>CM026395.1:10781169-10945500 GCA_014843695.1 Archivesica marissinica
ACATTTTCCCTAAAGAAAAATCATTGATTTATGAAATTGTAAACTATTATGCCATGAAATGTTTGTGTATATTATTTAGAAAGGAGAGGACAATCATAAGCTATACAGCTTTCTGTCCAATTCCTTGTATCAGTTGTTGTAAAAACTAACTTAAAACAAATTTCGCTGAATCTTTTACTGCATGGGATTTTGAGATTGTTTTTCTCCCCTTTCACCTGTTAGTACGAGGCACACTGCCCCAACAGTGCACTTTTTATCGATTGTTATTGACATTTGATGTCTTTATCTGGGGGTGGGGGTGGAAGTTGATCATAGGACATTTTTTTGTATTGACGTATCATAATCGATAGTAAGCTAATGTAACAGGATGGACCGGCAAAGCTTGAGTACAATAGTTATAAGTTTAATAACAATGATGAATTATTTATATAATGATGATGATGATGAAAATAAACAATGGATGATACTATGAAAATGCACTCTTAACAAACATCACCTCACTTCAATCTTCCGTTAACGTTCACTAACGTTAAGCATTGCACCACTGTTCGTGTGATTGACTGATACACTATTGTCTACTTAGGCGTAAACACAAATAAAGAAAAATACGTTCCGTGATGATTGGTCAAGACAAATCCAATCCTTGACGACGATGTTCCCGTTCTGGCTCCTAGTAGGGTTGGATTCCTTGAGCTATCTCAAGGGCACCAAGAACATCGTAGTGAGGGTTGTGGCGACACATGCTCCAATGACTAACACAATCACGCCGGGAATACACGTCCGGGGGATGAATTACGTTCCACGCCGGGAATACACGTCCGGGGGATGAAGCTTAAATATATATAACATATGGAAAATACTATGTAAGTTCCTATACAGTCACGTGCTATAAATGCACTAATAGTATACTGGCTATACTATTTCAGTCACCAAATGTCACAGGTGTTACCTCCCTTACATTTACATGGTTCGTTTCAACGTTTGTTTATAACAATCGATCGTAGTGAATGAAATGATATGCATATATCTGTACAAATGATATAAATGCAGCCAATGACATTAATCATTAACAATTTCAATTACCAATACAAATGTATGAACAATAACTCAAGTTGTATTGTACCACGTGCTATGCACCACATGCTACTGACCACGTTCTATGCACCACGTGTTACCATACACGTGCTACCATCCACGTGCTTCAACTCCATTGAATACACGGTCATATATAACAAGTACAATCATTAAACCATCATCTACTGTCAGTAATAGTTACGTATGGAGCCGTGATAATAGAACCACATCCACATACAGCATTGGCGTTCCATAATTCCATATTGTAACAAATAATATTTCCAACAACTTATAGTTGCCTACAATAGAACTGCATTATTATTAATCCGTAAGCATAACCTCCAATAACATGTTACGGCTACGGCATACCATATAACATATTTCTCAACAAAAATATTTCCCACAATGGTTCGATACTACATGATCTCGACGTAAATTATGGCTAACAACATAGAGCTGACCCGCTAATCACAACTTGCGAAAACGGTCACTTGCTGTCCTAACAATAGTTATATTTACGACATTGTACAAAATGTTCAATTGCTATAAAGACAATTTTAACACATGTTTCACATACCTCGCATCCGAGCAAAAAATAAAAAGGTCCTACGTCCTGTCCAAGTCAAATGTGTGTGCCCCGATATCATCAGAACGTCATTCATATATACACCCCAGAATACCAACCACTAGATATTTTTCCGAGATGAATGCATAATCCGTGAATTTAATATCACGCTATCTTGCTTTAGTAATACATCATCGAGGCCTGACCTAGGGGTTTATAACGTTTTGTCAATCAGACAAAAGTTACGGGAATAATAACTATGTCATTTCTGACCCGAATTGGATAAACTTTACATGTGTGTTTATGTTTTCTAATGCAGAAAACAATACCCTAAGGTTTAAAAGAAAACTAGCAATTTCGGCATAAACACGAAATTTACAAAAGATGATTTTATATCTTAGCATACAAACATTGATAAAAAGAGGCCCGTCTCTCAACTTTGTGACAGCTAAACATATGTATATTGTAAACAGTTTAATATTAATGTTGTCATGTATGGTTTAACATTGAAAAACTTTTATACTCAATAGTAAAATAGTCTATTACATGATATTTAAACGGTATATGAAAATCATATACAAAATACTACTGTATGAAATTGTGTTGTATGATATATTGAGATAGCATAGAACAACTTGTACATTTTCATCCTTAGGAAAAGGGTTGTTTGTGGAGTACGTATACATCAACGTCATAAGATGTATAGATATACCTAATCAGCATGCGTTATGTGTTTTATACATTATGGTACATCAGTCGACGTGACACACTTTGGATAATAAAACACATGTACATCTAGTTTAACATTGAAAAACTTTTATACTCAATAGTAAAATAGTCTATTACATGATATTTAAACGGTATATGAAAATCATATACAAAATACTACTGTATGAAATTGTGTTGTATGATATATTGAGATAGCATAGAACAACTTGTACATTTTCATCCTTAGGAAAAGGGTTGTTTGTGGGGTACGTATACATCAACGTCATAAGATGTATAGATATACCTAATCAGCATGCGTTATGTGTTTTATACAGTATGGTACATCAGTCGACGTGACACACTTTGGATAATAAAACACATGTACATCATTTTTTAATTTTTTTTATTTTAATAGTTTTTGTTTGTTTTCTGCTGCCACATATTTGAAGACAAATCCTTATTAAATTATTCTGGTCATGTATATCATTGCATCTACTTTTTTTTAAATTTTGATGCAAAATAATATGCTAGCAATATCAAACATTTCTCAATACAATTATAATATATTTGTATACTTACAGTGTTGCGAAAAAGCTGAAAAACATTAAAATAACGCCGATACCAAGTTATTACTTCGACTGCCATGTAACAGACTGTTTTGTTTTGTGTTTTCATTTTGTTTACAAAGCATATTAGTGTGATGGGGAATAAATTAATGTCTCTTTCCGCAATATTTTAAATGAGGGTAAGCCAAATTCATAAGCCATAAAAATTATACAAGTTCATGTGCAATATTAAAAACAAAATTATTTTGCTAAAAATCCAATATGTACAAAAAGATTCCCCAAATAGCTGTTATATTAACATCCATATGTACTAACATTTTAATAATGGCATTTTCAGATTACTGTACCCTTAAAATGTGGGCATAGACACCAACATCAAGGTCCTAGGTTGTCTACAGGTAGAGATATTGTATAGAATAGGTTGAAAATGGCGGCCATTTTGAAATTCAAGATGGCCGCCAACATAGTAATTGAAAAATATGTATAAAATACTTTTTTTAATCTTTGGTGTCTAAATAACCTAAATAACACAACAAATCATACTTGAGCAAAAAATCCCACAACATTACAGAATGTACCACAATATATACTATGTATAAGATCATGATGAAACTATGCATATTAAATAGCAATGTAAGAATATGGGAATGGTAAGTGTTTCAGACTGTTTCATACTGAAACAGAGTACTGTGAAGTAATGCTAGTTGGTAGTGACTTACATTGCTATACTGCACACATTAAACATGTTGAGCATACATTTTAAATTATATGTGTAGGGTTTTTAACAGTATACAACATTCATATACAAAAACACGCATTGTGATTTCGACGCACCTTTGTCAAATATTCTCAAAACTTATCATACTTTTGTAAGATTTAGTAATTTGAATGTAAAAAAGGTTTACTATGAATCAGTTTTGTTGAACCGGTACATAACATACGGTTTTTACTTACGTTTTCTTTTGTTTATAGAGCATAATATCACGATGAAATTATACACATATTAATTACTTTTGTAAGAATATGAGAATGGTAAGATTATTCTCAAAACGCTTATCGTAGTTTGTAGGATTTAAATATTTTGGGATGTATATAAAAATTAATCACGAATCTGTTTGTTTGAACTAAAGCATATAATACAGAATACATAGATTTATACTAGAACTATTATTAGTCGCCTATACTAGATCTATTCTATTTAATTTATTTTTGTTGCTATTTTCACACTAATATGAACATTCTTTTCTCTAGCAGATCGTCCCCAATGTCACACTTCTTACTGAATATTAACAAAACCTTATCTGGAAACTATCTCAATATGTTCTCTTAACGTGCGAGGTTTAGGTAGTTACAAAAAAAGGCAGCACATATTTCAATGGTTAAAAGATAAAAATGATACTTATGCTTATTACAGGAAACACATTCAACACCCAATATTATTGAAAAATGGAAAAGTGAGTGGAATGGAGCAGCTTTTTTTAGCGGAAACAAAAGTAATAGGGCAGGAGTAGCGATGCTGTTTAATAAGTCTTTATCTTTATCAAATAGTAACATGTGTTATAATGAGATTATAGCAGGCCGTCTGATTAATATAGAGTTAAATATTAACGATAGAAATGTATCTATATTTAACATTTATGGACCAAATGGAGATAATAGCTCAATTTTCTCTGATTTAGAGACTGAAATGTTAAAACAATATGATAATAACATTATATTAGCAGGAGACTTCAACACTGTCGTAGACATCGAGTTAGATAAAAAAAACATGGCAGAAAAGATACACATACAAATTGCAGGAAAACACTTCATGATTTAATAGATTCTAGCAACCTTATTGATATTTGGAGATTTAAAAACCCAACTCAGTTACAGTATACGTGGCATTCTAATACAAGACCGATTATTTTTAGCCGACTAGATTATTTCCTTATATCAGATACATATGGTACATTTTGTTTATTAATAGTTGTAGGAAATTTTGCTCAAGTTTGATTGTTTGTTTTATTTATGTTATTTAGTTACCAAAGAGTAAAAAAAGTATTTTATACATTTTTTTCAATCACTATATTGGCGGCCATCTTGGATTTCAAAATGGCCACCATTTTAAACCTATTTTGGACAATAGCTCTACTTGTAGATGATATAGGGTCTTGATGTTGGTATCTATACCCACATTTTAGGGGTATGGGAATCTGGAAATTGCATTAACAATATTGTAGAACACATCAAACTAATATAAATTGTACTAAGATGATGGTTTAACATGTTTTATAGAGGTGTTTAACAAAATATGAATGAATGCTATTAAAATGTTACTGAATGTTGACTATAACCACTCTCTGTCCATAATAAATAATCCAGCCCATGAGTTGTCCACACTGGTGACAGTATTAGAACACTGATATCAGCTAAACAGAGTTGTATGTCCTGAGAACAATAGAAAGGTCATGGTTACTTTTGATATGGACCTTTACACAAGGGCAGTTAAACTCGAGCATCTCAGTGACCAGTACAAGGACAAGTGGTGGATATTGCCAGGCACCTTCCACACCAGTCTTTGTGATATCAGGTGTTTAGGGAAGACTATAGAGCGTAGTGGTATCGATGAGACCTGGGTTCAATCGGGACTGTACAGCTCAGTTGTTGTCAATCAAATAATAAATGGTAGCCACTACAACCGAGCTGTGGATGCTCAGCTCATGAAACAACATTACAAGTGTTATCTGACCTTAGGTTCCAGGAATACTTTTCTGAAAATCCTCAAGTGCAACTAGCTCTAACTAGCAGCTTGGGTGAATTGGCTGACGCATATAGAGGTGACCTTGTTGAAAGAACAGCTATTCAAAATGCCCATAACGGATTGATGGTACAGATATAATGCATAAATATAGAGAAACAGTTGGATGATTTTGACAAGAGCCATGACGCATTTCCTATGTACAGATGGATTCGTATATACATGCGCCAAGCCAAGACACTTCTGAATTTCCATCGATCTGTCAAGGATCCCAACTTACCATTGTATTTAACATTTTTGGAAAAACTTTCCACATACTTTTTTGCCTACAACAAACTGGATTATGCTCAGAATATTGTGGAATTCACTTCATGTGCATATTCAGCTAAAGATACTGACCCTGATATATGGAATATGCTCATGGCAGGTGAGTTTGCCGTGACAACGAAGAAAGCCCCATTCACAAGTGTTTGTGTAGACCAAGCTCAGGAACAAGAAAATAAGATCCGGAAAGGAGAAGGTGGTCTAGGAGTGATTACCAATAAGCCAGCAACCCTAATGAGGTACTGTCTTGCTGCTCCTGAATTAGACCGTCTGTCTCGAGAAACCAGAGATATGTTAGGAGTGTCTGCGTTTCCACACAGTCCCGATCACCACCTCTCCTCACATACTCTAGTAGAACGGCAGGACAAGAATATAGAATCCCGTAAGCTGGTCTTAGAGGCAATGAAGCTATTGAAAGACAAAGGAGCACATCTATTTAACTGCATGAGCAAGAAAGTGTTGGGAAAAGAAACACAGGAACGTGTTCTTAACTTAGAGGTTCGAGGAGAAAATGCAAAGGAATCCTTTTTCGAAAACCGTATATGTGGAGATGTAGACTTGTGGGACCGTATGACCAAACTGAAATATAAAAACTGGGATGATCTGTCCAAGAAGATAACTATCAAAAGTAACACCAAAGAGTATCAGCTAAAGTCGACAACTACACTTTTCTCCAGACTCTTAGTTATTACCAGATCAGAACGAGACTTTGACCTCCAATCAGCAATTTCTCAGTACGAATTTCTGAATGTAAATCCCATGCTTATGAACCCATATGGAAGTCCTCTTTTTTCCAATACTAAACGTGACCTCATCCATGCCTTGAAATGACAATCAATCTATTACATCCAACATCAAAAAGAGATACTTCATTATAGATGCCATGTCAGTTGTTCAGGCGTTGGTGCATGCAGTCACATTTATGTCCTGTGAAGATCTTGGCAAAACGTTTGCTAATAACATTGATGCCATGCTAAATGAATACACTGGTGGACTCATTTTTGACAATTATGCCAAGAAATTACAAATCAAGGACTACATCATATATGGGAAGGATTGCCCTAGTGAAGACCTACATATTGAGAATTCCACTCCTATAAAGGACAAAACAAAGTTTCTGTCTAGCAAGAAGACTAACGATCAGCTTACCATCTTCTTAGCTGAGAAAGCAATAGCACTGTGTAAGAAGCCAGTAGTTACAGCAACACGCATGGACGTCCTTACCAACTTACCAAATTACCACCCAACCACAGACATCAGCACACATGAGGAAGCAGACACTCTCATGATGCTACATGCATTGGAGGTGGTGAATGAAGAAAATGGTAATGAGGTTGATTTCTTTACACAGGACACAGACTGGTGGGTCCTCATTTTACGAAGACTAAATCTGTTGGGTTTAAAGTATTGTATTGTAACAGGCACCAGTGCAACTCGAAGAAGAGTAGACTTAGAAGCCATTTATACAACATTAGGGTCAGAAATGGCAGCTGCTTTGCCTGGGTTCCATGTCATCACTGGAATAGACACAACATGACATATTAGCAGAGTTGGAAAGAAAACAGGACTGAAGATGTTTATGAAGGCTCCTTAACATATTATTGAAGCACTTTCACAACTTGGAGAAGGTGATACACCACAGGAAGATGTGATTACTGGGTAAGAGTTTCTTTGTATGCTTGGAAGCACAAATAATGTTTCTGGTAGTGATCCTGGTTCCCTGAAGTTGCAGAAGTACAGAAGACGTTTTGCAAATGAAGGCGTTGAACGGCTTCCACCAAATGATGGTGATTGGCTTCAACATATATTGAGCTCTCACCTTCAAGCAAATATATGGGCTCAGGATAGAGTACTTGATCCAACACTCCTTGATCCATGTAACCTATGTTGGATGAAAGACAATGACAGGCTGGTGTCAATTTTGTCTGCTGTGCAAGCTGCATCAGCAGCAGTCGTAGAACTACTAAAGTGCAACT
Organism: Archivesica marissinica; assembly: GCA_014843695.1. NCBI lineage: Eukaryota > Metazoa > Mollusca > Bivalvia > Venerida > Vesicomyidae > Archivesica > Archivesica marissinica. Next base: position 10,789,123 of record CM026395.1, read on the forward strand.
GTAAAGTTAGCCAGTGTTCTGGTAGATGTACATGTAAACAGAACAATCTGTGCTGTACAGAGATGTGTGAATGTGAGGGTGATGACAACTGCTTAAACACACAACAAACTGTAGATATGGATTCTGATGGGGAATAAATTAATGTCTCTTTCCGCAATATTTTAAATGAGGGTAAGCCAAATGCATCAGCCATAAAAATTATAGAAGTTCATGTGCAATATTAAATAAAAAATTATTTTGCTAAAAATCCTATATGTACATATACATTCCCCAAATAGCTGTTATATTAACATACATATGTACTAACACTTTAATAATGGCATTTTCAGAGTCCCGTACCCTTAAAATGTGGGCATAGACACCAACATCAAGGTCCTAGGTTGTCTACAAGTAGAGATATTGTACAGAATAGGTTGAAAATGGCGGCCATTTTGAAATTCAGGATGGCCGCCAACATAGTGAATGGAAAAAATGTATAAAATACTTTTTTACTCCTTGGTGTCTAAATAACCTAAATAACACAAAAAATCAAACTTGAGCAAAATATCCCACAACATTACAAAATGTACCACACTAACACTTGTCAACTTAACTCAAAGCTGCAAAATAAAACCAGGCTATAAAACAGATCATTCTACAGTAGAACTAAATATTAATTTCACAGATTTTAAAAGAGGCCCCGGTTATTTTAAAATGAATAATAGCCTACTGTACATTGAGGAGTATCAAAACCTTATAAAAGATAGTATAATTGAAATATCCGAAATAAATGAAGAATCTAATCCGAATACTTTATGGGAGATTATAAAAGGTACAATAAGAAATCAGACTATAAAATATGCATCATATAAGAAACAAATGGAATTGAAAACCGAAAAAAAGATAATACAAGAAATTGAATATTTGGAAAAACAACTAGCAAACACAACTGAAAATATGGAAGAAACAAAACATATTTTATTAAACAAACAACAAGAAATGGAAAATATACAAGATTTGAAAATTAGTGGTCTTTTAATAAGAAGTAAGGCTATAAGTATTGAAGGAAATGAGAAAAACAGTAAATATTTTGCAAGTCTGGAAAAGAAAAACGCAGAGAAGAAAAATATATTTAGATTAAAAACTGCAGATAATGAAATAACAGACCAAAGCGAAATTCTTAAAGCTGAAAAAGAATTCTATGAAAAATTATATTCGAAACAAAACGATGTAGATTCAGAATATCATTTTTTCGACAATGACATAAATAAATTAAATGAGGATGGGAAAATTAGCTGCGAAGGTTACTTAACTGAGCGTGAATGTTTTGAAGCTTTAACAGAAATGAAAAATAATAAAAGTCCTGGCTCAGACGGAATTACCAGTGAATTTTATAAGGTATTTATGGAAGTAATTAAAACATATTATATTAAATCAATAAATTATTCCTACATAATAAATCAATTAACTACTCTACAAAAACAAGGAATAATAACATTATTACCCAAAACGGGAAAAGATACATTGTTTATTTCAAACTGGCGGCCGATTAGCCTATTAAATGTGGACTACAAAATTGCCACTAAAGCAATAACTAATCGATTAAAGAAAGTTGTAGGTTCTGTTATAGATTCCGCTCAAACGGGATTTGTTAAAAATAGATTTATTGGGGAAAATGTTACGTTACTCTTTGAAACCATAGAATATCTACAGGTTAATCAGAAACCAGGATTGCTATTGTTCGCCGATTTCGAAAAGGCTTTTGACAGTTTAGACCACTCTTTCATATTCAGAGTCTTACATAATATGAATTTTGGGGACTCCTTCTTAAAGTGGGTAAAACTCTTTTATAATGATATAAGTAGTATAATCATAAATAATGGTTATCTTTCTGACCCTTTCCCTATAAGAAGGGGCGTGAGACAGGGCTGTCCCCTATCATCTCTTCTCTTTATATTATGTATTGAAATATTAACAAACTATATAAACAGAGATAACTCTATAAAAGGTGTTACAATTAACGGAAAAGAAATTAAACAGACATTATTCGCAGACGACGCTATGTTTTTTATAACAATGGTCAGAGAGAATCCTTCTAAAAACTTTTAAATGTAATCTCCAATTTCGGATATATATCAGGTTTAAAACTCAATTATAACAAATCAACAGTTTTAAGGGTTGGAACATTAGCAAATACGAATATTAAACTATGTCCGGATAAAAAGTTTAAGTGGACTTCGGAGTCTGCCAATACATTAGGCATGCAATTCTCAAACAACACTGAAACGAATGTAGAAATGAATTTAATACCCAAACTAAATAGTTTTAAGAACTGTCTCAAACAATGGGAACATAGAAAATTAACGTTACTTGGAAAGGTAACTGTGATAAAAACATTTGCATTACCAAAGCTTATATATCCATTAACAGTTCTACCAAATCCCACCGAGGACAAAATAAAAGAAATAATAAAAAGCATGTATTTTATATGGAATGGAAAACCTGAAAAAATAAAAAGAGAAGTTTTACAACTTGATTATGAACATGGAGGCATTAAAATGGTTGATCTTCGGTGTTTTATAAATTCAATCAAATCATGTTGGGTAAAACGTTTTAACACCAACATAAATAATAATCTCTGTGATACATTCTACAATAAATCCCTAAAATCAGTTGGAGGAAAATTAATTTTCGAAAGTAACATTGACAACAAAGATGTTAAAACTATATGTAAAACAAACACGTTCCTTATGGATGTTATCGTTGCATGGAATAGCGCAAAAGGTAATTCAGGTGAAGTGGGTGGTAAGCAAATAATATGGAATCATTCTAACATAAAACACGGAAATAGTTCATTTTTCTTCAAAGAATGGTATAACAAGGGAATCAAATATTTAGAACATGTTTTTGACTACAGAGAGAACAAATTCTACTCATTTGAAGATTTTATATATATATATGAGATAGAAAACAACGATTTCCTAAAGTTTCATCAATTAATTACCAGCATTCCAGCATATTTGAAAAAATCACTTACAAACGAAGGCATAATACATTCACAAAAGGAAAGTTTACTGAGTAAAGTCTGCAATTCTAAAACACCTAACAAGCTAATCTATACTAAACAGATATATAACAAAAAACAAACGGAATTAAAATCAGAATTAAAATGGGAACATAACTTACAAATGAATAACATAAACTGGAAAAAAGTATATGCACAACCATTTAGAGCTACAATAGATACAAAAATTAGAAGCTTTCAATATAAATATATAATGCGGATTTTACCAACAAATAAATTATTGCTTAAAATGAAAATATCTAACACAAACCTATGTGATTTTTGCAACATGCATATAGAAAGCATTGAACATCTTTTTTGGGAGTGTAATCATATTCAAGGTTTATGGAATAGACCGACGCATTTTCTTAGCACCCACAATTTCTCAGTATCTTTCAACTTAGAAAATATTAGCTTTGGGATCTTAGAAAAAGGAATAAAAAGCAACATTACAAATTTCATTATCTTTTTAATGAAATCATTTATATTTCAAATGAAATACAGAAAAAATATTTCCAACATTGAGCAGTTCTTAAACTACTTGAAAATGAGAATATCTCTTGAAAAGGAGATTGCAATAATGCATGATAAAGTAAATTATCATATGTTCAAATGGGCTTTTTTAATTTGTAGTAACTATCTAAACCGTTGTAAGAGAACTGCACATCGCAATTTGATTAAGTGCTAAATTAGGGACATTATGATCATTGGGAGTTTTAATAACGTTATCTTTTTAAACATTGTCCATGTATTCTAAAACCCCTTTTCATGAACGTGTATATATACCTTAACAATTTATCCGTCAAGCATGGGAGTGTCACATTTAAGATGGACACCTTTTATATTTACCATCCATGAATCAGATGCAAGAATTTTGAAATAAGAAATATGTGTAACTGTCAGCACAAAGTCATATTAAATAGATAAGAATTATAAGTATATGTTCATTAAGTACTATGTATAGTGTTAACATGTGACAATTATGTTGTGTATGCTATAAAAGGAAAATAAATAATAAAAAAAAAGAATTGAGCACGCTTCGATATTTTGACATTAAAATCTGGAGTTATGAATTTTCCCCACAGTTCATAGCCATTGTCGCATATGAACACGTATATATGCGAGTGTCCCGTTTTTTATGCCAGCAATATTAATAATACGGGCTAAAAGTTAGCCCCACTATGTTGCTCTAGTTACCTCCCCTGACAGTCATCCACATATATAAGGAATACATGATAACAACTTTTTATGTGGTGGGGCCTTTAAATAAATGTATTAGTCAGTCAGATAACAACACGTATGGGCAACTGGTAGTGACGATAAATAAACATAAAACACACAGTTAACAACGTTCACATGTTGGACTAGCTAAAAGTGATGTACGCACATTACATTACTGTGTAATACAGGTTTTGTAATTAATTTGTAAGGTAGCACCTTGTGATAGTCAGTTTGAACGGGAATATATCTGATACCGTAATCCATCAAATGAATGAGAGGTACCTTATGGAATCCATCAAATGAGTGAGAGAAAGGAGACTGTGGATTGAAGTGCCTTGCCGAAGAACATCACCATGGTTATGGTAGGATTCGATCAATCCTTCGGTTACAACTCAAGCTTGTATAAAACCTGATGGCGTAGACACTATTTCTCTACAGACGGATCTGTAGTTCAGTGGTAATACGCTGGACTAGTAATCCAGGGATCACAGGTTCGATTCCCTGTCTGACCCTAATAAAATTAACTGTCTTTCAGATGGGACTTTAAACCAAGGTTTTGTGTCGGTGCTGTACACCCCGCGCACATAAAACCAGGGGTGACTGGAATTTGTCTCTGTCTGTATCGTTGAACTGTCCTCCAAAAATATAAAATGACTAATCTCTTCAGGAGGCGTCACATATGGGCAACCGTATTTCTCTTATATAGATGTTCACGGTGTACCTTCATGTCCAGATATTAACTGCAGACAAAGATGCTATAAATCCTGGGATGGCCAATACATATATATTTATGAACAATAGTAGTTGTGTATTGGGGGATCGTTATGCTATTTATTCAGTATTTATGCAATTGAATTATGGATATCCAATAATCTATGGATATCCATAAATGCTGAATAAACAGCAAAACATCGTACCTGGATTTATGTATATATCCATAAATAACGAATAAATAGCAAAACTTATACTAATACTTGTGGAGCCTATGGTGTATTGAAACATAGAATATGTCCAGACTTAGTGTCAAATTTCTTTATTTCACATTACACTCCTCTCATGTGGCGATGGAATCGGGCACTTGGTCTTAGAGCAGCTGTCACAGGGTGAAAAATATGTGCAGGGACCTTTCCCTTACAGAGTGCTGTAACCACTGAGCTAGCCGGGCCACTTACACATTGTCTACCCATTGGTGTGTACAGCGAAATACTTCCCCACATTATCTTTTTGTTTAAGTATATATTCAGTCTGGGTCCCTTTTTGGGCACCAAAGGTCGCACTATGAGACAAATGTCACAGGGCTCGAACCTTTACTGGGCGAATGCTTTACCAACTGAGCAAGCTAGGACGCTTGCACATAATATCTCCAATGGTGACTACCTCAAACAGTTTTGTTTGTAGTAACTCGTTTAACAAATAGTCTAAATTTAAATTATATATATAGTACATTGTTTCTATGGCACCCGATCCAGGTGATGGCTTATAAGTCGTTACAAATGTTGGACCCCCCCCCGAGTGTATAAAAATAGTTACATGCTGCACAACCACAGGAGCGAGTAAACAGAAATAAGCGACGACGACATCATTTGAGCATTGCTTTATTTACATAAAAAGTCTAAATTAAATATGCACAGATCTAAGAACATAGCAATATACTGTAAAACTGCAGGGCAAATATTTGCCATGAATAGTTTAATACCGAGATTACAAGTACATGTAATACCCAACAAGTTCACACCACATGGGTTAACATTTTGTGTATAATTAGTGGGAGAGGTGAATTTTGTTTTTAATTTACATAGTAAATTTATCAATTTGGTTTCACTATTTTAAAGTGATTGCAAGCAGAGTTTGCTTGCTTAATACATTTTTTGGTCATAACCTGTATCCCTTAAAAAGGCTATGTTAAATTCTGATCAATCGTGGAAGAATTACTGCATGCATCTACAGGGTTTTGGCTATTCTTTGAAATTGAATACTGAATTTACAACATATGTATCTACTATCTAACCATCAGATCCATACACAGTGACCAGTAATACAAATGTAACGTATATACTAAGTCCATTTCTCAAATAAATAACAAACAATGTCATGACTTGCATTTTAACAATAGTGTGCTTTTTGGGTACATATTTAACAGACTTGCGACATGGAAAAGAATCCGACATTTTCAATGTTCTGGATTTCTTTGCAAGTATAATGCTGTGCAGAAAACTGTAAATATAATGCCATATACTGCTGTAACCTCATTCTAAATTGGTAAAGTATTGTATATGAAAAGATTTTCCTTATGAAATGGGGATGCTGTTTTACTGTACGTTTCGAATTTGAATATATGACTTGGTAAAACTGACTTGTGTGAACAGTGTGATTAATAAATACCCCTCATTAAACAGCTCCAGTCCAATAAAGCTTTGAACAATATGCAGTTCCAATATCTCAAAGCAGCGATATAACTAACCCAATACAATGTAACATTTGTACCAACTTTAAGCTCGGTGACGACATTCATTTATTTTTGCCAAGTAATCGCCAAGAATGGTCTATATGCATGCATGTGTATTTCAGAAAACTGGTTTACATCGACAATTTCATTGCAGTTAGTGTACACCCCTATCCGTCAGCCACACTTTGACTGTCGTATATAACCGCCAGGTTTATAAAACCATTTACAGTGTTATAATAGAAACAACATTTCTATGCTGATAAGATGATTTGATTAATACATCATTGACACACGATTGATGGAATGATTATTGCATGATTGGTGCATTTTGATATGAAACTTCATTGCACTTTTGCTTCATATTAGTGTTTCAAGATTTACACTGTTATGTATGGGTGGGTATGTTACACCCGGCTAGTTTCTATTACATCTAACACTTGATCTAAGATCTGATGGGATCCTTGAAGTGCCTGACTCAGCATTTTATCTGTATACGCAAAGGCGGAATTTACCATGTTTAAATCTGCAATGAAACATGGTTTAGCACATGATGTCAAACATGACATCATTTCACCAGTCATTAATTTTGTGCTTTCTAAAAAATAACACTTAGAATTGTTGAAGTTTCTCACGGAGCACCAAGCAGTGGAGAGTTTGTAGAAGACATTCTCGGAGCACCAAGCAGTGGAGAGTTTGTTACTCGGAGCACCAAGCAGTGGAGAGTTTGTTACTCGGAGCATCAAGCAGTGGAGAGTTTGTTACTCGGAGCACCAAGCAGTGGAGAGTTTGTTACTCGGAGCACCAAGCAGTGGAATTTGTTACTCGGAGCACCAAGCAGTGGAGAGTTTGTTACTCTCGGAGCACCAAGCAGTGGAGAGTTTGTTACTCGGAGCACCAAGCAGTGGAGAGTTTGTTACTCGGAGCACCAAGCAGTGGAGAGTTTGTTACTCGGATCACCAAGCAGTGGAGAGTTTGTTACTCGGAGCACCAAGCAGTGGAGAGTTTGTTACTCGGAGCACCAAGCAGTGGGTTTGTTACTCGGAGCACCAAGCAGTGGAATTTGTTACTCGGAGCACCAAGCAGTGGAGAGTTTGTTACTCTCGGAGCACCAAGCAGTGGAGAGTTTGTTACTCGGAGCACCAAGCAGTGGAGAGTTTGTTACTCGGAGCACCAAGCAGTGGAGAGTTTGTTACTCGGAGCACCAAGCAGTGGAGAGTTTGTTACTCGGAGCATCAAGCAGTGGAGAGTTGTTAACCCAGATGTTGGTAGCAGAAACTAGACAGGCTATGGTCAGCGTTAGATTTGCGTTGTGCTAGATGGAAAAGTAACACAAAAATCAATCGTGTAACTTTTGTGGATGAAAATTTCACCATTAATATCATTAATATAATGGTATTAATTTGTATTTAAATGGGCATGAGAAAATATATTATGCAAAAATAAACTGAAACTCACATTATGCAAATATCTGTATGTAAATATAATGTCAATATGTGCATATTTTGATTTAAATGAATTTTTAGCTGCTGACTACCTATGGTCTGTACAGGCTATTGGTGGACAGATGTTTTATTTAATATAAGATATACGTGTGTAGTGACTTCATAAAACATGCATCCACAGGTAGTGACTGGATAAAACATGTATCCACAGGTAGTGACTTCATAAAACATGCATCCACAGGTAGTGACTGGATAAAACATGTATCCACAGGTAGTGACTGGATAAAACATGTATCCACAGGTAGTGACTGGATAAAACATGTATCCACAGGTAGTGACTGGATAAGACATGCATCCACAGGTAGTGACTGGATAAGACATGCATCCACAGGTAGTGACTGGATAAAACATGTATCCACAGGTAGTGACTGGATAAAATATGCATCCATGTGTAGTGACTGGATAAGACATGCATCCACAGGTAGTGACTGGATAAGACATGCATCCACAGGTAGTGACTGGATATATTCCGACAATACCTCCAAATTGAAGCGGAAACCTTTTTGTAAATGCACCGATTCGAAGTAATGCAATATATTTTAAATCGTAAAGCAATTTGTGTAGAATTTACATAAGGAACATAATATAGAGGATACTTGGGAGGTTATTACGTGGCTGGTTTGATACTTAGGTTATTACGTGGTTGGTTTGATACTTAGGTTATTACGTGGCTGGTTTGATACTTGGGAGGTTATTACGTGGCTGGTTTGATACTTAGGTTATTATGTGGTTGGTTTGATACTTAGGTTATTACGTGACTGGTTTGATACTTAGGTTATTATGTGGCTGGTTTGATACTTAGGTTAGTATGTGGTTGGTTTGATACTTAGGTTATTATGTGGCTGGTTTGATACTTAGGTTATTATGTGGCTGGTTTGATACTTAGGTTATTATGTGGTTGGTTTGATACTTAGGTTATTATGTGGTTGGTTTGATACTTAGGTTATTACGTGACTGGTTTGATACTTAGGTTATTATGTGGCTGGTTTGATACTTAGGTTATTATGTGGTTGGTTTGATACTTAGGTTATTACGTGGCTGGTTTGATACTTAGGTTATTATGTGGCTGGTTTGATACTTGGGTTATTATGTGGCTGGTTTGATACTTAGGTTATTATGTGGCTGGTTTGATACTTGGGTTATTATGTGGCTGGTTTGATACTTAGGTTATTACGTGGCTGGTTTGATACTTGGGTTATTACGTGGCTGGTTTGATACTTAGAGGTTATTACGTGGCTGGTTTTCATATTAGCATAGGTATCGACCTGAGGTAACTTGCTTCGGTGGCCAGTAAATATCAAAACCCAGGGTGTATAATTACACGGACTATCCACTAGCATTGTAGATACCATAGATTCATATCAGCATACGTACCACTAATGTTACTTATACGCATTTGTTTCTGACAATTATCCGCACAGGTAGAAACTTACGAACACGTGTTTAACTTCAATCTGGTATAGCATTATTTTAGAATAGATATCTACACACCCAACGTTGAATACTTCATTCAGTATGAAATTACCCCCCCCCCCCGAGTTCCTATAATTAACTCTTTGCAAGCTAGCGGTAAAAATAACAATCAAATCTGTCGTGAAATGTTATTAGTAATTGTGTTATTGCGACAAAATTCCGTAACATATTTATCATATACCGGTAGTTTTCATAAAACAAGATAAACAAAATTAATGAATTGTTGTTTGCTACAATTATTTGAACTATTTACAGTCAAACCTGTCTTAAGCAGCCAGCCAAGGGTGTCAGAGAAAGTGGCTGCTTAGCACAGGTGGTTGCTTAATAGAGGGCAAATATAAAACAACTGATTGGGAATCTTGCAACTGGCTGCTTAATACAGGTTGGCTGCTAACACAGGTTGGAATGTATAGCCTTATTTTACCCAGCATGCAAAGAGTTAAAGAAAGGTTTAGCCTGTACAAACTGGTGGTATAAAGCTGCATGTAATAGGTATGATGGAGGATAGAGTTAGGCAGTATTAATGATGCTGGTAAACATGTATAAAGCTCAAAAACTGGCAGCCTTTCTTTGGAATTCAATAAACAGTGTGTAATGAAAACTAAACTAACATGCAGAATACCAAATTCTACTTGAACATTCACTGAACACTACAATTACATTGATGATTGTAAACATTAACCGGGGTTACAGTCACTGACCTTATCTACAGCATGCTTCACAGGACTGTTCATCCTGTAATGCTGGCCTTATATACAGCATGCTTCACTAGACTGTTACATCCTGTAATGTTGGCCTTATATACAGCATACATCACTAGACTGTTACATCCTGTAATGCTGGCCTTATATACAGCATACATCACTAGACTGTTACATTCTGTAATGCTGGCCCTATATACAGCATACATCACTAGACTGTTACATCCTGTAATGCTGGCCTTATATACAGCATACATCACTAGACTGTTACATCCTGTAATGCTGGCCTTATATACAGCATACATCACTAGATTGTTACATCCTGTAATGCTGGCCTTATATACAGCATGCTTCACTAGACCGTTACATCCTGTAATGCTGGCCTTATATACAGCAAACATCACTAGACTGTTACATCCTGTAATGCTGGCCTTATATACAGCATACACCACTAGACTGTTACATCCTGTAATGCTGGCCTTATATACAGCATGCTTCACTAGACTGTTACATCCTGTAATGCTGGCCTTATATACAGCATACATCACTAGATTGTTACATCCTGTAATGCTGGCCTTATATACAGCAAACATCACTAGACTGTTACATCCTGTAATGCTGGCCTTATATACAGCATGCTTCACAGGACTGTTACATTCTGTAATGCTGGCCTTATATACAGCATACATCACTAGACTGTTACATCCTGTAATGCTGGCCTTATATACAGCAAACATCACTAGACTGTTACATCCTGTAATGCTGGCCTTATATACAGCATGCTTCACTAGACTGTTACATCCTGTAATGCTGGCCTTATATACAGCAAACATCACTAGACTGTTACATCCTGTAATGCTGGCCTTATATACAGCATACATCACTAGACTGTTACATCCTGTAATGCTGGCCTTATATACAGCAAACATCACTAGACTGTTACATCCTGTAATGCTGGCCTTATATACAGCATGCTTCACTAGACTGTTACATCCTGTAATGCTGGCCTTATATACAGCAAACATCACTAGACTGTTACATCCTGTAATGCTGGCCTTATATACAGCATACATCACTAGACTGTTACATCCTGTAATGCTGGCCTTATATACAGCAAACATCACTAGACTGTTACATCCTGTAATGCTGGCCTTATATACAGCATGCTTCACTAGACTGTTACATTCTGTAATGCTGGCCTTATATACAGCATGCTTCACTAGACTGTTACATCCTGTAATACTGGCCTTATATACAGCATACATCACTAGACTGTTACATCCTGTAATGCTGGCCTTATATACAGCATACATCACTAGACTGTTACATCCTGTACTGCTGGCCTTATATACAGCAAACATCAATAGACTGTTACATCCTGTAATGCTGGCCTTATATACAGCATACATCACTAGACTGTTACATCCTGTAATGCTGGCCTTATATACAGCATGCTTCACTAGACTGTTACATCCTGTACTGCTGGCCTTATATACAGCATGCATCACTAGACTGTTACATCCTGTAATGCTGGCCTTATATACAGCATACATCACTAGACTGTTACATCCTGTAATGCTGGCCTTATTGACCAAATTGTCTAAATGAACATAACCCCGACACTCTGGGCATATCCACTTGCTTTCTAGCTTGAGAAATTACATAGGACATAGCAAACAGTACGATCGAGTACACAGGCCATTGGGACCAGGTGAAAACTGGACCTATGCACGCTACAATGTTACTGGGAGAAAATGTGATAGAATGTAATACAATATGTATAAAGTACCCTGTAACTTGAAATGAACAATGAACATTTGCTTCACTTTGTGCAAGATGTTGAACTTTCCATGAAATTAAAATGGTGTAGACTACACTAAAGTGTAGAGGAGAATGTACTGTGTAACTGATGGGTCAACCAAAGCTGGACAGCAGTTGCATTTAGCTGATGGTATAACCAAAGCTGGATAGCAGTTGCATTTAGCTGATGGTATAACCAAAGTTGGACAGCAGTTGCATGTAGCTGATGGTTTATGCCAAAGCTGGACAGCAGTTGCATGTAGCTGATGGGTCAACCAAAGCTGGACAGCAGTTGCATTTAGCTGATGGTTAAACCAAAGCTGGACAACTGTTGCATTTAGCTGATGGTATAACCAAAGCTGGACAGCAGTTGCATGTAGCTGATGGTTTATGCCAAAGCTGGACAGCAGTTGCATGTAGCTGATGGGTCAACCAAAGCTGGAAAGCAGTTGCATTTAGCTGATGGTTAAATCAAAGCTGGACAACTGTTGCATTTAGCTGATGGTTAAACCAAAGCTGGACAGCAGTTGCATGTAGCTGATGGTTTATGCCAAAGCTGGACAGCAGTTGCATGTAGCTGATGGTTTATGCCAAAGTTGGACAGCCATTGCATGTAGCTGATGGTTAAACCAAAGCTGGACAGCTGTTGCATTTAGCTGATGGTTAAACCAAAGCTGGACAGCCATTGCATGTAGCTGATGGTTAAACCAAAGCTGGACAGCCATTGCATGTAGCTGATGGTTAAACCAAAGCTGGACAGCCATTGCATGTAGCTGATGGTTAAACCAAAGCTGGACAGCCGTTGCATTTAGCTGATGGTTAAACCAAAGCTGGACAGCAGTTGCATTTAGCTGATGGTTAAACCAAAGCTGGACAGCAGTTGCATTTAGCTGATGGCTAAACCAAAGCTGGACAGCAGTTGCATTTAGCTGATGGTTTAACATAAGCTATACACATTTCTTAATGGTAATTCTAGTTTATGTACACAGTTAAACCTGTCTTAATGTACACAGTTAAACCCGTCTTAATGTACACAGTTAAACCTGTCTTAATGTACACAGATAAACCTGTCCTAATGTACACAGTTAAATCCGTCTTAATGTGCACAGATAAACCTGTCCTAATGTACACAGTTAAATCCGTCTTAATGTGCACAGATAAATCTGTCTTAATGTACACAGTTAAATCTGTCTTAATGTACACAGTTAAACCCATCTTAATGTACACATATAAACCTGTCCTAATGTACACAGTTAAATCCATCTTAATGTGCACAGATAAACCTGTCCTAATGTACACAGTTAAATCCGTCTTAATGTACACAGTTAAATCAGTCTTAATGTGCACAGATAAACCTGTCGTAATGTACACGGATAAATCTGTCTTAATGTACACAGATAACCCTGTCCTACTGTACACAGTTAAATCCGTCTTAATGTGCACAGATAAACCTGTCTTAATGTACACGGATAAATCTGCCTTAATGTGCACAGATAAATCTGTCTTAATGTACAGTTAAACATGTCTTAATGTACACAGTTAAATCTGTCTTAATGTACACAGTTAAACCCGTCTTAATGTACACAGTTAAACCCGTCTTAATGTACACAGTTAAACCCGTCTTAATGTACACAGTTAAACCCATCTTAATGTGCACAGATAAACCTGTCCTAATGTGCACAGATAAACCTGTCTTAATGTACACAGATAAATCTGTCTTAATGTACAGTTAAACATGTCTTAATGTACACAGTTAAACCTGTTTTAATGTACACAGTTAAACCTGTATTAAGAAGCCAGCCAGTCAATGCAATTACATAAAGTAAATGCTTAAACAAACGTGGATGTATAATAGAAGCCATATATGTAATCAAAATCACATTTATGGAATCTAGAAACTGGCTGCTTAATACTGGTTGGCTGTTGAATAAAGGTGATTGTTATCACATGTTTGACGTAATTAATATTCTGCTACTCTCGACAGTCAACGGTTTTTAATTGTATCTCAAAATGCTATCTAATTTCTTAGAAATATAATTTACCCTACAACACAAAAATAATATCACTGGTATCCACTGGACACAAAATACACCCGTCGAAAGTCGCTCAAGTGTGAATGCATAAGTCATTTATAAGTATATATTTATTGCTGGAAAACTTCTTGGTACATATTTTTTATGACAGAATGGATTTTACCTGAAATGGTATTAATAGGAAACAATTACATAACTCAAATTTTCACTTAACACAAATGCTCTTAACTCTTTTAACACCAAGTAACTGACATGGACTGGTGCATGATATTCTTAGACCAATAAATGAATAAGAAAATTACATTCGGACCAGTTCATTTATCAAGATGGGTAATTTTGTCTAAAATTAGTAATACTACTTGCAAAAAGTGCAGATCCTGATGAGACAGCTCATCACGAGCCGGCTCATCTGGATCTACACTTTTTGTAAGCCTACATAGAGGTCTGTGGTGTTGAAAGGGTTAATTGGACGATATTTTAACTTACTAAACGTTTTTTTTGTCTTAATGCCATATATTGCCAGCATACTAATAATTTGAGTTGGAGAAGTTCACAGACAGACGGACAGTTAGAGAAACCCACAGAATGATGGACAGACAAACAACTGTATCACAATACGTGCAATCTTACGACGGGTGTATAAAAATCAACAAACTGTCATGACTTGTATTGCAAGTGAAACACAATAAACTGCAACAAGAAGCACTAGGCAACATAAATACGTGTTCTTCACAAAACACCATGAAGCAACAACATGACTGACTGACTGACCACCTAGAGATTCCAGAATATACCACAATTAAGGATTGCAGGAAACTGTCGACGCTGCTGTACACAAGTAAACTGTTGACACTGTGGTACACAAGTAAACTGTCGACACTGTGGTACACAAGTAAACTGTTAGCGCTGTGGTACACAAGTAAACTGTTAGCGCTGCTAATGATCACCATGGATTTGTAGCGGAGAATCGAGCTTAAAGATCTTACAGGATCAAATATAGCATAGCTTCTAACATTTCTTGATATAACGCAGTACTGACCAACAGCCTCATGCCAACCCCTGATGTGGTTCAAACTGGACTCTGCAATGGTTTATACAATAAACGTAACATATCACAAATCCGTAATGGTTTTCTTAATTCCGTTATGTCCACCCGATGGAACCTGAGGCATAGGTTTATTGGCATAAAGACTAGAAGAATCATAACCGTTCACCATTATCTTCCTGTGGGGAGGAACAGGAGGCGGTGCTTCACCCATCGACGATGGAGGAAGTGGGGGAGGAGCCATACCACACCCTCCCGAGACATACAATTGGCTGCCCATTGCCTGGGGCAGTAAGCTGCTGTTTGGGTAAGCAGACACGGGCGCGGGCATTATAGCAATGCTATCCCTCTGATTTCCCGTAGTCTTGTTGAGAATGTTGAACGTGTACGGGTCGATGTAGAACTGCTCGTCGGGATACTCCAGGTGGAGGCGTTTGATGTGACATGTGTGGCAATACAGGTGATCGTCCAGGGGGTAGCAGCGCTTGTCTGCCTCGTCCGTCATCTGCATTCCACAGTCCTGAAACACAACATACAAATCAAACATTGCTCACATACATGTTGTTGCTACTCACAAACCAGAACACAGTACATATTATATAATTATAGAGCCAAATAGAGGTAATGTTCATACAAGTTTTATATGTTGAATTTGTTTTGTTGACTAGCTGGTTGTGGAGGAAAGAATGTTCTGTTTTACACCTATCTGCTCATAGATACTGGGTTGTGGAGGAAAGAATGTTCTGTTTTACACCTATCTGCTCATAGATACTGGGTTGTGGAGGAAAGAATGTTTTGTTTTACACCTATCTGCTCATAGATACTGGGTTGTGGAGGAAAGAATGTTTTGTTTTACACCTATCTGCTCATAGATACTGGGTTGTAGCGGAAAGAATGTTCTGTTTTACACCTATCTGCTCATAGATACTGGGTTGTGGAGGAAAGAATGTTCTGTTTTACACCTATCTGCTCATAGATATTGGGTTGTGGAGGAAAGAATGTTCTGTTTTACACCTATCTGCTCATAGATACTGGATTGTGGAGGAAAGAATGTTTTGTTTTACACCTATCTGCTCATAGATACTGGGTTGTAGCGGAAAGAATGTTCTGTTTTACACCTATCTGCTCATAGATACTGGGTTGTGGAGGAAAGAATGTTCTGTTTTACACCTATCTGCTCATAAATACTGGGTTGTGGAGGAAAGAATGTTCTGTTTTACACCTATCTGCTCATAGATACTGGGTATAAAGCAAAATATTATTTCAAATGACGAAACCTGTATTTATTTGGAGGACACACCAGCTAAATATTATACAATGTGTTCATCAAAATCTTTTGTCAACAATTTCCGCTACATTCATTTTTATTATTTTTAATGCAAATAATACATTTGATTAAACTTAATTATGATCACAAATTCATCAAAGAAGCTTTTAATATAGAAGACCCTTGGCAGAGTCAAGAAACTTCTCCCATATGTACAACAAACATCTCTCTTACATACAATAAACTTCTCCCTTATTTCTCATTTATATACAACAAACTTATCCCATATACACAATAAACTTCTCCCTTATACCATAACTTCTCCCCTATAACAATAAACTTCTCCCTTATATACATTAAGCTTCTCCCATATATACAATAAACTTCTCCCATATACACTTTAAGTGTCTCCCGTTCATACTTTAAATTGATCCTATATATATCATACGTTTATTCCATATATATCATAAACCTCTCCCCTATATACCTCAAACATCTATATATACATTAAAATGTTCAATGTATACCTAAAACATCTCTCATTTATACGTTAAACTTCTCCTTTATATCCCTTAAACTTCTCCCTTATATACTGTAAGCTTCTCCCTTATACACCTTTAACTTCTCCCTTATATATCTCAAACGTCTCCCTTATATATCTCAAACATCTTCCTATTTAACAGGTCTAGCTTAAGCCATGCAAACATTTAATGATACATAAAAACATCAACTCTACTTCCAATCTTATTTCTAACACTTTCAATAATATAATTTATGCAAGAGCCAACCTAGAATTTGACACATTGTCATAAAAGTACTATATCTTATAGAACTTTTATTTAAGATATATTTGGAGATGAACACAATATACCAGTAGCAAAATGGGTCACAACAGAAATCTAAGATGAACTGTTTGGGAAACGAGCTTGCATGCATCTCGGGGAGTTCGTGTAGGAGGCACTAGTCTACGGTAGGAAAGTTGCATGAACACGAGCATTTAGGGGGCACCTTATAAAGCCGCTGAATATTGGCTAACTAATACAGCTGCATCACTACCCCAGTGGGTACATAGTACACAAAGTACCTAATGATATGCGTAGACTACTGGCCACTTGCACACCGTTATGATGATGTGACAATTACACCATTGCATTTTATGTGACAATTGCATCAGTTTTATTGTATGTGACAATTGCATCAGTTTTATTGTATGTGACAATTACACCGTAATAGACTATGTGATAATTACACCATTATATTTGATGTGACAATTACACTGTTATATTGTTTGTTTGCTTGTTCGGGTTTTACGTCTGCATCAGCACCATTTTAGGCTATATCGCCACAGGCAGTTTACCGAACCATACCTTTCCTGGGCAGGCTCCAGTGCTTAACCAGTACTTGGGTGTACCAATCTCAGTAAGAAACTGCTAACTTTTTCATATAAATGAGACATGGCCTGAGCGGGGCTCGAACCCGTGACCATCAGTACCGATAGGTTACAGTGGTATACAAGTCAGCAACCATAACCACTCGACCATGGAAGCGGACTCCGTTATGTTATATGTGATAAGTACACCGTTATGTATCTGATAAGTACACCATTATGTATATGATACGTACACCATTACGTATGTGATAAGTACACCGTTATGTATATGATAAGTACACCATTATGTATGTGATAAGTACACCATTATGTATGTGATAAGTACACCATTATGTATGTTATAAGTACACCGTTATGTATGTGATAAGTACACCCTTATGTATGTGATAAGTACACCGTTATGTATGTGATAAGTACACTGTTATGTATGTGATAAGTACACCATTATGTATGTGATAAGTACACCATTATGTATGTGATAAGTACACCGTTATGTATGTGATAAGTACACTGTTATGTATGTGATAAGTACACCATTATGTATGTGATAAGTACACCGTTATGTATGTGATAAGTACACCGTTATGTATGTGATAAGTACACTGTTATGTATGTGATAAGTACACCATTATGTATGTGATAAGTACACTGTTATGTATGTGATAAGTACACCATTATGTATGTGATAAGTACACCATTATGTATGTGATAAGTACACCGTTATGTATATGATAAGTACACCATTATGTATGTGATAAGTACACCATTATGTATGTGATAAGTACACCATTATGTATGTTATAAGTACACCGTTATGTATGTGATAAGTACACCATTATGTATGTGATAAGTACACCGTTATGTATGTGATAAGTACACTGTTATGTATGTGATAAGTACACCGTTATGTATGTGATAAGTACACCGTTATGTATGTGATAAGTACACTGTTATGTATGTGATAAGTACACCATTATGTATGTGATAAGTACACTGTTATGTATGTGATAAGTACACCGTTATGTATATGATAAGTACACCGTTATGTATGTGATAAGTACACCGTTATGTATGTGATAAGTACACCGTTATGTATGTGATAAGTACACCGTTATGTATGTGATAAGTACACCGTTATGTATGTGATAAGTACACCGTTATGTATGTGATAAGTACACCATTATGTATGTGATAAGTACACCCTTATGTATGTGATAAGGACACCGTTATGTATGTGATAAGTACACCATTATGTATGTGATAAGTACACTGTTATGTATGTGATAAGTACACCAGTATGTATGTGATAAGTACACCGGTATGTATGTGATAAGTACACCATTATGTATGTGATAAGTACACCGTTATGTATGTGATAAGTACACCGTTATGTATGTGATAAGTACACCGTTATGTATGTGATAAGTACACCATTATGTATGTGATAAGTACACCGGTATGTATGTGATAAGTACACCATTATGTATGTGATAAGTACACCGGTATGTATGTGATAAGTACACCGTTATGTATGTGATAAGTACACCGTTATGTATGTGATAAGTACACCGTTATGTATGTGATAAGTACACCGTTATGTATGTGATAAGTACACCGTTATGTATGTGATAACTGCACCACTACAATTACACTGTTAGATGTGATGTAATGATAAGTACACCGTTATGTATGTGATAAGTACACCGTTATGTATGTGATAACTGCACCACTACAATTACACTGTTAGATGTGATGTAATGATAACACCGTTTTACTTGACTATTACACCATTATATTTGAGACGACGTATACATCGCTATATTTTACGTGTTGATAACAGTGCTACATTTTACGTATTGATAACGGTGTTACATTTTACGTGTTGACAAACAGTGTTACATTTTACGTATTGATAACAGTGTTACATTTTACGTGTTGATAACAGTGTTACATTTTACGTATTGATAACAGTGTTACATTTTACGTATTGATAACAGTGTTACATTTTACGTGTTGATAACAGTGTTACATTTTACGTATTGATAACAGTGTTACATTTTACATATTGATAACAGTGTTACATTTTACGTGTTGATAACAGTGTTACATTTTACGTATTGATAACAGTGTTACATTTTACGTGTTGATAACAGTGTTACATTTTACGTGTTGATAACAGTGTTACATTTTACGTATTGATAACAGTGTTACATTTTACGTATTGATAACAGTGTTACATTTTACGTGTTGATAACAGTGTTACATTTTACGTATTGATAACAGTGTTACATTTTACATATTGATAACAGTGTTACATTTTACGTGTTGATAACAGTGTTACATTTTACGTATTGATAACAGTGTTACATTTTACGTGTTGATAACAGTGTTACATTTTACGTGTTGATAACAGTGTTACATTTTACGTGTTGACAAACAGTGTTACATTTTACGTATTGATAACAGTGTTACATTTTACGTGTTGATAACAGTGTTACATTTTACGTGTTGATAACAGTGTTACATTTTACGTGTTGATAACAGTGTTACATTTTACGTGTTGACAAACAGTGTTACATTTTAAGTATTGATAACAGTGTTACATTTTACGTGTTGATAACAGTGTTACATTTTACGTGTTGATAACAGTGTTACATTTTACGTATTGATAACAGTGTTACATTATATGTTTTGATTATACTATTATAATGATGTGAAGATTCATTGTTACTCGAGGATTGGACCATTACATTCCACGGGCAAATTGCAATAGCAGTGTGCAAGCAACCAAGGAACGTATTACCGGGAAATTAGTGTTCTAGGTAGTTGTACTTGTTGTTTGAGATGATGTGAATGATTAAGTAAATGCTACATCTATTAGTCTAAGAACACTGTTAAACAAAGCCAATAAAAACTGAAAATCTACAAACTCATAAAAACTATGACATGATTAATATGTTCTATCAATAACCAACAATAATTCACTGTTGAAATAATTAAATACAACCATGACATATAACTTGGTTATAGTTCACTGAAATAAAACGACAAGAAAACATGGTTATAGTTCACTGAAATAAAACGACAAGAAAACATGGTTATAGTTCACTGAAATAAAACGACAAGAAAACATGGTTATAGTTCACTGAAATAAAACGACAAGAAAACATGGTTAATATGTTCACTGAAATAAAACGACAAGAAAACATGGTTAATATGTTCACTGAAATAAAACAAATGGTGTAGGTATTATAGAACACACATATATCGCTACCTTTTCCAACCAATCAGATCAGTGCTCTTGTGTTTGTTGTGTTAGTATCTGGTAAAGACAATTTACATAGGTACACGATAAAACTGAATGCTCCGTTATGCAATGGTTCCGTTACACAATTGGTCTGTTACATAATGGATCTGTTCATTAATATCCTTGAGAAGGAATCGTACAACAGTTTCGATGTTCTGGCTCGAGTTGTAAAATATTTCTATAAGCTAAATTAGTACAAGTTTTTCCCCACAAGATGAAACTGAAAATTAGAGACTTAAGCGAGGTTTCAGTCTGACGCAATCAATGTGTGTTTTACGTTTATTTATCGTCGCTACCGGTTACCCATATGAGCGACGCCTCCTGAAGAGATTAGTCATTTTAGATTTTGGAGGATAGTGCAATGATACAGAAAGAGACCCATTACAGAGACTCCTCTGGTTCTTTTACGTGCACGGTGTAAAGCACCGACACGAGACCTCGGTTTAAAAGACAGTTAATTTTATTAGGGTCAGACGGGGGATCGAACCTGCGATCCCTGGATTACCAGTCCAGCGTGTTAACCACTGGACTACAGATCCGTCTGTTGACGCAATCAATGAGCAAGTTTGAGACTTGATTAACATTTCAACCAATCAGAGAGCTTGAGACTTAAGCAACGTTTCAACCAATCAGCAAGCTTGAGACTTGAGAAATGTTTCAGCCACTCAGCAAGCTTGAGACTTGATTAACATTTCAACCAATCAGAACGCTTGAGACTTAAGCAACGTGTCAACCAATCAGCAAGCTTGAGACTTGAGAAATGTTTCAGTCACTCAGCAAGCTTGAGACTTGAGAAATGTTTCAGTCACTCAGCAAGCTTGAGACTTGAGAAACGCTTCAATCAGAAATATTAAGACTTGATAAATGCTGTATGGGGTCTTTTGGCCAGATATATGTAATCTACTACACAATTCTTAAATATTTCCTGAATTTGCAGTGACTGGGATACTGTATTACAGATGATTATAAGACATCTATCTATTGCGGGATTCTGCTATCTATGGTGGGATTCTGCTATCTATTGCGGGATTCTGCTATCTATGGTGGGATTCTGGTGGCGGTAGAGTACATACACCATGCCCTGTATAGCATACCCAATTACAGTTAAATGCACGAGCGTCAAGGGATATTGGAAAACTAGATAGCATGGAAAGCCATTGCAACAGAAGTACCTAGAAAAGAAACCCATATTGTGTAGAGATGAAACCCAGAGAAGTACTCTACACAAATAAGGGGGATGGTATGTCACCCCAGTATATACATGTATATACATCACCCCAGTATATACATGTATATACATCACCCCAGTATATACATGTATATACATCACCCCAGTATATACATCACCCCAGTATATACATGTATATACATCACCCCAGTATATACATGTATATACATCACCCCAGTATATACATCACCCCAGTATATACATCACCCCAGTATATACATGTATATACATCACCCCAGTATATACATGTATATACATCACCCCAGTATATACATCACCCCAGTATATACATGTATATACATCACCCCAGTATATACATGTATATACATCACCCCAGTATATACATGTATATACATCACCCCGTATATACATGTATATACATCACCCCAGTATATACATCACCCCAGTATATACATCACCCCAGTATATACATGTATATACATCACCCCAGTATATACATGTATATACATCACCCCAGTATATACATCACCCCAGTATATACATGTATATACATCACCCCAGTATATACATGTATATACATCACCCCAGTATATACATGTATATACATACATCTTTTATGTCCAAATCCATACATAGCACACCATAATGAGCACTTAAACTGTAACAATGTCTCAACTATTATTTTATGTTATTTAAATATTAAAATGCATGTGTAGTACATGTTAGCATGTACATTTATCCAGACAGCTTAATATATTCTTCAACTTTACTCCTGAAAAGGACAGCTTAAAGACATATTCCTGTTCAAAAAACGAAATTACATAGAATGCGAGCGTCACATTTTTGTGCCAGCAATACTAATAAAAACATGCTAAAAGTGATGAACATTAATTTCTTTGCTGTTATGATTCGGAGAAATGGAGATACGAAGAGAGCTAATGATAAAACGACTAATCTAGTCAAAATACAATCATATATTTTTCCACAGTGTTAAAGTACATTAAAAATGGTAAAACGGATGGATTTCATACCTGCAAACCTTGTGTAATACTGATATTGTAACGAATACAATGAGAAACATTAGTCAGTTACTGCCCCTGAATACTCCTAAAAAGTATATTGGTCCTATTAATTGGTTCCCTCTGTTTTTATCGTTGTTTCCTTTGCACCACATGTTTTCCATTTTTATCCGTATTCTCGTCTTATAATTATGAAATTATTAAATCTCGACATATATCCTTTAGCATATCCAATGGATACTTTACTGTAAAAATTGGTTCAATTAATTAACACGATTTTGATAAAATTACACTTATCCTAACGCAACATCTGTTTAGACGACAACAGTAAAAACAAAGGATTCCAACTAAAAGGACCAATATCTCTGACTTTATCCATCAAGGGAGGTAATATAAAAACCATTAATGTCTCTCATTGTATGATAACAACTTTCTTAGAACTGACAATAAGTTTGAACAGGAATATATATCTTTAATATGTTCTTGAAATTTACTCGTGAAACTTGGTTGTTGACGTCCTATTGTTAATTAGTACAAGTAATGTGCATCAAGTAGGTAAGAGTGTCACAAGAGGAGTGTTATACCATACGTCGTCAGAAAACACTTTCCAATACCACACACACAATTCATAAACAATGAAAAGAAATCACTTTGACATTTCTCTGCCCTTCATACAATGAGCACTTGTGTGGAGTCTTTGCCAACTTTAGATGGATGATAGGGTTTTTTTTAAAAACTTTATTTAATTTAAAACGATCGCGAAACAAGCTTCAACAACTTATATTAATCAGTTTCGTTGGCGCGGATGAAAGCGTATGTATATGTGGTTATTCGCGTGGGAGGAAACTGGAGTAAGGTTGGAAGCGGAAAGTTGTTGAAAGTAATGGCTGTCTAGACATTAACCACTAAGACTCCATTTAAATGAGACCATTGCCCCAAGCGTACATGTATCTTAGACTATAAGTGATGGCTCACCGAAATAAAAACATTTCTTTTAAACTTTCCAACAAATTGCCAAATATCAAGGTCACTGGTAGGACGGGGGGATTTAGTTTCAAACAATATTTTATTCAAGAATGGTACATAACATAGGAATAGTTGCAATAGCACAGTTAGGATTGAGGAAAAAGTTACATATTAACTTATTCGAATCCATTTCATCAGGGGACTTACTGTGTGTGTAGAGAAAAAGTTGTCGGATATGTATATGAAGCATGCTGGGTTTTGAGAAACGATAATGTTTCAGTTTCATTTGATATCTCAAATATTTCTGAAGACGACACTATTATTTTACTGTTTAAAGTTTATTTATTTTACAATGATTACGAAGCAAGTTTTAACAACTTATATTAATCACTCTCGTTGGCGCGGATGAAAGCGTATATGTGGTCATTTGTGTGGGAGGAAACCGGAGTACCCGGAGAAAACCCACCTGTCCGATCTGGCGACCACCGTACCATCAATATTTTACTGTTGAAGGAGAGACGTGTGAGGGTGGTAGGGAACAACTTATCAAAGTATTATATTTGAAAGTTTATGAAAAATGATGATGTTCAAGTGTTGTTTGATGGGTTATTTGCCAAATCTCAAGTTCAAGGTCACAATTGGGGGGGGGATTTGCTAGGGGGGCAAGGAACAACCCCTAGAAACAGTATACAACGTATCATAGCATTCAATCTGATGGATTTTTGCTTATATGCAATTGTTGACATGTCGTCGAACCTAAAATTGGCAAGACAAACACTTGTTTTTTAGTCTAATCGTAATTTATTGCTCGCCAAAAAGCATAGAAAGGTTAATCTATGTTTAAACCCATTCAACACCAAGTAACTCACATGGACTGGTCCATGATATTTTTAGACCAATAAATTAATAACAAAATTACATTTGGATCAGTTCATTTATCAAAATGGGTAATTTTTTTCCTAAAAATAGTTATATTACTTGAAAAAAGTGCAGATCCTGATGAGACGGCTCGTCACGAGCCGGCTCATCTGGATCTACACTTTTTTGTAAGCCAATTTAGAGGTCTGTGGTGTTGAAAGGGTTAAACACACATTGTATGCTGTACATAATATTTCTCAAAGCTTATTCTAGGTCATAATGTTTGGGAGAAGTGAGAAAGCGCGCGAATTCGTCCTTAAATTGTGTTAATTAATCAATTGCAACAAAATAGGGTTAAAATTCACAGTATGACATTAAATACAACATTTGAATAAAAGGAGTTCTTTATAATGGGCCAGTGTATCTTACTGGACAAAATTGTGTATGAAAATTAAAAAACATGTTTTCAAGCGCAAGAATTCCAATATGAAAATGTGATCAGATTCATTGAGAGTAGGCCCCATATTGTTTATAATTAAACAGTCAGCCTATTACCAGAAAGTGCACATTGACAATGTATGGTATGCCCCCGGAATGTTATAGCACATCAAATCTAAGGAGAGAGACAGATTACAGAACTCACTGCCAGAGTACAAGGATGGAGATTGCAGCATCTAAAGACAAAGCTTTCCAGACTGGTTTTATATGTAACGAGACAAAGCTTTCCAGACTGGTTTTATACGTAATGATGCAAAGCTTTACAGACTGGTTTTATATGTAACGAGATAAAAGCTTTACAGACTGGTTTTATACGTAATGATGCAAAGCTTTACAGACTGGTTTTATATGTAATGATGCAAAGCTTTCCAGACTGGTTTATATGTAACGAGATAAAGCTTTACAGACTGGTTTTATATGTAATGATGCAAAGATTTCCAGACTGGTTTTATATGTAATGAGATAAAGCTTTACAGACTGGTTTTATATGTAATGATGCAAAGATTTCCAGACTGGTTTTTATATGTAATGAGATAAAGCTTTCCAGACTGGTTTTATATGTAATGAGACAAAGCTTTCCAGACTGGTTTTATATGTAATGAGACAAAGCTTTCCAGACTGGTTTTATATGTAATGAGACATAGTTATCCAGTCTGGTTTTATATGCAATGGTTTATGCAAATTTAGATTAAGGTTGATTGCGAAACAAGTTTTTACAACATTAGATAAATCAATCTCGAGACCACATTCCTACTGTGATCCATCATCATGAGGGAGAGAGGCGAGAAGAGGCAATGTGGTTTCAAGTGTCTTACCTAAGGACCTACCATCGACGTGTTTTGAATGGGCTCGAACTCCCACCTCTCACTATAAGGTGGACACCGCATCCATTACACCGCAGATATCACAGGCACCAGACACAAACAATTTTATTTTTTTGGCCTATGGTCATATAGTAAGTAATTTTTTTGAGTCTGGTGCCTGTGGCAGATATATATGATAACAGAGAACAGAAAATATCGAAACTTTGTTTTTAAATCTGCAGTGAATGACCAATCAATCCATAGGTTATGCCACAAACAACAACAACAACAACAACAAACATATCAAATTGTGTTTATATGTTTGTGTAGCATTAAGTCTTAGCATAAAAAACCAGTCTAGAACTCAAACCAATGAGAAGTTAATAGATCACTAAAGACGTAATCACTAAACCAATCAAAATGCACTGCTGGTAGTTGTTGTAATGGCACATGCCAACCCAAACACATTCTTATATTGCTTACTTAATTTCATCTTTGTATAGTAGGCTGAAATTTAAACAAGTTTTTACTGGACTTGAATCATCTACATACCAACCAACACTATGTTACCAACAGTATAATGTCAAAATATTGTGGGGGGGGGTGGACAACGACGACATATCGGAATTAAATGCCACTAAATGGGAAATAGTTGCAATTCTGATGAAGGTACTAACACATGGTTTATAATGCCACTTAAAACTGCTCGGTATTTAAATTTTTTGTTTACTTGACAAATGGTAAATATCTCCATATTAAACTCGTTTGTGAATGCAGTTATGTGAATGCCAGATATTGCAAATATTTCCCATCTAGATATAATACACTGACTGTGAGGATTGCCTTGTGAACCTTCTACTCACATTTGACGAGGGCAAAAGTACATAGTTAAAGAAATGACACTTGCTTGCAAGGTAAAACAAGTGCTGACGAACGGACAAGAGTGCTCAACTATTAAATGCAATGACAGAGGATAAAAATATCTTGTGTACTGGTATACAAATTTAATTATCTCGATTGCAAAATACATTCTCATCAGTTGAGACTAATCCCTCTCTCTCGAGACCTCATTCCTGATGGAATCCATCGCCACGAGGGAGAAGCCATATGAACATGGACCTCATTCCTGCTGGAATCCATCACCATGAGGGAGAAGCCATATGAACATAGACCTCATTCCTGATGGAATTCATCGCCACGAGGGAGAAGCCATATGAACATGGACCTCATTCCTGATGGAATCCATCGCCACGAGGGAGAAGCCATATGAACATAAGTGTCTTGCTCAAGGACATCACCAACTATGAGCCTGAATAGCTTCAAAGCTTCACAATGCATGGGTCAACAACAACCTCGTCATAAACTCGTCAAAAAGGAGATCGTGACGATGCAGGACTAGGTCCCAGGGCAAGTACAATAACCACCTCGTCATAGAACCTAGTGAGGAGACCGTGATGATGCAGGACTAGATCCCAGGGCAAGTACAATAGCAACCTCGTCAGGACTAGATCCCAGGGCAAGTACAATAGCAACCTCGTAAGGACTAGATCCCAGAGCGAATACAATAGCAACCTCATCATAAAACTTAGTGATGAGACTGTGGCGGTGCACGAGTAGACCACAGGGCAAGTACAATAGCAACCTCGTCATAAAACTTAGTGATGAGACTGTGGCGGTGCACGAGTAGACCACAGGGCAAGTACAATAGCAACCTCGTCATAAAACTTAGTGATGAGACTGTGGCGGTGCACGAGTAGACCACAGGGCAAGTACAATAGCGACCTCGTCATAAAACTTAGTGAGGAGATCGTGACGATGCAGGACTAGGTCCCAGGGCAAGTACAATAGCGACCTCGTCATAAAACCTAGTGAGGAGACCGTGGCGATGCAGGACTAGGTTCCAGGGCAAATACAATAGCGACCTCGTCATAAAACCTAGTGAGGAGACCGTGGCGATGCAGGACTAGGTCCCAGGGCAAATACAATAGCGACCTCGTCATAAAACCTAGTGATGAGACCGTGGCAATGCAGGACTAGATCCCAGGGCATGTACAATAGCAACCTCGTCATAAAACTTAGTGATGAATCCATGGCGGTGCACGAGTAGACCACAGGGCAAGTACAATAGCAACCTCGTCATAAAACTTAGTGATGAATCCATGGCGGTGCACGAGTAGACCACAGGGCATGTACAATAGCAACCTCGTCATAAAACTTAGTGATGAATCCATGGCGGTGCACGAGTAGACCACAGGGCATGTACAATAGCAACCTCGTCATAAAACTTAGTGATGAATCCATGGCGGTGCACGAGTAGACCACAGGGCAAGTACAATAGCAACCTCGTCATAAAACTTAGTGATGAATCCATGGCGGTGCACTAGTAGACCACAGGGCAAGTACAATAGCAACCTCGTCATAACACTTAGTGATGAATCCATGGCGGTGCACGAGTAGACCACAGGGCAAGTACAATAGCAACCTCGTCATAAAACTTAGTGATGAATCCATGGCGGTGCACGAGTAGACCACAGGGCAAGTACAATAGCAACCTCGTCATAAAACTTAGTGATGAGTCCGTGGCGGTGCACGAGTAGACCACAGGGCATGTACAACAATAGCAACCTCGTCATAAAACTTAGTGATGAGTCCGTGGCGGTGCACGAGTAGACCACAGGGCAAGTACGTAATAGCCCTACTTAGTTTTCCAAGAGTCGAGCAACAAATAATGGTTATAAAACTTCCAAGCACAGACGAGAAAAACTTCTATGAAACAGAAAT
This sequence comes from Archivesica marissinica, assembly GCA_014843695.1. Lineage (NCBI taxonomy): Eukaryota > Metazoa > Mollusca > Bivalvia > Venerida > Vesicomyidae > Archivesica > Archivesica marissinica. The sequence goes on from CM026395.1 coordinate 10,818,465, forward strand.
TTGCTACGAGATGAAAAGTTTCACTCTCTATTTGTGCAATATGCGATAGCAAGAAGCACAGACTTATTAATGAAGAACTAATGATTATTATATTTGTATTTCAGTTATTTAGGCAAATAAAACATGGTTCGGAGTTCTGACCATGTTTTTTTTCGACTATAGATAATGTAAATACAAATATTTTTCTGATTCCAACATGACCAAAATATCTAAAGAGCGCAAAATTTAATATAGTAGGTGTTATTTTTTAGAGTGCGTAAATGAGGACACAAAAATGCTAGTGAAATGACGTCAGGTTTGACGTTACTCGCATAACAATGTTTTAAACACGGGAAGTCCCTTCTTTGCATATACAGACAAAATGCCGAGTCATGTTAGAATACTGATTAAATAAGAATGTATACATGGTAGTGTCTGACGATCAAGTCTGAGAAATGAGCATAATGACTGTATGTATGTATGACATACTAGGCTTCACCTAAGACCAGATCATCATTCAGATGTTTGAGGGAAAATAGCTGTAGCTGTAGGTCTAGCCAACTGTAACATGTATTCATAAACATGTATTCATGTATCATTCATGCTTACCTCACAATGATAACAATCTACGTGGAAATTCTTCTCCATTGAGACAACTCGTACAGTTTCCTCCGTGCCCTGAAAGAACATCAAATAACCGTGAACCATCTCCACGCCAACATCAAATAACTGTGAACCATCTCCACGCCAACATCAAATAACCGTGAACCATCTCCACGCCAACATCAAATAACCGTGAACCATCTCCACGCCAACATCAAATAACTGTGAACCATCTCCACGCCAACATCAAATAACCGTGAACCATCTCCACACCAACATCAAATAACCGTGAATCATCTCCACGCCAACATCAAATAACTGTGAACCATCTCCACGCCAACATCAAATAACTGTGAACCATCTCCACGCCAACATCAAATAACTGTGAACCATCTCCACACCAACATCAAATAACCGTGAATCATCTCCATGCCAACATCAAATAACCGTGAACCATCTCCACGCCAACATCAAATAACCTTTAACCATCTCCACGACAACATCAAATAACCGTGAACCATCTCCACGCCAACATCAAATAACCATGAATCATCTCCACGCCAACATCAAATAACCGTGAACCATCTCCACGCCAACATCAAATAACCATGAATCATCTCCACGCCAACATCAAATAACCATGAACTATCTCCACGCCAACATCAAATAACTGAACTATATCCACGCCAACATCAAATAACCGTGAACCATCTCCACGCCAACATCAAATAACCGTGAACCATCTCCACGCCAACATCAAATAACCGTGAACCATCTCCACGCCAACATCAAATAACCGTGAACCATCTCCACGCCAACATCAAATAACCGTGAACCATCTCCACGCCAGCAGAAACAACTTATTTACAGATGTTCCACAAACCTGTAAACATCAAATAACCATAAACCATCTCCACGCCAGCAGAAACAACTTATTTACAGATGTTCCACAAACCTGTAAACATCAAATAACCGTGAACCATCTCCACGCCAACAGAAACAACTTATCTACAGATGTTCCACAAACCTGTAAACATCAAATAACCGTAAACCATCTCCACGCCAACAGAAACAACTTATTTACAGATGTTCCACAAACCTGTAAACATCAAATAACCGTAAACCATCTCCACGCCAACAGAAACAACTTATTTACAGATGTTCCACAAACTTGTAAACATCAAATAACCGTAAACCATCTCCACGCCAACAGAAACAACTTATTTACAGATGTTCCACAAACCTGTAAACATCAAATAACCTTAAACCATCACCATGCCAACAGAAACAACTTATTTACAGATGTTCCACAAACCTGTAAACATCAAATAACCTTAAACCATCTCCACGCCAACAGAAACAACTTATTTACAGATGTTCCACAACCTGTAAACATCAAATAACCGTAAACCATCTCCACGCCAGCAGAAACAACTTATTTACAGATGTTCCACAAATGGTAGTTTTATGGAAATATGTCTAGTGGCTTAAAAGATGTGGGGCAGATATATGTACAATGATTATGGCCAAGTGCCGTAATACATCAGCGACTGACCAGTAACAAGTTATCTGCAACTGTGATTGGTCGAATCTGATGTCCATACTAAACTACTCAGCCAATCAGAGAGCGTTTTTTGACCTGATATTATAGATGTGAAGACAATATGGATGTTCTACAGTTTGAATGTATGTATACAGTCAAACCTGTGTTGTCTTTTTAAAATAAAATTTGATTGCATTTTGTTCATACATTACATTACAATTTATACATACACAATAGTGATGTGCATCGGTTTCAAAATCCATAATCGATTAATCGGAATAATCGGACGGGTAAACCGATTAGATAATCGATTATTAATCGGGCAATTGATATAGTTATAAATCAAAATCATTCCATCTAATTTGTGAGCTTAACAATCTATTTAGTACTAATAAAATACTTACAAGTTACTAGTTTCGACAAATTAGTTACTCAGTTACATCTGAGTCCTAGACTTTAAGTTACTTGACTGCCACCTGATATAAAATTAGTTTTTAAGTTAATAGAGGACAGAACACTTAGTGACATACTAGTGAAAAGTCTAGTACTAGATACAGTTAGAATTGTTGTTGCAAACGTGCAATGCTAATAAAATACAGCCAGTAAATCGTAGTTTTATTTGAGGTATAAACAAACATAAAAGTAAGAGACAAAAATAAAGACATAAAACCATCCGTTCAACATCTGATGTGTCGATTAAAACTATTATATGATACTGAACTTGAGACAGCTTCAATACAGAACAAATTATTTGAATTTGACGAAATATGGAAGCATTATGCTAAAAAGTTTTAATTTAAAATTATATTGAAAATAATTGTCATCAATCACTTGGTAGAATGTAGGCTGCAGACCACTGTTCTCTTTTCTTTTTTTTAAAGTGTAACTGAACATTTTTTCAGCACTTTAAGGCCAACATGATAATGACTTGATATATTTATATACACTATTATTCATGCCATTTGTTTATTCTACTCGTTAAAAAATGTACATTATTGTAAGGTGCTTGTGGGATGCCCTCGACCCACAGGTCACCTATGACGAGGAAAATAAACGGGCCTTAAACGTGGTTCCAAAAAAAATAAAAATAAAGACTCGTTGATTATAATCGATTACACATTTTCACAAGCGATTATCGCCTATGTCCATGCCGGCGAACGATTGTCGGCGACTTAGCGATAATCGGTTTATCACTAATACACACAATGAAATACGTAGAAAACAATATGAAATTATATTAGGATTTATTATTATTGTTGTATACGATTTAATCTGGGGGGAAATAGCAAATGGCTTGGGCTGTTAGTAGTACATAAATACATTTCATTTACCTCCACTGGAGTTATGGCTTGGCCACATGCCGCACATTTTGGTGCAAATACCCTGTGTAATATAAAGAAACAAATCATTAAATAATTTAACATCTCCCCTCGTCCTACTCTCTCTTTCTCAATCTCCCTCTCAATCTCCCTCCCAATCTCCCTCTCCCTCTCATTTTATCCTATTATGTTAGAATACAAGGTTACATACATATTTGTACTGCATTGTTTTATCAACAAGTATTTGATCAATTCAATCATAAGTAGGCACTTCACTATGTTTGTTTGTTCACCTTAGCGGATCATAATTTAGCATAATTACTTGCCATTACAGACCATTATCAGCTTATTTAGCGGATGACAAGACCCAATCCCCCTTTAACAAATCTTGAGCGGAATTTGCTTTCCGCATCTTATTGTTTTCACAATTTTAGGCACATGTGAACCCACTGCTTATGAAGGAGCAGATTATGCAATTCCAGGACTCATTCTAGGTCAGAAGTTTTGGTATACAGTCAAACCTGTGTTAGTGGTCACCTCCATTACATACAGTCAAACCTGTGTTAGTGGTCACCTCCATTACATACAGTCAAACCTGTGTTAGTGGTCACCTCCATTACATACAGTCAAACCTGTGTTAGTGGTCACCTCCATTACATACAGTCAAACCTGTGTTAGTGGTCACCTCCATCACATAGTCAAACCTGTGTTAGTGGTCATTTTCCATTACATACAGTCAAACCTGTGTTAGTGGTCACCTCCATTACATACAGTCGGTCACCTCCATTACATACAATCGGTCACCTCCATTACATACAGTCAAACCTGTGTTAGTGGTCACCTCCATTACATACAGTCGGTCACCTCCATTACATACAGTCAAACCTGTGTTAGTGGTCACCTCCATTACATACAGTCAAACCTGTGTCAGTGGTCACCTCCATTACATACAGTCAAACCTGTGTCAGTGGTCACCTCCATTACATACAGTCAAACCTGTGTTAGTGGTCACCTCCATTACATACAGTCAAACCTGTGTTAGTGGTCACATCCATTACATACAGTCAAACCTGTGTTAGTGGTCACCTCCATTAATAAATTTCAACAAAATAGGCTTAAAAGACATAATATGGCCATTAAATACAACATTTGAATAGGAGGAGAGTTTTATTATGGGCCAGTGTATCTATCTTACATAATTTTGTACGAAAATTGTAAAAAAAAAGTATTTTTCTTTTTTTTTCTTTAGGGAGAAGTGGGGCCTAGGGGTGAACTCAAGGCCCCTAGGGCGACTATTTCGCCCAAGTCGCCCTATGCAATTCACAACCGACAGCACATTAGCACTCAACAACTGATATACATTCAAAGGTAACATTATCATTGTTCATGGTTAACATTGTAATTACAATTACCTGTGAAAATCTGCAACACAGTAAACTTTATTTTCCATGTCCACTGTGAACGGTACCCCATCGAGACATTCATTACACATACAACATCGGAAACATCCAGGATGATATGACTTGCCCATTGCTTGAAGTATCTGCAATATAATCAATACAAACATTACCAGCTGTGTATCAGGCAAATCATCCGGACACAATACAAACATTGCCAGCTGTGTATCAGGTAAATCATCTGGACACAATACAAACATTGCCAGCTGTGTATCAGGTAAATCATCCGGACACAATACAAACATTGCCAGCTGTGTAATAGGTAAATCATCCGGACACAATACAAACATTGCCAGCTGTGTAATAGGTAAATCATCCGGACACAATACAAACATTGCCAGCTGTGTAATAGGTAAATCATCCGGACACAATACAAACATTGCCAGCTGTGTATCAGGTAAATCATCTGGACACAATACAAACATTGCCAGCTGTGTATCAGGTAAATCATCCGGACACAATACAAACATTGCCAGCTGTGTATCAGGTAAATCATCTGGACACAATACAAACATTGCCAGCTGTGTGTATCAGGCAAATCATCCGGACACAATACAAACATTGCCAGCTGTGTGTATCAGGCAAATCATCTGGACACAATACAAACATTGCCAGCTGTGTGTATCAGGTAAATCATCCGGACACAATACAAACATTGCCAGCTGTGTGTATCAGGCAAATCATCCGGACACAATACAAACATTGCCAGCTGTGGATCAGGCAAATCATCCGGACACAATACAAACATTGCCAGCTGTGTGGCAGGCAAATAATCTGGACACAATACAAACATTGCCAGCTGTGTATCAGGCAAATCATCCGGAGTTGTAAACGGTTGGTACATGGTCATCCAAACAGCAATTATATACAACTATTCTGTATTTTACACCACTGAATGAACACCCAGACGGACATATTGATTTCCAGTACAGATTCCCACCAACTAGTAGTTCCGATTACTCAGACCAAACACATGTATCATTTTGTATTACAGCATATGGACACATATACGACATGGGCGATTTTGATGTTGTGGTATTTTGCATTACAGCATACGGGCTAATGCGAGAAATCGGTGATTTTGATGTATCATTTTTCACTACGACATAAGGGGAAAACACATGAAATGTGTGATTTAATAATGCAATGTATGATTTAATAATGCAATGTGTGATTTAATAATGCATCATTTTGAAAAACAAAATTTGGGGGGGAAGTGGACAAAATTACAAATGTTGACTTCAAACTGAGCCACGTCGAACAAATCAAAGATGGTCTCATCCAGATATTTTTCTCCAAGTTTTGACACTAATTGTTTAGTGTTAATAGAATGTAAATAATATACAAACATTTAAAGCGACACTACATCAATGAAAATGCCCATTTCTGCAGAATGTAATTTCCTATTATATGGTATAATTTCCCCCCAAATATTTGCCTCAAAAACAGTATTTCAACTAACAAAAGTCGTATAACAAAATAATGTAAATAGGGTCGACATCCATGGATAATATAACACGTGTATCCTGAATAACACGATATATGGCACAGATTTATCGTTATATGAAATCCTACTTTCAATTATGAAAGTTTGTAGACAAAAAAAACCCACTGTTTATTGATTAAATGTTAGTGTTCGAAAGTATTCGGAAGAATTTGTAGTAGCAATGCATTTATACGTGAAAGAATGCATTTTATTTGCTTTTTGCGATGTAATGTCGCTTTAAATGATCGTGTATGGGTAGGTAGGATAGACTTCAGTGTGATTAGTTTAAGTTGTTTGAAATTGCTTCACATTCATTTAGAAAGTTATAACATTAAGCAAGTGGTTCCAACAACTTGTTGTTTGTTCAGGTTTTACGCCTTTACGCGGAGAGCAGTTTACCTAACAACACCTTTCCTGGGCAGGTTCCAGCTGTTAACCAGTACTTGGTGCACCTACCTCTGTAAGAAACTGCCAACTTTTTCATATAAATAGACCTGAGGGGGGGAGGCTAGAACCAGTGACCAATACTGGTGGTAGGTTACAGTGGTGTACAAGTCAGCCACCGTAACCATTCAAGCATGGAGGCGGACTCCAACAACTTGTGAAAGAGTTCACTTACCACAGAGGCAGACTGCAACAACCTGTGAAAGAGTTCACTTACCACGGAGGCGGACTGCAACAACCTGTGAAAGAGTTCACTTACCACGGAGGCGGACCGCAACAATCTGTGAAAGAGTTCACTTACCACGGAGGCGGACCGCAACAATCTGTGAAAGAGTTCACTTACCACGGAGGTGGACTCCAACAACCTGTGAAAGAGTTCACTTACCACGGAGGCGGACTCCAACAACCTGTGAAAGAGTTCACTTACCACGGAGGCGGACTGCAACAACCTGTGAAAGAGTTCACTTACCACGGAGGCGGACTCCAACAACCTGTGAAAGAGTTCACTTACCAAGGAGGCGGACTCCAACAACCTGTGAAAGAGTTCACTTACCACGGAGGCGGACTGCAACAACCTGTGAAAGAGTTCACATACCACGGAGGCAGACTACAACAACCTGTGAAAGAGTTCACTTATCACGGAGGCGGACTACAACAACCTGTGAAAGAGTTCACTTACCATATCCATGATAAGATGACCACAAACAATGCACTTCTCAGCTGTTTGTTGAAAACCTGAATACTGAAAATATAGCATACATATGATAAGATGACCACAAACAATGCACTTCTCAGCTGTTTGTTGAACCTGAATACTGAAAATATAGCATACATATGATAAGATGACCACAAACAATGCACTTCTCATATGATGAGGTATATAGAATGTTACACAAGTTGCTGTACAGGACAGGGTTTTCCTAAACTGATGAGGGACAGCGGGTGATTGAGAAACCATCTCCGGAGGGCTGCATTCTCGCACTCAATCCCGTCCACAATCCAATCCATATCCCGTCTCTTAATACAGGTGGTCTCTTAATAGACATGGTCTGTTAATACAAGTGGTCTTTTAATACAAGTGGTCTCTTAATAGACGTGGTCTGTTAATACAAGTGGTCTCTTAATAGACGTGGTCTCTTAATACAAGTGGTCTCTTAATAGACATGGTCTGTTAATACAAGTGGTCTCTTAATAGACATGGTCTCTTAATACAAGTGGTCTCTTAATTGGCATGGTCTGTTAATACAAGTGGTCTGTTAATACAAGTGGTCTCTTAATAGACGTGGTCTGTTAATACAAGTGGTCTCTTAATAGACGTGGTCTGTTAATACAAGTGGTCTCTTAATAGACGTGGTCTGTTAATACAAGTGGTCTGTTAATATACATGGTCTCTTAATAGACATGGTCTGTTAATACAAGTGGTCTCTTAATAGACATGGTCTGTTAATACAAGTGGTCTGTTAATACAAGTGGTCTCTTAATAGAAATGGTCTGTTAATACAAGTGGTCTCTTAATAGACATGGTCTCTTAATACAAGTGGTCTCTTAATTAACATGGTCTGTTAATACAAGTGGTCTCTTAATACAAGTGGTCTGTTAATAGACATGGTCTGTTAATAGACATGGTCTCTTAATAGACGTGGTCTGTTAATACAAGTGGTCTCTTAATTGACATGGTCTGTTAATACAAGTGGTCTCTTAATAGACATGGTCTGTTAATACAGGTAGTCTCTTAATAGACATGGTCTGTTAATACAAGTGGTCTCTTAATACAAGTGGTCTCTTAATAGAAATGGTCTCTTAATACAAGTGGTCTCTTAATAGACATGGTCTGTTAATACAAGTGGTCTCTTAATAGACATGGTCTGTTAATACAGGTAGTCTCTTAATAGACATGGTCTGTTAATACAAGTGGTCTCTTAATACAAGTGGTCTCTTAATACAAGTGGTCTCTTAATAGAAATGGTCTCTTAATACAAGTGGTCTCTTAATAGATGTGGTCTGTTAATACAAGTGGTCTCTTAATAGACATGGTCTCTTAATACAAGTGGTCTCTTAATAGACGTGGTCTGTTGAGCAAGTTTGACTGTATTTCTTTTTTGTCTTTTTTTAAATGTATGATTATGTTTTTTGATTTACACATTATAATGCAGATAATTTACTGCACGGTTTGAACATAATTTACAGAGGGTAATAAATTACACTTTAATTTGACATTAAGTGTACACTAACTACCACTGGTTACAGTGCACAAGGGCAGTAAATTACAGTAAACATGATCATTATTTCATATTCTTATTCAGCATACATAAATATAAATGTATCGAAACAAGGCTGAAAGCAAAAATAACACATACTGTTGCTAATATACTATCATGGTTCATGAATACAATATTCAATGCGTCACCTGTTGCATGTTTGGGACATTGAGTCACATTTAGAGATTTGCAATGTTAAACAATCGTCTAAATGACACCATGTCTCAACTATCTTCAATCTTAATCTCTATTCATTTAGCTTAGTCTACCACCGCAAAACTGTTAAAACTATTTATATGCTCCGATCATCAAAATCACTATCTGCGGTCTACCGAGGATTAAAAACTACATACATAGTAAGTTTAGTCAGATAAAAAATCAACTAAGAATAAGGAAGGAAAATCTGTAATCTAACCCATAACCTGCTGAATAAATTAAACGGAATGTGCAAACAACATAGATCCAGAGCAGCTGCAGCGTTACACCGCCTCTGATCAGGATCTATGTTGATTGCTATTCAGATAAGTGTTTTAGCTCCACTATCCAAATAGCAAACAGCATAGAGCCTGATCAGACGGAATGTTCTGTGCCGGCTGATCGGGCTCTATGCTGTTTGCAAAAGCAACTTTAGTCGCGATTAGCTGGTTACGGGCTAATAGTGCATCAAGCGACACTGAACAACTATACAAACTTCTCCTTCTTTTTGTACCATTCCCATGGCTGCAATAACAACTCATAATGTACATTATTGCTAATAAAAATACAGTGGAGCCAAGATTCACTTAAATCTATTTTTAACTTTTACTGTGCTGGAAACGGGTATATTCGTTTTGCAAATAGCTAAGAGCCAGATCAGATGGCACAGAGCATGCTCAGAACATAGAGTTCAGACAGAATAGCAAACAACAGAGACCAGGGATCATTCTAGAGGGCGATGTGGGCGAAATTGTCGCCCTAGGGACCCTGACTTCGCCCTCTGGGGCACCACTTCTCCCAAAAAAAAACTGGCCCAGTATAAAGCACTCCTTCTATTCAAATGTTGTATTTAATGGTTGTACTGTGCATTTTAACCCTATTTTGCAGAAGTATATTAAAGAACACCATTTAAGGAAGTGATCACGCGCTTTCTCACTTCTCTCAAAAATTCTGACCTAGAATGAACCCTGAGAGACCCTGATCTGGAACTATGTTGTTTGCACACTCCTTCCAATTTATTCAGCATTTTAACCCATTCAACACTTACCTACCTCTAAATAGGCTTACAAAAAGTGTAGATCCTGATGAGCCGGCTCATAATAATAACATTACACTGTATGCGAGTGTCCCCTTATTCGTGACAGCAACTTTAATGAAACATGTTGAATGTGAGCATTTCACATTACAATTTGCTTTTATGGGTTGCTATGGAGAAACCGAAATATAGCACTTAATAAACACTACCCAAGTCAAATTAAGATTATACATGTATAGTTTTCATTTAAATTACGATTAATTAGTATTACTGTATACGATTCAATATGGGGAAAAAAGCAAATGGGTTGTGGCTACAAGTTATGACATTATTTACAGACCTCCCTATAAGGCCATTTAAACACCAACTTTTCTGTGAAAATCTAGTTTGAAAATACACACAAAGGAGTCTGTGAAAAACTGGCTTGGAATGCAAACTTGTCTGTGAAAATGGGGCTAGACAGTTTATACAAATTTAGTTTAGCTCGACTGGGAAACAAGTTCTTACAACTTATATTAATCACTCTCGAGACCTCATTCCTGATGGAATCCATTGTCACGAGGGACAGAGAAGAGGCATGTGGAATTTAAATGCCTTGTATAAGGGCACAATCGTAACGGTTCCAGCGGGGCTCGAACACTGGGCCTTTGGCACATGAAGCGAACGCGCTACCACTGCACTATCCAGGGTTCATTCTAGGTTGTTTTTTTTTAGGGAGAAGTGGGGGCCCCCAGAGGGCGATGTCAGGGTCCCTAGGGCGACAATTTCGCCCACATCGCCCTCTAGAATGATCCCTGACTATCACGACTTCCACTAGACACACAGACTTGTCTGAAAATCGTGGTTGGAAGACAAACTTATCTTTGAAAATCTCGTAACAAACATTCATTCAACTTACTAAATAGTCTTCTTCACAATAAACTTTCCCATGTACATTGTAAAATGCCTTCCCTCGTAACGTGCGACCTGCAAAATAGAACAATACAAAATGTAGCAAAACTTGTGACCAGTCAGAGTAAGAAACAGTCCAACTATAAACAGTTATATTTATGTTATATTTCGGGTTTTACGCCTGCATCAGCACCATTTTGGGCTATATCGCCGGCGGGCAGTTTACCTAACAACACCTTTCCTGGGCAGGCTCCAGCAGTTAACCAGTACTTGGGTGCACCAACCTTCGTAAGAAACTGCCAACTTTTTCATATAAATGAGACACGGCCTGAGCGGGCCGCGAACCCGTGACCATCAGTGATGATAGGTTACAGTGGTATACAAGTCAGTGACCTTAACCACTCGACAACGGAGGCGGACCCAAATATAAACAGATAATGGTACTGGACGTGAAGAGCGTAAGATGCTACCCATTAGAAAATTGCTTCCAATACATAACTACCTTTTTGTAAGGTATTTTTTTGAAGAATAATTTGTTTGTACGGGTTTTACTCCTGCATCTGCACCATTTTGGGCTATATCGCTCCCTATTATACAAGAAACGTCTCCCTATTATACAAAAAACATCTCCCTATTATACAAGAAACACCTCCCTATTATACAAGAAACACCTCCCTATTATACAAGAAACACCTCCCTATTATACAAGGAACACCTCCCTATTATACAAGAAACATCTCCCTATTATACAAGAAACACCTCCCTATTATACAAGAAACATCTCCCTATTATACAAGAAACATCTCCCTATTATACAAGGAACATCTCCCTATTATACAAGGAACATCTCCCTATTATACAAGGAACATCTCCCTATTATACAAGGAACATCTCCCTATTATACAAGAAACATCTCCCTATTATACAAGGAACATCTCCCTATTATACAAGAAACATCTCCCTATTATACAAGAAACATCTCCCTATTATACAAGAAACATCTCCCTATTATACAAGAAACATCTCCCTATTATACAAGAAACATCTCCCTATTATACAAGAAACATCTCCCTATTATACAAGAAACATCTCCCTATTATACAAGGAACATCTCCCTATTATACAAGAAACATCTCCCTATTATACAAGAAACATCTCCCTATTATACAAGAAACACCTCCCTATTATACAAGGAACACCTCCCTATTATACAAGAAACATCTCCCTATTATACAAGGAACACCTCCCTATTATACAAGGAACATCTCCCTATTATACAAGAAACATCTCCCTATTATACAAGAAACATCTCCCTATTATACAAGAAACATCTCCCTATTATACAAGAAACACCTCCCTATTATACAAGGAACACCTCCCTATTATACAAGAAACATCTCCCTATTATACAAGGAACACCTCCCTATTATACAAGAAACATCTCCCTATTATACAAGGAACACCTCCCTATTATACAAGAAACATCTCCCTATTATACAAGAAACATCTCCCTATTATACAAGGAACACCTCCCTATTATACAAGAAACATCTCCCTATTATACAAGAAACATCTCCCTATTATACAAGGAACACCTCCCTATTATACAAGAAACATCTCCCTATTATACAAGAAACATCTCCCTTGCCAATTATTCACATTTTCATTTTGGGAAGCACACATTTTTAACCATGTTTCTAGAACTTGTTTCACAACCCATTTCACATTTTCCTTATACCTACATTGTGTTGTTATATAATATATATGTGTACAGTTTATGCAAACTAGCAAATAAAACATGAATAAACAAAAACTTAATCAGCTAAATGTGTCATCATAGATCTAACATTAAAGAAAATTACAGCGTTTCAATTATTCACAAAATCGTAGTTTTAACTCAATAACCTCCGCAGGCCATTTTGTATTGGTTAAATTAAAACATCCACAGATTTCTTGTAATGTGACAATAACCAGTCTACATAAATTTTACTGTTTATAAAGTGTGAAACAGTAAATGAATTTCTAGTGAATGTTGTTTTTATGTTTATAAAATATATATATAAAAGCGATTCACTTTCTAGCATTGTTCTTTCTGTGTGCTATTAACTTTAATACTTCAATCATTTTGTTATCGACAACGACTAAGCACATATTAAAACTGACTCAGGACAGATTATAGACACACTTATAGACATTGAAAGAAACTCCAGTCAATTTTAAATTCAGACGATGTGATAAGATCATAAACTTACCGAATTGAGACAATAAGAATACAAAACGGAAAAACTTACACTAAAAGTATTTTTAAATGAAAACTTAAAAGAACAAGGCTGTCTAATTTTAAGCATTTATTTCATGTTGGTAATTTTCTTTTGAATATGAGCTGTATATGATATGTAATTAACAATTTTAGAAAGCTTGCTTGTTAAAATATGACCTGTGTGTTTATTATACTTCATTCATCATAATAGAGGTATAATTGGATGGTAACACTTGGATGGTTTAATTATAACAGCTGTTGAGGTCACAGTATTTAGTCTTTTCAGGGGTCGAGATGAGTGATCCAAGATGCATACTGTATCTTTGTAACCAAGTGTTCAGGCTGTATTTAATCTTTCAGATGGGACTTTAATCCGAGGTTTTGTATCGGTGCTTTACACCGTGCACGTAAAAGAACCAGAGGAGACTTTGGAATGGGCCTCTATATAACACACTGGACTGGTAATCCTGGGATCGCAGGTTCGATCCCCCGTCTGACCCTAATAAAATTAACAGTCTTTCAGATGGGACGTTAAACCGAGGTCTCGTGTCGGTGCTTTACACCGTGCACGTAAAAGATTCAGAGCAAACTCTGGAATGAGTCTCTGTCTGTATCATGCACTATCCTCCACAATCTAAAATGACTAAATCTCTTCAGGAGGTGTCGCTCATATGGGCACCCGGTAGCGGCGATAAATAAACGTAAAACACAAGTGTTCAGACTGTATTTAGTCTTTCAGATGGGACGTTAATCTGTAAGACAGACACATGCCTGAGAAAAGAGCAATGACGGAATAGAAGCTTTTGAAAAAATAGGGCATACGTTATGTTATATTTCGGGTTTTACGCCTGCATCAGCACCATTTCGGGCTATATCACCAGCGGGCAGTTTACCTAACAACACCTTTCCTGGGCAGGCTCCAACAGTTAACCAGTACTTGGGTGCACCAACCTCCGTAAGAAACTGCCAACTTTTTCATATAAATGAGGCACGACCTGAGCGGGACTCAAACCCGTGACCATCAGTGATGATAGGTTACAGTCAGCGACCTTAACCACTCGACCACGGAGGCGGACTTAGGGCATACGGTTGGCTGCTTTTTTTTTTGTAAGATGGGATTTGAACATGGCTGTATCGATGACAACTTAGAAGTACGTATTGACCTAATTTGACAGCAATACTACGATAATTTGACAGCAATACTACGATAATTTGACAGCAATACTACAATAATTTGACAGCAATACTACCATAATTTGACAGCAATACTACCATAATTTGACAGCAATACTACCATAATTTGACAGCAATACTACAATATAAACAGATTGCCATATAAAACAGACGAAATATAGCAATGATTTGATTTATTTGAAATAATTAAGTGAAATGCAATATATTTATGTTTTTTTAAATAGATCGCTATCTGTCATATAGCAAACTAAAATTACTGGCCTAGTATGCAAGGTCCCATTTCCGTCATTGACAGATCTATAACTTCACGGCTTAAGGTTTCCATTTTCAAAAATATATATACACAATCGTGTCATTTTGTATTGATCTGTAAAAGTTTAATAGGAAGGAATGCATGGAATTAATAGATAGGAGATATGTGATATTGTTTAATGTATATCAAACTTTGTTCAACTGTTAATCCATGGCATACCTAGAGAAACGCAATTGAATAGAGGTCTGTGTTCAGGGTTCATTTTAGGTCAGAATTTTTGGGAGAAGTGAGAAAGCGCGTGATCGCTTCCTTAAATGGTGTTCTTTAATATACTTCTGCAAAATAGGGTTAAAATGCACAGTACAACCATTAAATACAACATTTGAACAGAAGGAGTGCTTTATAATGGGCCAGTGTATTACTAGACACAATTTTGTTTGAAAATCGTAAAAACGTTGTTTTTTTTAGGGAGATGTGGGGCCCCAGAGGGCGAAGTCAGGGTCCCTAGGGCGACAATTTCGCCCACATCGCCCTCTAAAATGATCCCTGGTGTTAATCGGTGCAGACAGATAATCTCTGCCTGTCATAACGCATGCCAATATCTCGTCTTAGGTTTGGCAGCACAATTCATTCCCATATAATAGTATGGTTTTCATTTCTAATTGTTGCTCACACTTCATTGTTATCTTTGCTCAGACTTTTTTTAATTATCATGTGGAAAAAATAAATAAAACATTGGCTGCTACAAAAAGTATTTATTTATTTTTTTGAATTATTTTTGGCTGTCCGATTAGCACAGTGGTTAAGCGCGCTTGCTTCTTCTCACCAATGCAACCCAGGTTTATATTCTCGGACTGGGAAGTATTTGAGCTGGTATGGTTGGTTTTGTTCGGGTACTCTTTGATACACGCCAATGAGAGTAGAGTGACTAATATAAATTGTTAAAGAACATTTCGCAATTGTTGTAAAATAAATAAATTTTATACTTTATTAAATTTAGTTTATATTCCTATTCAGAATCACAAAATTTCACTGTATGCGAGTGTCCCATGTTTTATGCCAGCTATTCACTGTATGCGAGTGTCCCATGTTTTATGCCAGCTATTCACTGTATGTGAGTGTCCCATGTTTTATGCCAGCAATTTCACTGTATGTGAGTGTCCCATGTTTTATGCCAGCAATTTCACTGTATGTGAGTGTCCCATGTTTTATGCCAGCTATTCACTGTATGCGAGTGTCCCATGTTTTATGCCAGCTATTCACTGTATGCGAGTGTCCCATGTTTTATGCCAGCTATTCACTGTATGTGAGTGTCCCATGTTTTATGCCAGCTATTCACTGTATGTGAGTGTCCCATGTTTTATGCCAGCAATTTCACTGTATGTGAGTGTCCCATGTTTTATGCCAGCAATTTCACTGTATGTGAGTGTCCCATGTTTTATGCCAGCTATTCACTGTATGCGAGTGTCCCATGTTTTATGCCAGCTATTCACTGTATGCGAGTGTCCCATGTTTTATGCCAGCTATTCACTGTATGCGAGTGTATCATGTTTTATGCCAGCTATTCACTGTATGTGAGTGTCCCATGTTTTATGCCAGCAATTTCACTGTATGCGAGTGTCCCATGCTTTATGCCAGCAATTTAACTGTATGCGAGTGTCCCATGCTTTATGCCAGCAATTTCACTGTATGCGAGTGTCCCATGTTTTATGCCAGCAATTTCACTGTATGCGAGTGTCCCATGTTTGATGCCAGCAATTTCAAAAAACATGCTACTGGTAACAATAATTTAAGCACATTTATTTTATTTATTTATTATAATGATTTGCTATGGAGAAACGGAGTAATGCAGAGAGGTTCCGCTCACTGAGTAGAGCAATGGAGAGAGACCCAAGAGAGCGGAGCAATGGAGAGACTCAAGAGAGTGGAGCAATGGAGAGAGACTCAAGAGTGCGGAGCAATGGAGAGAGACTCAAGAGAGCGGAGCAATGGAGTGGCTCAGAGAGTGGAGCAATTGAGAGACTCAAGAGAGCGGAGCAATGGAGTGGCTCAGAGAGCGGAGCAATGGAGAGAGACTCAAGAGAGCGGAGCAATGGAGGGAGACTCAAGAGAGCGGAGCAATGGAGAGAGACTCAAGAGAGCGGAGCATTGGAGGGAGACTCAAGAGAGCAGAGCAATGGAGAGAGACTCAAGAGTGCGGAGCAATGGAGAGACTCAAGAGAGCGGAGCAATGGAGTGGCTCAGAGAGCGGAGCAATTGAGAGACTCAAGAGAGCGGAGCAATGGAGTGGCTCAGAGAGCGGAGCAATGGAGAGAGACTCAAGAGAGCGGAGCAATGGAGGGAGACTCAAGAGAGCGGAGCAATGGAGAGAGACTCAAGAGAGCGGAGCATTGGAGGGAGACTCAAGAGAGCGGAGCAATGGAGAGAGACTCAAGAGAGCGGAGCATTGGAGGGAGACTCAAGAGAGTGGAGCAATGGAGAGACTCAAGAGAGCGGAGCAATAGAGAGAGACTCAGAGAGCGGAGCAATGGAGAGACTTAAGAGAGCGGAGCAATGTAGTGGCTCAGAGAATGGAGTTGCTCTGAGAGCGGAGCAATGGAGTGGCTCAGAGAGCGGAGCAATGGAGAGACTCAAGAGAACGGAGCAATGGAGAGAGGCTCAGAGAACGGAGCAATGGAGAGAGGCTCAGAGAGTGGAGCAATGGAGAGAGACTCAAGAGAGCAGGGCAATGGAGAGAGACTCAAAAGAGCGGAGCAATGGAGTGGCTCAGAGAGCGGAGCAATTGAGAGACTCAAGAGAGCGGAGCAATGGAGTGGCTCAGAGAGCAGAGCAATGGAGAGAGACTCAAGAGAGCGGAGCAATGGAGGGAGACTCAAGAGAGCGGAGCAATGGAGAGAGACTCAAGAGAGCGGAGCATTGGAGGGAGACTCAAGAGAGCGGAGCAATGGAGAGAGACTAATGGAGAGACTCAAGAGAGCGGAGCAATGGAGTGGCTCAGAGAGCGGAGCAATGGAGTGGCTCAGAGAGCGGAGCAATTGAGAGACTCAAGAGAGCGGAGCAATGGAGTGGCTCAGAGAGCGGAGCAATGGAGAGAGACTCAAGAGAGCGGAGCAATGGAGGGAGACACAAGAGAGCGGAGCATTGGAGGGAGACTCAAGAGAGCGGAGCAATGGAGAGAGACTCAAGAGAGCGGAGCATTGGAGGGAGACTCAAGAGAGTGGAGCAATGGAGAGACTCAAGAGAGCGGAGCAATGGAGAGATTCAAGAGAGCGGAGCAATAGAGAGAGACTCAGAGAGCGGAGCAATGGAGAGACTTAAGAGAGCGGAGCAATGTAGTGGCTCAGAGAATGGAGTTGCTCTGAGAGCGGAGCAATGGAGTGGCTCAGAGAGCGGAGCAATGGAGAGACTCCAGAGAACGGAGCAATGGAGAGAGGCTCAGAGAGCGGAGCAATGGAGAGAGGCTCAGAGAGTGGAGCAATGGAGAGAGACTCAAGAGAGCAGGGCAATGGAGAGAGACTCAAGAGAGCGGAGTAATGGAGAGACTCAAAAGAGTGGAGCAATGGAATGGCTCAAGAGAGCGGAGCACTGGAGAAAGGCTCAAGAGAGCGGAGCACTGGAGAAAGGCTCAAGAGAGCGGAGCAATGAAGTGGCTCAGAGAGGGGAGCAATGGAGTGGCTCAGAGAGCGGAGCAATGGAGAGACTCAAGAGAGCGGAGCAATGGAATGGCTCAGAGAGCGGAGCAATGGAGAGAGACTCAAGAGAGCAGAGCAATGGAGAGGCTCAGGGAGTGGAGCAATGGAGAGAGGCTCAGGGAGTGGAGCAATGGAGAGAGGCTCAAGAGAATGGAGCAATGGAGAGAGACTCAAGAGAGAGGAGTAATGGGGAGAGGCTCAAGAGAGCGGAGCAATGGAGAGGCTCAGGGAGTGGAGCAATGGAGAAAGGCTCAGGGAGTGGAGCAATGGAGAGAGACTCAAGAGAGCGGAGCAATGGAGAGACTCAAGAGAGCGGAGCAATAGAGAGAGACTCAGAGAGCGGAGCAATGGAGAGAGGCTCAGGGAGTGGAGCAATGGAGAGAGGCTCAGGGAGTGGAGCAATGGAGAGGCTCAGGGAGTGGAGCAATGGAGAGAGGCTCAGGGAGTGGAGCAATGGAGAGACTCAGGGAGTGGAGCAATGGAGAGAGACTCAAGAGAGCGGAGCAATGGAGAGAGGCTCAGGGAGTGGAGCAATGGAGAGGCTCAGGGAGTGGAGCAATGGAGAGAGACTCAAGAGAGCGGATATGGAGAGGCTCAGGGAGTGGAGCAATGGGGAGAGTCAATGGAGAGAGACTCAGGGAGTGGAGCAATGGAGAGAGGCTTATATAGAGCCAAACGAAAAAATACTATCCTAGTCAGTAATCAAAATAAAATTATATTTCTATATATCTTTAAATAAATAACAAAAATGCTAAAAAGATTTCTACTGAAACACTTGTGCAACGCTGGATTTTGTAACAAACATAATTACATGATTACAATCTTTATAAAATTGTGTGACAGTTATTTTGAACAGGAATATGAGGTTTTGAGTACATAGAGTTACTGAATACATCAAAATAATACATCTTGGTATAGTAATCTAAGGGTAAGAGGCTATAATTACACATAAATTACTGTTGTTTAGATCAAAGTGAAAGATAACCCCAGAAAATCTATACGAATAATCATGCAATTAAATGTTAGATGTCTTAAAGCAGCATAAATAAAGTTATCAAAGTCTAGAAATTCTTTCTAACAGAAAGAGAATTTCATAGTAAATTTATTCTACTGTTTTAGAGATTATCTAAT
Source organism: Archivesica marissinica (assembly GCA_014843695.1). Taxonomy (NCBI): domain Eukaryota; kingdom Metazoa; phylum Mollusca; class Bivalvia; order Venerida; family Vesicomyidae; genus Archivesica; species Archivesica marissinica. Next base: position 10,838,206 of record CM026395.1, read on the forward strand.
AAATAGTTTTCATGCGTTTTCAATATTAGCAATAGCTGTAATATATGCAACTGCATTACAGATATATCACCAATTACATCTAGACATATCACCATTTACATCTAGACTGGTCAACATACAATACAGACATATCACCATTTACATCTAGACTGGTCAACATACAATACAGACATATCACCATTTACATCTAGACTGGTCAACATACAATACAGACATATCACCATTTACATCTAGACTGGTCAACATACAATACAGACATATCACCATTTACATCTAGACTGGTCAACATACAATACAGACATATCACCATTTACATCTAGACTGATCAACATACAATACAGACATATCACCATTTACATCTAGACTGGTCAACATACAATAGACATATCACCACTTACATCTAGACTGGTCAACATACAATAGACATATCACCATTTACATCTAGACTGATCAACATACAATACAGACATATCACCATTTACATCTAGACTGATCAACATACAATACAGACATATCACCATTTACATCTAGACTGGTCAACATACAATACAGACATATCACCATTTACATCTAGACTGGTCAACATACAATACAGACATATCACCATTTACATCTAGACTGGTCAACATACAATACAGACATATCACCATTTACATCTAGACTGATCAACATACAATAGACATATCACCATTTACATCTAGACTGGTCAACATACAATAGACATATCACCACTTACATCTAGACTGGTCAACATACAATAGACATATCACCATTTACATCTAGACTGGTCAACATACAATACAGACATATCACCATTTACATCTAGACTGGTCAACATACAATACAGACATATCACCATTCAACTCTAGACTGGTCAACATACAATACAGACATATCACCATTTACATCTAGACTGGTCAACATACAATACAGACATATCACCATTTACATCTAGACTGGTCAACATACAATACAGACATATCACCATTTACAGCTAGACTGGTCAACATACAATAGACATATCACCATTTACATCTAGACTGGTCAACATACAATACAGACATATCACCATTTACATCTAGACTGGTCAACATACAATACAGACATATCACCATTTACATCTAGACTGGTCAACATACAATACAGACATATCACCATTCAACTCTAGACTGGTCAACATACAATACAGACATATCACCATTTACATCTAGACTGGTCAACATACAATACAGACATATCACCATTTACATCTAGACTGGTCAACATACATTACAGACATATCACCATTTACAGCTAGACTGGTCAACATACAATAGACATATCACCATTTACATCTAGACTGGTCAACATACAATACAGACATATCACCATTTACATATAGACTGGTCAACATACAATACAGACATATCACCATTTACATCTAGACTGGTCAACATACAATACAGACATATCACCATTTACATCTAGACTGGTGAACATACAATACAGACATATCACCATTCAACTCTAGACTGATCAACATACAATACAGACATATCACCATTTACAGCTAGACTGATAAACATACAATACAGACATATCACCATTTACATCTAGACTGGTCAACATACAATAGACATAGCACCATTTACATCTAGACTGATCAACATACAATACAGACATATCACCATTTACATCTAGACTGATCAACATACAATACAGACATATCACCATTTACATCTAGACTGATCAACATACAATACAGACATATGACCATTTACATCTAGACTGGTCAACATACAATACAGACATATCACCAATTACATCTAGACTGGTCAACATACAATACAGACATATCACCATTTACATCTAGACTGGTCAACATACAATACAGACATATCACCATTTACATCTAGACTGATCAACATACAATACAGGCATATCACCATTTACATCTAGACTGGTCAACATACAATACAGACATATCACCATTTACATCTAGACTGGTCAACATACATTACAGACATATCACCATTAAAGCTAGACTGGTCAACATACAATAGACATATCACCATTTACATCCAGACTGGTCAACATACAATACAGACATATCACCATTTACATCTAGACTGGTCAACATACAATACAGACATATCACCATTTACATCTAGACTGGTCAACATACAATACAGACATATCACCATTTACATCTAGACTGGTCAACATACAATACAGACATATCACCATTTACATCTAGACTGATCAACATACAATACAGACATATCACCATTTACATCTAGACTGGTCAACATACAATACGGACATATCACCATTTACATCTAGACTGGTCAACATACAATACTGACATATCACCATTTACATCTAGACTGGTCAGCATACAATACGGACATATCACCATTTACATCTAGACTGGTCAACATACAATACAGATATATTACCATTTACATCTAGACTGATCAACATACAATAGACATATCACCATTTACATCTAGACTGGTCAACATACAATAGACATATCACCATTTACATCTAGACTGATCAACATACACTACAGACATATCACCATTTACATCTAGACTAATCAACATACAATACAGACATATCACCATTTACATCTAGACTGGTCAACATACAATACAGACATATCACCATTTACATCTAGACTGGTCAACATACAATACAGACTAATCACCATTTACATCTAGACTGATCAACATACAATACAGACATATCACCATTCAACTCTAGACTGGTCAACATGCAATACAGACATATCACCATTTACATCTAGACTGATCAACATACAATACAGACTAATCACCATTTACATCTAGACTGGTCAACATACAATACAGACATATCACCATTCAACTCTAGACTGATCAACATACAATACAGACATATCACCATTTACAGCTAGACTGATCAACATACAATACAGACATATCACCATTTACATCTAGACTGGTCAACATACAATAGACATAGCACCATTTACATCTAGACAGATCAACATACAATACAGACATATCACCATTTACATCTAGACTGATCAACATACAATACAGACATATCACCATTTACATCTAGACTGGTCAACATACAATAGACATATCACCATTTACATATAAACTGGTCAACATACAATACAGACATATCACCATTTACATCTAGACTGATCAACATACAATACAGACATATCACCATTTACATCTAGACTGGTCAACATACAATACAGACATATCACCATTTACATCTAGACTGGTCAGCATACAATACGGACATATCACCATTTACATCTAGACTGGTCAACATACAATACAGATATATCACCATTTACATCTAGACTGATCAACATACAATAGACATATCACCATTTACATCTAGACTGGTCAACATACAATAGACATATCACCATTTACATCTAGACTGATCAACATACACTACAGACATATCACCATTTACATCTAGACTAATCAACATACAATACAGACATATCACCATTTACATCTAGACTGGTCAACATACAATACAGACATATCACCATTTACATCTAGACTGGTCAACATACAATACAGACATATCACCATTTACATCTAGACTGATCAACATACAATACAGACATATCACCATTCAACTCTAGACTGGTCAACATACAATACAGACATATCACCATTCAACTCTAGACTGATCAACATACAATACAGACATATCACCATTTACATCTAGACTGGTCAACATACAATACGGACATATCACCATTTACATCTAGACTGGTCAACATACAATAGACATATCACCGTTTACATCTAGACTGGTCAACATACAATACAGACATATCACCATTTACATCTAGACTGATCAACATACAATACAGACATATCACCATTTACATCTAGACTGGTCAACATACAATACGGACATATCACCATTTACATCTAGACTGGTCAACATACAATACAGACATATCACCATTTACATCTAGACTGGTCAGCATACAATACGGACATATCACCATTTACATCTAGACTGGTCAACATACAATACAGATATATCACCATTTACATCTAGACTGATCAACATACAATAGACATATCACCATTTACATCTAGACTGGTCAACATACAATAGAACTATCACCCTTTACATCTAGACTGATCAACATACACTACAGACATATCACCATTTACATCTAGACTAATCAACATACAATACAGACATATCACCATTTACATCTAGACTGGTCAACATACAATACAGACATATCACCATTCAACTCTAGACTGGTCAACATACAATACAGAAATATCACCATTTACATCTAGACTGATCAACATACAATACAGACTAATCACCATTTACATCTAGACTGATCAACATACAATACAGACATATCACCAATTACATCTAGACTGGTCAACATACAATACAGACATATCACCATTCAACTCTAGACTGATCAACATACAATACAGACTAATCACCATTTACATCTAGATTGATCAACATACAATACAGACATATCACCATTTACATCTAGACTGGTCAGCATACAATACGGACATATCACCATGTACATCTAGACTGGTCAACATACAATACAGATATATCACCATTTACATCTAGACTGATCAACATACAATAGACATATCACCATTTACATCTAGACTGGTCAACATACAATAGACATATCACCATTTACATCTAGACTGATCAACATACACTACAGACATATCACCATTTACATCTAGATTAATCAACATACAATACAGACATATCACCATTTACATCTAGACTGGTCAACATACAATACAGACATATCACCATTTACATCTAGACTGGTCAACATACAATACAGACTAATCACCATTTACATCTAGACTGATCAACATACAATACAGACATATCACCATTCAACTCTAGACTGGTCAACATACAATACAGACATATCACCATTTACATCTAGACTGATCAACATACAATACAGACATATCACCATTCAACTCTAGACTGATCAACATACAATACAGACATATCACCATTTACATCTAGACTGATCAACATACAATACAGACATATCAACATTCAACTCTAGACTGATCAACACACAATATACACATATCACCATTTACATCTAGACTGGTCAACATACAATACAGACATATCACCATTCAACTCTAGACTGATCAACATACAATACAGACATATCACCATTTACATCTAGACTGGTCAACATACAATACAGACATATCACCAATTACATCTAGACTGGTCAACATACAATACAGACATATCAATTACATCTAGACTGGTCAACATACAATACAGACATATCACCATTCAACTCTAGACTGATCAACATACAATACAGACTAATCACCATTTACATCTAGACTGATCAACATACAATACAGACATATCACCATTTACATCTAGACTGATCAACATACAATACAGACTAATCACCATTTACATCTAGACTGATCAACATACAATACAGACTAATCACCATTTACATCTAGACTGGTCAACATACAATAGACATAGCACCATTTACATCTAGACTGATCAACATACAATACAGACATATCACCATTTACATCTAGACTGATCAACATACAATACAGACATATCACCATTTACATCTAGACTGATCAACATACAATACAGACATATCACCATTTACATCTAGACTGGTCAACATACAATACAGACATATCACCATTCAACTCTAGACTGATCAACATACAATACAGACATATCACCATTTACATCTAGACTGGTCAACATACAATACAGACATATCACCATTTACATCTAGACTGATCAACATACAATACAGACATATCACCATTTACATCTAGACTGGTCAACATACAATACAGACATATCACCATTTACATCTAGACTGGTCAACATACAATACAGACATATCACCATTTACATCTAGACTGGTCAACATACAATACAGACATATCACCATTCAACTCTAGACTGGTCAACATACAATACAGACATATCACCAGTTACATCTAGACTGATCAACATACAATACAGACATATCACCATTTACATCTAGACTGATCAACATACAATACAGACATATCACCATTTACATCTAGACTTGTCAACATACAATACAGACATATCACCATTCAACTCTAGACTGATCAACATACAATACCGACATATCACCATTTACATCTAGACTGGTCAACATACAATACAGACATATCACCATTTACATCTAGACTGATCAACATACAATACAGACATATCACCATTTACATCTAGACTGGTCAACATACAATAGACATATCACCATTTACATCTAGACTGGTCAACATACAATACAGACATATCACCATTTACATCTAGACTGGTCAACATACAATACAGACATATCACCATTTACATCTAGACTGGTCAACATACAATACAGACATATCACCATTTACATCTAGACTGGTCAGCATACAATACGGACATATCACCATTTACATCTAGACTGGTCAGCATACAATACGGACATATCACCATTTACATCTAGACTGGTCAACATACAATACAGATATATCACCATTTACATCTAGACTGATCAACATACAATAGACATATCACCATTTACATCTAGACTGGTCAACATACAATAGACATATCACCATTTACATCTAGACTGATCAACATACAATACAGACATATCACCATTTACATCTAGACTGGTCAACATACAATACAGACATATCACCATTTACATCTAGACTGGTCAGCATACAATACGGACATATCACCATTTACATCTAGACTGGTCAACATACAATACAGATATATCACCATTTACATCTAGACTGATCAACATACAATAGACATATCACCATTTACATCTAGACTGGTCAACATACAATAGACATATCACCATTTACATCTAGACTGATCAACATACAACTATCACCTTTACATCTAGATATCAACATACAATACAGACATATCACCATTTACATCTAGACTGGTCAACATACAATACAGACATATCACCATTTACATCTAGACTGGTCAACATACAATACAGACTAATCACCATTTACATCTAGACTGATCAACATACAATACAGACATATCACCATTCAACTCTAGACTGGTCAACATACAATACAGACATATCACCATTTACATCTAGATTGATCAACATACAATACAGACATATCACCATTCAACTCTAGACTGGTCAACATACAATACAGACATATCACCATTTACATCTAGACTGATCAACATACAATACAGACATATCACCATTTACATCTAGACTGGTCAACATACAATAGACATATCACCATTTACATCTAGACTGATCAACATACAATACAGACATATCACCATTCAACTCTAGACTGATCAACATACAATATGGACATATCACCATTCAACTCTAGACTGGTCAACATACAATACAGACATATCACCATTTACATCTAGACTGGTCAACATACAATACGGACATATCACCATTTACATCTAGACTGGTCAACATACAATACAGACATATCACCATTTACATCTAGACTGGTCAGCATACAATACGGACATATCACCATTTACATCTAGACTGGTCAACATACAATAGACATATCACCATTTACATCTAGACTGATCAACATACAATACAGACATATCACCATTTACATCTAGACTAATCAACATACAATACAGACATATCACCATTTACATCTAGACTGATCAACATACAATACAGACATATCACCATTTACATCTAGACTGATCAACATACAATACAGACATATTACCATTCAACTCTAGACTGATCAACATACAATACAGACATATCAACATTCAACTCTAGACTGATCAACACACAATACACACATATCACCATTTACATCTAGACTGATCAACATACAATACAGACTAATCACCATTTACATCTAGACTGATCAACATACAATACAGACATATCACCAATAACATCTAGACTGGTCAACATACAATACAGACATATCACCATTCAACTCTAGACTGATCAACATACAATACAGACTAATCACCATTTACATCTAGACTGATCAACATACAATACAGACATATCACCATTTACATCTAGACTGACCAACATACAATACAGACTAATCACCATTTACATCTAGACTGATCAACATACAATACAGACTAATCACCATTTACATCTAGACTGGTCAACATACAATACAGACATATCACCATTTACATCTAGACTGGTCAACATACAATACAGACATATCACCATTTACATCTAGACTGATCAACATACAATACAGACATATCACCAATTACACCTAGACTGGTCAACATACAATACAGACATATCACCATTTACATATAGACTGGTCAACATACAATACAGACATATCACCAATTACACCTAGACTGGTCAACATACAATACAGACATATCACCATTTACATCTAGACTGGTCAACATACAATACAGACATATCACCATTCAACTCTAGACTGATCAACATGAACAAGACTGGACTGCATATACACCACATCGATTTCAGAAAAGGCATTTTCATATCTTTATTAAAAGGTATCCAAGTTTAATGCTCATGGTATCAAGAAACATGACTCAATTTCTATGAGCACTAAATAATACATAAATCTATCGTCCATCCTTCAGCATAGCTTCAAGCTATGTACCGCAGTGCCTCAAAACATTCCCTGGAACACGAGTAAAAACCAATTTCTCCACCATTCTGTATATAGCATGGTGGCAATAATTCTTTGCTTAATTAAGTCAAAGCCTCCCAAATCTCTTCACCAAGATTACACAAATCCCACAACAGTCCCAAAACATAAAAATAATCCGCTCAAGGTTCCAATTCAGAAGATTAAAGTTTGTCGTTTTCACTAAAATTGCCACTTTAAGAGATTGTAATTGAAAAAATGGAAACTTCTTTTTCGCAAGAAAATCAATTGACACTCAACAGGTTCAAGAAAACACAGTAGTCATGATTAACCCGTAACCTGCCAATCACGACTAAACTCGCTTTTGCAAACAGCATAGAACACAATCAGACAGCACAAAACATGCCTGTGCAATACAATTGTTATCACACAAACAGTAATTGAAGTACTGGAACTCAACAGACACCCCCCCTGTGCAACACAATTATTATCGAACAAACACATTGAAGTACTAGAACTCAGCAGACACCCCTGTGCAATACAATTGTTATCACACAAACAGTAATTGAAGTACTGGAACTAAACAGACACCCCCTGTGCAATACAATTGTTATCACACAAACAGTAATTGAAGTACTGGAACTCAACAGACACCCCCCCCCCCCCTGTGCAATACAATTGTTATCACACAAACAGTAATTGAAGTGCTAGAACTCACTCAACAGACACCCTGTGCAATACAATTATTATCGGACAAACACATTGAAGAGCTAGAACTCAACAGACACCCTGTGCAATACAATTGTTATCACACAAACAAATTGAAAGTACTGGAGCTCAACAGACACCCTGTACAATACAACGTTTACCGTAATACTTTGGGCTATAGAAATGCCAACACCTTGGATTGGCTGACACCCTCCCAGTCCAAACCCCCATGGCATAACTTCATTATTGACACATACTTACCACATGAACAACAAGTGAAGCACTTTGTGTGGTAGATGTGACCCATGGCTTGGCAGGCATCATTTGCACCAGTCACTTTTTCTGAACACTTGAAACACTGACCTGAAAACACAGAAATGTATGTGTATCTACTGGATACTGTCAGCTAAATGTTTATAGCACTGTAGTCTAAAGCTAATTTCCACCTATAATCCCCATGAACTCACAAACAAGTTGCTGTATTAATTCGGTAAGTAATTTGTAGTGTGTTTGTTACATGCAGCGAGTGACCAATTGTGTGTTTGTGTCGGTGACATTTCTGCTTCCAGGAAGACGAGGCCATGAGAGAACTTCAATAGCATGTTGTGTTGTCCAAGGATTCAAGGTAACTGAGGCAATGAGAGAACTTCAATAGCATGTTGTGTTGTCCAAGGATTCAAGGTAACTGAGGCCATGAGAGAACTTCAATAGCATGTTGTGTTGTCCAAGGCTTCAAGGTAACTGAGGCAATGAGAGAACTTCAAAAACATGTTGTTGTCCAAGGATTCAAGGTAACTGAGGCAATGAGAGAACTTCAAAAACATGTTGTGTTGTCCAAGGCTTCAAGGTAACTGAGGCAATGAGAGAACTTCAAAAACATGTTGTTGTCCAAGGATTCAAGGTAACTGAGGCAATGAGAGAACTTCAATAGCATGTTGTGTTGTCCAAGGCTTCAAGGTAACTGAGGCAATGAGAGAACTTCAATAGCATGTTGTGTTGTCCAAGGCTTCAAGGTAACTGAGGCAATGAGAGAACTTCAATAGCATGTTGTGTTGTCCAAGGATTCAAGGTAACTGAGGCCATGAGAGAACTTCAATAGCATGTTGTGTTGTCCAAGGATTCAAGGTAACTGAGGCAATGAGAGAACTTCAATAGCATGTTGTGTTGTCCAAGGATTCAAGGTAACTGAGGCAATGAGAGAACTTCAATAGCATGTTGTTGTCCAAGGCTTCAAGGTAACAGAGGCCATGAGAGAACTTCAATAGCATGTTGTTGTCTCAGGTATCAAGGTAACAGAGGCCATGAGATGTTGTCTCAGGCTTCAAGGCAACAGGTAACAGAGGCCATGAAATGTTGTTGTCTCAGGCTTCAAGGTAACAGAGAGGCCATGAGAGAACTTAAATAGCACGTTGTTAACCAAGACTTCAAGGTAATGTACTTCTCTGGCATAGTTTACATAATATTATATCTATCCAGCAATGAGCAGATATTTTTATCCACGATTATTTAGTACACTGGCTGGCATAACTGCAGGATGTTTGTTTTTTCATTCTTTCCTTCAACTGTTAAAATCAAGTTGTGGTATTATGCTAGAGATGACTGTTTGACAAGGGGAAAGTATGTGCAGATAAGTAGCAGTAATGAGAGATCGTCATTGGTCAGTTACTGCTCTCTGAATACTCTTTATGTGTGTTTTATGTTTATTTATCGTCGCTACCGGTTGCCCATATGAGCGACGCCTCCTGAAGAGAGAGATTAGTCATTTTAGATTTTTGGAGGATAGTGCAATGATACAGACAGAGACCCATTCCAGAGTCTCCTCTGGTTCTTTTACGTGCACGGTGTAAAGCACCGACATGAGACCTCGGTTTAATGTCCCATCTGAAAGGCTGTTAATTTTATTAGGGTCAGACGGGGGTTCGAACCTGCGATCCCTGAATTACCAGTCCAGCGTGTTACCACTGGACTACAGATCTGTCTGTCAGCTTATAATTATTAAATTATTAAATCGTAGTATGTATCATACAGCATATCCAATCTATACTTTACTGTAAAAAAACATGTTATCAATTAACCCATTTCATTCTGGATACCGTTCAAACTGTATTTGCCAATAACATAGAGCCAGATCAGCCGCCATGGAAAGTTCCGTCTGATCAGGCTCTATGCTAAATGCTATTCAGATGATCTTGCTAAGACACTTGGCTATGTAGCAAACAACATAGATCCTGATCAGCACGCAGCATCACGCTGCGACTGATCTGGATCTATGTTGTTTGCAAAAGCCTTTAAATGTATCCAGAATGAAATGGGTTAATTAACATGATTTTGATAAAATCATATTTATCATACAGGAACATCTGGTTAGGACACAACAGTAAAAACAAACGATTCCAACTTAAAGGACCAATGCACATTTCGTGGGTAAATCAGATTTTATCTGCCAAGGGCGGTAATAGAAAAACCAGCAATTGGCTAATTGCCTATTTCAAGCGAGAGATTGACTATTATGTTAAACAAACAGCGTAAAGTATGTCCAGTCAGAATTATAAGTTGCTGCCTTTTGACTGAGTGCCCCCCCCCCATTAGTAGTACACTGACGTACACACAAACCCTCACAATCTGCCAACAGGATATACATTTTAAACACAGAACCATATGTTATACCAATATGTTTATACACAAAACAAGCAGACAACAAATTGTTATGGAATCCATGGGATAAATTACATCATCAGAACTATCAAACAGTAAACTGTATGTAGCCAGCAAGTGAAAGTGTATCACACTTTTTGGAACTAAATGTAACTATCTCTCATGAAACACACAAATGAGTTGAAGAGATATTAGAACTCAATGTATCTATCTATCCTGAAACACAAGGGGTTGAAGAGATATTAGAACTCAATGTATCTATCTATCCTGAAACACAAGTGGTTGAAGAGATATTAGAACTCAATGTATCTATCTATCCTGAAACACAAGTGGTTGAAGAGATATTAGAACTCAATGTATCTATCTCTCATGAAACACAAGGGGTTGAAGAGATATTAGAACTCAATGTATCTATCTCTCATGAAACACACACATGAGTTGAAGAGATATTAGAACTCAATGTATCTATCTCTCCTGAAACACAAGGGGTTGAAGAGATATTAGAACTCAATGTATCTATCTCTTATGAAACACAAGAAGCTGAAGAGATATTAGAACTCAATGTATCTATCTATCTATCCTGAAACACAAGGGGTTGAAGAGATATTAGAACTCAATGTATCTATCTCTTATGAAACGCAAGAAGCTGAAGAGATTATGCCATTTTGTAATTTCATGTGCTTAATATTTCTGCATAATTGTAAACATGATAGTATGTGCAAACTGACCTGTCCTTATAAGGATCATACAAATATTCTTAATTATGACTTGGTCTATTGTTGAAAACAAGTAACTGTTGAGCAACGTAACATTTCTTTGACTTGGTTTCGAGCACATTTTACCCTTAAAATGCCAAATAAATGAGAAGGAATGTGCAAACAACATATGTTGTTTGCTATTCAGCCAAGTGTGTTAGCTCAGCTATCCGAATAGCAAACAGGATAGAGCCTGATCAAACGTCTTATCTGGTGGCTCTATGCTGTTTGCAAAAGCAACTTTTTAAGGGTTAACAATTTAGCCCATAATCCTATGTCAATACAGTGTACAATCTGGTAAATACTTGACATTAATCGGTAAATTGCATTTTTATTCTAGTCTATAATTATGCGTATTAAAATTTAATATTAAAGTGTGTGTACAAATACATAGAAAATTAATGTACATGTACAAGAATATGGCTCATCCAAGCTAGAGGCCAAAATCAGGTCAGCTTCTTGACACAAATCCTGAAAAGAAAACAAGCTGGGATACAGAAACTTGGCCGTCCATCTGCATATTTTTGTTGTCATGGACTCGTCATTGTTGCAATATGGACTCGTGGGCCAAACAGTGCAGTGAATTCAGCATAGAGCTTGGAAGTTGGACAAAATATAGGTTTGAAATCTCATAGGTCCCGACTACATGTACATTTCCTTGGTGCGGATTGAACCTGCAGAAACAGAGCACAATCGTAACGGCTACAGACCTGAAGCGAACTATGCAGTAAATATGACAACTATTTGTGTACTGTATATGCCAGATACTAAATAATGTCATGCACAAACAACATTATAAAGGTGATGAAATTTAAACTGCATTTTGTAAACTTTCAATACAACATGAAACATATCGTCAGATATAAAAACTATTGTATTTGAAATATGTCTGAATGCAGTATCATTTGCATATATCGACTTCATTCCTTCATTCCTTTGTGAAGGTTTTGCAGATAAATGACCAAGAGATGATAAATTAAATGAATGATGTTTTTTAATTATATAATATAAGTCACTAGGAATTTTTGTGTTTTTAATAAAGCTTAAATATAATGTGACCTACATGTTATACCCTGGCAACAACACATTGAACAATATACAAGTTTGTGCTTTTAATAAAGCTTAAATATAATGTGCCCTACATGTTATACCCTGGCAACAACACATTGAACAATATACAAGTTTGTGCTTTTAATAAAGCTTAAATATAATGTGACCTACATGTTATACCCTGGCAACAACACATTGAACAATATACAAGTTTGTGCTTTTAATAAAGCTTAAATATAATGTGACCTACATGTTATACCCTGGCAACAACACATTGAACAATATACAAGTTTGTGCTTTTAATAAAGCTTAAATATAATGTGACCTACATGTTATACCCTGGCAACAACACATTGAACAATATACAAGTTTGTGCTTTTAATAAAGCTTAAATATAATGTGACCTACATGTTATACCCTGGCAACAACACATTGAACAATATACAAGTTTGTGCTTTTAATAAAGCTTAAATATAATGTGACCTACATGTTATACCCTGGCAACAACACATTGAACAATATACAAGTTTGTGCTTTTAATAAAGCTTAAATATAATGTGACCTACATGCTATACCCTGGCAACAACACATTGAACAATATACAAGTTTGTGCTTTTAATAAAGCTTAAATATAATGTGACCTACATGCTATACCCTGGCAACAACACATTGAGTAATATACAAGTTTGTTAACACGAGAGCTGGTTTAAGTTTGTATATAAGGTAAGCAAAAACTGGTTTACGTTTGCATATAAGGTAAGCAAAAACTGGTTTAAGTTTGCATATAAGGTAAGCAAAAACTGGTTTAAGTTTGCATATAAGGTAAGCAAAAACTGGTTTAAGTTTGTTTCTCAAGTACATGTATGCAATAACAGGTTTAAGTACATGTATGTATTTTAGGTAATCAAGAACTGGTTCAAGTCTGTATATATGGTAAGCAAAAAAAACTTTAATTTTGCAATTTTGCATCTAAGGTTAGTAAGAACATGTTTAAGATTGTATATACGGTAATCTACAACCAGCTTAAGTTTTGTATCTAACATAATCAATAATACTGGTTTAAGTTTGCATCTAACATAATCAATAATACTGGTTTAAGTTTGCATCTAACATAATCAATAATACAGGTTTAAGTTTGTTTCTAAGGTAATCATGAACAGGTTTAAGTTTGTTTCTAAGGTAATCATGAACAGGTTTAAGTTTGTTTCTAAGGTAATCAGGAACAGGTTTAAATTTGTTTCTAAGGTAATCATGAACAGGTTTAAGTTTGTTTCTGAGGTAAGCAAGAATGTACTGTACATCATATCGTTGGCACCGTTCAAAAAATGTTTTTTACAGTCATTTAACATTTAAATATTGCTGTGTCTTATGCAAAAATATTGAATAAGCCATCAAATCAAATGTGAATCCATAATCACAATAGATTGTCCGCCTCCGTGTTCGAGTGGTTACGGTCGCTGACTTGTATACCACAGTAGCCAATCATCACTGATGGTCACAGGTTCGAGTCCTGCTCAGACCGTGTCTATTTATACGAAAAAGTTGGCAGTTTCTTACGGAGGTTAGTGTACTAAGTACTGGTTAACTGTTGGAGCCTGCCCAGGAAAGGTGTTGTCAGGTAAACTGGCTGCCCAAAATGGTGCTGATGAAGGTGTAAACAAACAATAGATGTAACACTTATCTGCAACACTATATTGCTACATGTATATTTATCATGAGGCGGAGGTGGAACGTTTGCGATATATTATGCAAGATTTTATGATACTGTACAGAAATATTTATACAAATTTTGTATATTTAATTTGGGATATAATAATTATCAGATATTATTTTCAGGTACATAAACATTGGAAACAGATATTTTCTCTGTGTTTGGAGATATATTATATAGTTTATATATCTTCTCTACATTGTACCAGGGATCAGTTTATTGTACATGTAGTTGCATCCATTCCAACCGAGGCCAATGATCTGAAAAAAAAGCCATTTAACCCTTTCCTTCATAGAGTAATAGGTTAATATACTATTATATCTCCATACAAATGACAGCCATTTAACCCTTTCCTTCATAGAGATATAGGTTAATATACTATTATATCTCCATACAAACGACAGGCATTTAACCCTTTCCTTCATAGAGATATAGGTTAATATACTATTATATCTCCATACAAACGACAGCCATTTAACCCTTTCCTTCATAGAGATATAGGTTAATATACTATTATATCTCCATACAAACGACAGCCATTTAACCCTTTCCTTCATAGAGATATAGGTTAATATACTATTATATCTCCATACAAACGACAGCCATTTAACCCTTTCCTTCATAGAGATATAGGTTAATATACTATTATATCTCCATACAAACGACAGCCATTTAACCCTTTCCTTCATAGAGATATAGGTTAATATACTATTATATCTCCATACAAACGACAGTCATTTAACCCTTTCCTTCATAGAGATATAGGTTAATATACTATTATATCTCCATACAAACGACAGCCATTTAACCCTTTCCTTCATAGAGATTTAGGTTAATATACTATTATATCTCCATACAAACGACAGTCATTTAACCCTTTCCTTCATAGAGATATAGGTTAATATACTATTATATCTCCATACAAACGACAGCCATTTAACCCTTTCCTTCATAGAGATATAGGTTAATATACTATTATATCTCCATACAAACGACAGTCATTTAACCCTTTCTTTCATAGAGATATAGGTTAATATACTATTATATCTCCATACAAACGAGAGTCATTTAACCCTTTCCTTCATAGAGATATAGGTTAATATACTATTATATATCCATACAAACGACAGTCATTTAACCCTTTCCTTCATAGAGATATAGGTTAATATACTATTATATCTCCATACAAACGACAGCCATTTAGCTATCATGCAGTGGATATGTAGTCGCTATATCTACCCCACCTCCATAGATATTACTGGGATTACATGAGATTCTGGCCTTTATTATGAACATTGGTTTAGCTACTACATTGTCAATGTATGTCGTATTGGTAATGGTGTCAAGAGGTGCTTCTATGAGGGAAAGGGTTAATGAAATTTAAATGAAACTAATAATACACATGACAAGAAACTGAGGTAAAGGACTATTTAGCTAATTATATACTTAATTGTTTGAGGTAAAGGACTATTTAGTTAATTATATACTTAATTGTTTGAGGTAAAGGACTATTTAGTTAATTATATACTTAATTGTTTGAGGTAAAGGACTATTTAGTTAATTATATACTTAATTGTTTGAGGCAAAGGACTATTTAGTTAATTATATACTTAATTGTTTGAGGTAAAAGACTATTTAGCTAATTATATACTTAATTGTTTGAGGTAAAGGACTATTTAGTTAATTATATACTTAATTGTTTGAGGTAAAGGACTATTTAGTTATTATATACTTAATTGTTTGAGGTAAAGGACTATTTAGTTATTATATACTTAATTGTGAGGGCTCATCCTAGTTTAGTTTATGCAAATATTTTTTAGTTAGGTTGCGAAACTAGTTCTTACAACTTATATTAATCACTCTGGAGACCTCATACCAGGTGCAAAGGGTTAAATACAACATTTTAATAAGAGTGTTTTACAATGGCTAACTAGCTTATTGACTTTTATTAGGGAGAAGTGGGTGCCTAGGGTGACTATTTCGCCCATGTCATCATCTAGGTTGAGCCGTGGAAGCATTCTTTCCATTTTCTATCACTCAGTACCCACATTACACTATACAACATGTCTAAAATAAAATATCAAGTGTGTGTTTTACGTTTATTTATCGTCGCTACCAGTTGCTCATATGAGCGCCGCCTCCTGAAGAGATTAGTCATTTTAGATTTTGGGAGGATAGTGCAATGATACAAATAGAGACCCATTCCAGAATCTCCTCTAGTTCTTTTACATGCACAGTGTAAAGCACCGACACAAGACCTTGGTTTAAAGTCCCACCTGAAAGACTGTTAGTTTTATTAGGGTCAGATGGGGGATCGAACCTGCGATCCCTGTATTATCAGTCCAACGTATTAACCACTGGACTACAGATCCAAATAATTTCAAATAATACAGGGGTCCATATATCTGACAGATTGTATGGTCTTGTATATGGACCGTCTAGTATATGGCTCAGTACATTTGAATATATGGGCTCTGTACACTATCGCCTATGAAAGCATTTTCCTTACTGGATTATAAGAAAGTAAGATTTGGTTACCAGCACAGCTGGATGTGATTGGGTTTTAAGACATATTCACAGGTAACCATTCAGAGCATTGTCGGCCTAGGAATAACCGAATACTACTGTGGTACTATGTACAGACTATCTAGGAACATGTCCATCATTCTACACAGTCCTTCCATGTCTACACAGTCCATCCATGTGTACACAGTCCATCCATGTATGCAGTCCATCCATGTGTACACAGTCCATCCATTAGACAGTCCTTCCTTGTCTACACAGTCCTTCCATTAGACAGTCCTTCCTTGTCTACACAGTCCATCCATTAGACAGTCAATCCATGTCTACACAGTCCTTCCTTGTCTACACAGTCCATCCATGTCTACACAGTCAATCCATGTCTATACAGTCCATCCATGTGTACACAGTCCATCCATGTCTACACAGTCCATCCATGTCTATACAGTCCATCCATGTCTATACAGTCCATCCATGTGTACACAGTCCATCCATGTCTACACATTCCTTCCTTGTCTACACAGTCCATCCATGTGTACACAGTCCATCCATGTCTACACAGTCCATCCATGTCTACACAGTCCATCCATGTGTACACAGTCCATCCATGTCTATACAGTCCATCCATGTGTACACAGTCCATCCATGTCTATACAGTCCATCCATGTCTACACAGTCCATCCATGTGTACACAGTACATCCATGTCTACACATTCCTTCCTTGTCTACACAGTCCATCCATGTGTACACAGTCCATCCATGTCTACACAGTCCATCCATGTCTACACAGTCCATCCATGTGTACACAGTCCATCCATGTGTACACAGTACATCCATGTGTACACAGTCCTTCCTTGTCTACACAGTCCATCCATGTGTACACAGTCCATCCATGTGTACACAGTCCATCCATGTGTACACAGTACATCCATGTGTACACAGTCCTTCCTTGTCTACACAGTCCATCCATGTCTACACAGTCCATCCATGTGTACACAGTACATCCATGTCTACACAGTCCTTCCTTGTCTACACAGTCCATCCATGTGTACACAGTCCATCCATGTCTACACAGTCCATCCATGTGTACACAGTCCATCCATGTCTACATAGTCCTTCCATGTGTACACAGTCCATCCATGTCTACACAGTCCATCCATGTGTACACAGTCCATCCATGTGTACACAGTCCATCCATGTGTACACAGTCCTTCCTTGTCTACACAGTCCATCCATGTCTACACAGTCCATCCATGTCTACACAGTCCATCCATGTATACACAGTCCATCCATGTCTACACAGTCCATCCATGTCTACACAGTCCTATCAGGTCTACACAGTCCATCCAAGTCTACACAGTCCATCCAGGTCTACACAGTCCTTCCATGTTTACCCAGTCCATCCATGTGTACACAGGCCATCCATGTCTACACAGTCCATCCATGTCTACACAGTCCATCCATGTGTACACAGTCCATCCATGTCTACACAGTCCATCCAGGTATACACAGTCCATCCATGTGTACACAGTCCATCCATGTGTACACAGTCCTTCCTTGTCTACACAGTCCATCCATGTGTACACAGTCCATCCATGTGTACACAGTCCATCCATGTGTACACAGTACATCCATGTCTACACAGTCCTTCCATGTTTACCCAGTCCATCCATGTGTACACAGGCCATCCATGTCTACACAGTCCATCCATGTCTACACAGTCCATCCATGTGTACACAGTCCATCCATGTCTACACAGTCCATCCAGGTCTACACAGTCCATCCATGTGTACACAGTCCATCCATGTCTACACAGTCTTTCCTTGTCTACACAGTCCATCCATGTGTACACAGTCCATCCATGTGTACACAGTCCATCCATGTGTACACAGTACATCCATGTCTACACAGTCCTTCCTTGTCTACACAGTCCATCCATGTGTACACAGTCCATCCATGTGTACACAGTCCATCCATGTGTACACAGTACATCCATGTCTACACAGTCCTTCCTTGTCTACACAGTCCATCCATGTCTACACAGTCCATCCATGTGTACACAGTCCATCCATGTCTACACAGTCCATCCAGGTCTACACAGTCCATCCATGTGTACACAGTCCATCCATGTCTACACAGTCCATCCATGTCTACACAGTCCATCCATTAAACAGTCCTTCCATGTGTACACAGTCCTTCCATGTCTACACAGTCCATCCATTAAACAGTCCTTCCATGTGTACACAGTCCTTCCATGCCTACACAGTCCATCCATTAGACAGTCCATCCATATGTACACAGACCGTCCATGTCTACACAGACCGTCCATGTCTACACAGTCCATCCATGTGTACACAGTCCATCCATGTCTACACAGTCTCCTCCGTTCTTGCTTGGTAAGGCATATTAATCTCATTCTTCCAATGTACCTTGCTTTAAACATCCTATTAAAGATAGCATGTCTCTGTCTTTGTTTTCAAACACACTCGCCTGTGACAAAATATAATAGAAGACCTTCAGATTGACACAAGTATCTATCCATTAACACATAGTCTTTCAAGAGATGTGTCAAAAACCAAAATGTCAAACAATGTCAAACAAAACCATTTCTTTTTCATCAGATGGTCGATCTTTTCAGCTCATAAACTTCATCAAAAGAAATTACCCAAAAAACTACGCCATTAAGAAATCTGCCAAGTGGACTACAAACTGATGATGTTGTCAATTAGAATGCACTTGTTTGTGTAGTTTAGATATTCGACTATGATCCATTAGTTGCATTTACTGGCTTGATGATGAGTGGAGTATGTTCCATCTGTAACTTTTACTGGATTGCTTTTATCATTGCCTACTATGTGCAGGGTTCCCGCTGTCGGTCGCCAATTGCGACAAAAAACAAATATTGGCGCTAAATTTTCTGAATTGGCGAAAATATTTGGCGCATTTTTTTTTCCGGCACATGTTTTGTCAAATAGATGGCTCCAAATATTTATTTGTGAACTATACGGCTCTTAGTTGGCTCCAAGTTTTTAAAATTGGCTCCAGTGTTTTTCAATTGGCGACAGAAGTGGCGCAGACAAACATTCAGACAGAGGGAACTCTGATGTGGTTTTATCATTTCTTGCTATGTGGGTTTTATCATTGCCTACTATGTGGGTTTATCATTGCCTGCTATGTGGGATTTATCATTGCCTGTAATGTGGGATTTATCATTGCCTACTATGTGGGATTTATCATTGCCTGTAATGTGGGATTTATCATTGCCTACTATGTGGGTTTTATCATTGCCTGCTATGTGGGATTTATCATTGCCTACTATGTGGGATTTATCATTGCCTGCTATGTGGGATTTATCATTGCCTGCTATGTGGGTTTTATCATTGCCTGTAATGTGGGATTTATCATTGCCTGCTATGCGGGATTTATCATTGCCTGCTATGTGGGTTTTATCATTTCCTGCTATGTGGGATTTATCATTTCCTGCTATGTGGGATTTATCATTGCCTGTAATGTGGGATTCATCATTTCCTGCTATGTGGGATTTATCATTGCCTGTAATGTGGGATTTATCATTGCCTGCTATGTGGGATTTATCATTGCCTGCTATGTGGGATTTATCATTGCCTGTAATGTGGGATTTATCATTGCCTGCTATGTGGGATTTATCATTGCCTGCTATGTGGGTTTATCATTTCCTGCTATGTGGGATTTATCATTGCCTGTAATGTGGGATTATCATTTCCTGCTATGTGGGATCTATCATTGCCTGCTATGTGGGATCTATCATTGCCTGCTATGTGGGATCTATCATTGCCTGCTATGTGGGATCTATCATTGCCTGCTATGTGGGTTTTATCATTGCCTGCTATGTGGGTTTTATCATTGCATGCTATGTGGGATTTATCATTGCATGCTATGTCGGTTTTATCATTGCCTGCTATGTGGGATTTATCATTGCCTGCTATGTGGGATCTATCATTGCATGCTATGTGGGATCTATCATTGCATGCTATGTGGGATCTATCATTGCCTGCTATGTGGGATCTATCATTGCATGCTATGTGGGATCTATCATTGCCTGCTATGTGGGATCTATCATTGCATGCTATGTGGGATCTATCATTGCCTGCTATGTGGGATCTATCATTGCCTGCTATGTGGGATCTATCATTGCCTGCTATGTGGGATCTATCATTGCCTGCTATGTGGGATTTATCATTGCCTGCTATGTGGGATCTATCATTGCCTGCTATGTGGGATCTATCATTGCCTGCTATGTGGGATCTATCATTGCCTGCTATGTGGGATCTATCATTGCCTGCTATGTGGGATTTCATTGCCTGCTATGTGGGATCTATCATTGCCTGCTATGTGGGATTTATCATTGCCTGCTATGTGGGATCTATCATTGCCTGCTATGTGGGATTTATCATTGCATGCTATGTGGGATCTATCATTGCCTGCTATGTGGGATCTATCATTGCCTGCTATGTGGGATCTATCATTGCCTGCTATGTGGGATTTATCATTGCCTGCTATGTGGGATCTATCATTGCCTGCTATGTGGGATTTATCATTGCCTGCTATGCGGGATCTATCATTGCCTACTATGTGGGATTTATCATTGCCTGCTATGTGGGATCTATCATTGCCTGCTATGTGGGATCTATCATTGCCTGCTATGTGGGATTTATCATTTCCTGTTATGTGGGATCTATCATTGCCTGCTATGTGGGATCTATCATTGCCTGCTATGTGGGTTTTATCATTGCCTGCTATGTGGGATCTATCATTGCCTGCTATGTGGGATTTATCATTGCCTGCTATGTGGGATCTATCATTGCCTGCTATGTGGGATCTATCATTGCTTGCTATGTGGGATTTATCATTTCTTTCTATGTGGATAAGATACATAATTTAACAACAATCAGCATAAATCACACACAATGTCTCCACTGAGGACAGTTTCATCTGAATCACAAACTTAAATAACAACGGGCTCTTCCACTGTTCAAATTTAAACAATTTAAAACATTCAGCGACTGACACAAGCTTGCAAACAGCAGTCTGATGTATTTGTAAATAATTGCATGTTTTCAACTGTCATGTATTAAAGAGGCGAAAGTTGGTAAACGATAACTTAAAATTGTTTCGTTGGTTAAACATGGCATTAAAGCATGCTTTGGTGGCTATAGCAACAAAGCGTTGCTTTCCAAATCATGACCGATGATTCATTGTGTACACTCGTGTTTAAAACTTTCAAGATTTCAGAACGAGAGATCCGATAAGAATTGAAATCTTTTGTCACCGGTTATAAAAGCGACCATGCTGATTCAAATTGGATATTTTCACATTTCCAAAAAATTGATAAATATTTAGATTATTGAAATATGACAATAAGAAAAATGATGTGTACATGCACACATTCTAATGTGATACTGAAATAACTAGACAAGAAAGACCCTTCTGAGCCCTTGTTAAACCTTTAAACAAGACCCTTCTGAGCCCTTGTTAAACCTTTAAACAAGACCTTTCTGAGCCCTTGTTAAACCTTTAAACAAGACCCTTCTGAGCCCTTGTTAAACCTTTAAACAAGACCCTTCTGAGCCCTTGTTAAACCTTTAAACAAGACCCTTCTGAGCCCTTGTTAAACCTTTAAACAAGACCCTTCTGAGTCCTTGTTAAACCTTTAAACAAGACCCTTCTGAGCCTTGTTAAACCTTTAAACAAGACCTTCTGAGCCCTTGTTAAACCTTTAAACAAGACCCTTCTGAGCCCTTGTTAAACCTTTAAACAAGACCCTTCTGAGCCCTTGTTAAACCTTTAAACAAGACCCTTCTGAGCCCTTGTTAAACCTTTAAACAAGACCCTTCTGAGCCCTTGTTAAACCTAACAATATGCATGACAGTCTGCGGTTAGAGAGAGTGTAATCGAACCACAATATAAGTAAGGCAACACTCCGAAGTGTCTTAATCAGATTAGAAGAGAAGAGATACACATTTTAACCCTTTCAACCCCACAGGCCTCTAAATAGGCTTATGAAAAGTGTAGATCCAGATGAGCCGGCTCGTAACGAGCCGTCTCATCAGGATTTGCACTTTTTTGCCAGTAATAATTATTACTATTTTTAGATAAAATTACCCATTTTGATAAATGAACTGGTCCAAAGGTAATTTTCTTATTAATTTATTGGTCTAAAAATAGCATGCACCAGTCCATGTCAGTTACTTGGGGTTGAATGGGTTAATACACTCAACACCTTCGATAACAAGAACACAATCATTTATAATAATAGTAATCTTACTTAATGAGAAAGAGCTATTGGCAGGGAACCAATATCCCTTGCCGGCAGGGAACCGATATTCCTTGCCGATTTCACAATTATTATAAATAATAATTCTGTTCATTATGATAAGAGTCTATATCTCAATAATTAGAATGAAATACATGTAGATAATCTGCTAGATTTAATCTCAAAGAACAGATTATAATGCTTAAATTGTTTCTGCGAGGAGGTTGATATTAACACAAATTGTTCCTGCGAGGAGGTTGGTTGATATTAACACAAATTGTTCCTGCGAGGAGGTTGATATTAACACAAATTGTTCCTGCGAGGAGGTTGATATTAACACAAATTGTTCCTGCGAGGAGGTTGATATTAACACAAATTGTTCCTGCGAGGAGGTTGATATTAACACAAATTGTTCCTGCGAGGAGGTTGATATTAACACAAATTGTTCCTGCGAGGAGGTTGATATTAACACAAATTGTTCCTGCAAGGAGGTTGATATTAACACAAATTGTTCCTGCGAGGAGGTTGATATTAACACAAATTGTTCCTGCGAGGAGGTTGATATTAACACAAATTGTTCCTGCGAGGAGGTTGATATTAACACAAATTGTTCCTGCGAGGAGGTTGATATTAACACAAATTGTTCCTGCGAGGAGGTTGATATTAACACAAATTGTTCCTGCGAGGAGGTTGATATTAACACAAATTGTTCCTGCAAGGAGGTTGATATTAACACAAATTGTTCCTGCAAGGAGGTTGATATTAACACAAATTATTGCTGGGAGTTTTCTGTTTGGGTTTAATGTTGCACCAAGAGATTTGGCTGTCCGATTAGCACAGTGGTTAGCGCGCTAGCTTCTCACCAATCGGACAGGTGGTTAGTTTTCTCCGGGTACTCCGGTTTCCTTCCACACGAATGACCACATATACGCTTTCATCCGCGCCAACGAGAGTGCTTAAAAAGTTAAACTTAAAAGTTGTTAGAACTTGCTTCGCAATCGTTGTAAAAATAAATAAAGTTGAAACTAAGAGATATAGGTCATAATTATGACTCCCTATGCAGCTACATGTATTACGGTGAATAAAGACACCGGGTGCTCCTCAGAGCACAGACGGGCAACCAGGTATAACCATCGACATACAACAAGTCTGCATGGGAGTTTGGTGGGTATTAACACAAATTGTTGCTGGGAGTTGGGTATTAGAGAACCCAAACACAGGTCAGTTCACATTGAGTAAGAGCAGGGTTCATTCTAGGTCAGAATTTTTGGGAGAAGTGAGAAAGCGCGTGATCGCTTCCTTCTCCAAAATAGGGTTAAAATGCACAGTACAACCATTAAATACAACATTTGAATAGAAGGAGTGCTTTATAATGGGCCAGTGTATCTTACTAGACAATAATTTGTTTTTTTAGGGGAGAAGTCAGGGTCCCTAGGGCGACAATTTCGCCCACATCGCCCTCTAGAATGATCTCTGAGTAGAGTATTACAGCATCCCAACACAGGTCTGATTATATTGAGTAAACATTTTGGTTTCCAATCTCAAAACTACATATACAGTGAAACCTTCCTGCTAATACATGTAAAACCCATGACAGGGTTCCCTCTGTCGGAATTTTTGTCTGTGCGCCATTTCTGCCGCCAATTGAGTGCCATATAGTTCACAAATAAATATTTGAAGCCAGGTATTTGACAAAAACTGTTGCGTCCAAAAAATAGTTTCGCCATTGGCAACCGGCAGCGGCAATCGGACCCACCCCATTGTTTCCACTCTAGAATAACACTACCATAAAGCTTGCTACGCGAGTGGGCCCTTTGGGCCTGTTCGCTTAAAGCTTGCTATAACGGGCAGTTACCACTTACATTGCATCTATTGGCCTAATGTTGTATTCATTAATTATTGAAGAATTTAACAGCTTACAAATGAGGAAATACCAATCCAATGAGACAGAGCAGGATAATAATTGCAACATAAAGAAAAGTTAGTAGACCATATTATCTATATGAAGTCATCAACATATTTAGTGCATACTGCAAATGTTTGATCTGTATTTTGAAATTTATTTAAAGTCTCTCAAATTAAAATATAACTTATATTTCAATTATAAATTTATCCCTATGTTCAATGTATCGCATAAACATTTACAAGGTCCTTAACTAATTTGCAAATAAATATATAAATATCCATACGGAATTTACAAACAATGGTTTCATTTATTTACATGGTTATTATGGGCGCCATGTTGAGCCCCTCCAGACGGCTGCGCTTACATTCCGGTAACGCAGTAACACGCTATTCTGTATTTTATTTATAGTGTGTGTGCTTAATGGAAGCAGTACAGTATTCTGTGAATAGTCTGTGTGCTTAATGGAAGCAGTACAGTATTCTGTGAATAGTCGATGTGCTTAATGGAAGCAGTACAGTATTCTGTGAATAGTCGGTGTGCTTAATGGAAGCAGTACAGTATTCTGTGAATAGTCAGTGTGCTTAATGGAAGCAGTACAGTATTCTGTGAATAGTCTGTGTGCTTAATGGAAGCAGTACAGTATTCTGTGAATAGTCGATGTGCTTAATGGAAGCAGTACAGTATTCTGTGAATAGTCGGTGTGCTTAATGGAAGCAGTACAGTATTCTGTGAATAGTCAGTGTGCTTAATGGAAGCAGTACAGTATTCTGTGAATAGTCTGTGTGCTTAATGGAAGCAGTACAGTATTCTGTGAATAGTCGATGTGCTTAATGGAAGCAGTACAGTATTCTGTGAATAGTCGGTGTGCTTAATGGAAGCAGTACAGTATTCTGTGAATAGTCGGTGTGCTTAATGGAAGCAGTACAGTATTCTGTGAATAGTCTGTGTGCTTAATGGAAGCAGTACAGTATTCTGTGAATAGTCGATGTGCTTAATGGAAGCAGTACAGTATTCTGTGAATAGTCGGTGTGCTTAATGGAAGCAGTACAGTATTCTGTGAATAGTCAGTGTGCTTAATAGAAGCAGTACAGTATTCTGTGAATAATCAGTGTGCTTAGTGGAAGCAGTACAGTACTCTCTGCTCTCTGTATAGTCGGTGTGCTTAATAGAAGCAGTACAGTATTCTGTGAATAGTCGGTGTGCTTAATGGAAGCAGTAGAGTACTCTCTGAATAGTCGGTGTGCTTAATAGAAGCAGTACAGTATTCTGTGAATAGTCGGTGTGCTTAATGGAAGCAGTACAGTATTCTGTGAATAGTCAGTGTGCTTAATGGAAGCAGTACAGTACTCTCTGAATAGTCGGTGTGCTTAATAGAAGCAGTACAGTATTCTGTGAATAGTAGTATGCAATTCTCTGAAATAACATCTGTCTCTCAAGCAGAAATTAAACATACTCGTATCCATTATAGTTGCATTACCCATCATCTCGGTCATAAAAATTCAATTTACATACATTAACATTACAAAACAATATTTTTTCTGTGTAGGAGCTGTCACCAACATAATAAAAGACGACTGACGAAATATAAATTATCACGACAACAATTCTGAAAATAAAGTAAAAATCTAACTCCCTTTGTCCTGGAGACGTCACTTTGTCAATAGTAAGCAGAACTATGTCGGCATAAACATCTTAAGGGGATCATTTCTTTTCAATTAAAAAAGTTAAATTTGTTCAGAAAATTCAATTAACTGTGCACATGTATGCTGTACTGGGCACACTAATTGCTGTATTTAAACTTTGTGACTCGAGTAATTACGAGGTTAACTCAACACTATCAATGTGAATCAACAGTCCTCCACGTCCTCGTCTGCACACATCATGGCAATTTTAAGGGCCAAACTTGCATTTTTCATCGGGTATTTAAGCTAACCAACAAATACAACCATAATTACTGTCTGGTCATTTTGATAAATTCCGGCGCTCGTGGTCGCGTCTCCATATATAAACAGCATGACAATTAACTTGTTCAGCGTTGTCACATTTCCTTCTACACTCCACAAAATTCCTAATCGGTCAGCTGGTGTTTTAAAGTATTTGGAGCAAACTAATAATAACCATATATTATCAGTTATCATACATTCATGTATCATCTTATTTGATATATACTATTACAGATGTATATATGCAATGAATCTCTGTATAATCATATGGAATAAAAATGCATTAAATGAAAATATTTTAATGATATTGTACGATTATTAGTTGGGCTCCAAATATTATAAAACACCAGCTGACCGACTAGGAATTTTGTTGAGCCTATAGTTAGGATAGCGCTGAGAATGTGGTACGGTGTGCCTATTGCTTATCAGCATGTATGGAGAT
The DNA here is from genome assembly GCA_014843695.1 of Archivesica marissinica. Lineage (NCBI taxonomy): Eukaryota > Metazoa > Mollusca > Bivalvia > Venerida > Vesicomyidae > Archivesica > Archivesica marissinica. Next base: position 10,866,872 of record CM026395.1, read on the forward strand.
AAAATGAGGAATGGACTTCTTCTTTTGTTGAGTAAAGGGTTAAATAGATAGCAAATAAACGCTCAAATTTACCCCTAATAATATTGGTACACCCTAATACATGTGTATATATCTATATGCTTTATATGGTATACCTAAAATAGTTCACTGTGATATTTCATCTCAGAAGCCATTATATAAATGTACATGTTGTTGAATAGTTGATGGCTTAACAGCTTTTAACTCTAGAATTATATCAAGTGGCTTAAATTAGTTTTAACCTAAAAATCCAACCCCTCCAGTTAAGCCACGCAGAATAGCACAATTGAGCTACAGGTATATATATGGTTTGAACGCAATGAGGTGCGTGACGTGGGTAGTTTGGGGTTAGCCCCTAGAAAATGTTGTTAACTTATGGTGATTGATCAAAGTGGCAGTATGGTAGTACATATTGGTGAAAGGGAGCACGGGTTCTAAGTTTTATAGGTGCCCGCACTCACCTGAGGCATATATATATATATATATAAAATAAAAATTGTTTTGAAACGGCAAAAGGGTGGGGCGTAAAATGGCAGGGTGTATTAACCCTGCCATCCCGCTCTAGAAAACACCCGAAACGTTGTAACGTTTACAAAGATTGATCACTCTCGTTGGGCGGGAGATAAGCATAATTGCTGTCATTAGTGCTCGGAAAAAACGCACCCATCAGGCCTGGTTGCCACCGTACCATACACATACTTCCCAGCCCAAATATCACACCCAACAATTTACCTTTCTTTATTTACAACAAATTTCATACGCATTAAAATGCTACATTTTCATAATCATGCGCTATTAAATTTGAAGTCAAAACATTTATGCAAGAATGCGACAATAAATCTGCCATATTTATATAAAGTTGTGTGTCTACTGTCATGCTCAAACAATGAATCATAAAATACTGCTAATCTATGAATTTCACATCTGATTGGGAGGGACAAGACATTGATGAAAAATAAATCAAACCGTTTAGACAGAATTCACACCACATGTTAATGACAACAAGAAACCTACAGGCATTACATGTAACTTCAAATCAATCAACAGCCTACCAAACTGCCGACATATATACGGTATGTAATTGTTCATCTTTAAAATCAAACATATTTAAATGTATTTATCTATATTGTTCAGTAGGTAATAAAAATGCCATTTTCTAATTGATTATGACTGACTGACATGTGGCAAGAGTGGTATGATTGTTACTAATTATCATGATGCACCCAGTTTAGTGGTCCAGGACCAAATGACAAATACCCCACACCACATTCTTTCCTACTTATTGTTTGCATGCATCTAACACACGAGGGGTGTTCTCAAAATTACAATTACCCCTTCTCAATATCACAAACTGTTGAACAAAGAACATTCCCAAAATTTTAGCAACATATTCCATATTATATGGAACTAGTCTTATTTAGATAAAATATATACATGTCGGTATTCAAACTGATCATATCTAATAGTTCTTATCTTTGTCAATTACAAATAACAATTATAAAAAGATAATGACAAATTTCAACATACCAGAAGACAACGATAAAATTGAATCATTTTAAATTGAATGACAAATATTTGTTTGTTTAAAAAAATAATTTTTATTTAAGTTTATTTAACGTCGCTACCGGTTTTCCATTTGAGCGACGGGCAGTTTACCTAACAACACCTTTCCTGGGCAGGCTCCAGCGGTTAACCAGTACTTGGTGTACCAACCTCCGTAAGAAACTGCCAACTTTTTCATATAAATGAGACACGGTCTGAGCGGGGCTCGAACCCGTGACCATCAGAGATGATAGGTTACAGTGGTATACAAGTCAGAGACCGTAACCACTCGACCACGGAGGCGGACTTTCAAAATTATCATGACATTAATTTAAATTGAAAATACAAATACCATGTGTTAATATGTAAATATTGCAGTCTGTAAATAATGTTGTCAATTTATTTTTTCCTTGTGTTATATACAATACATCAGTTTATTTTCATATTCTCAGGAAGCGCAGATTAGCAACAACATGAGATATTCATAATATAACAAATATATATACAGTAATATACATGTATGGCACTAATTATTAAACAAAGTTGCTTAATTAAATACTGTAGATGTAACATTTACCATCTCCCAACCTTCATTTGAGAACTTAGGGTATCTCTGTTAATATTTTAACCCTTTCAACACCACAGGCCTATAAATAGGCTTACAAAAAAGTGTATATCCAGATGAGCCGGTTTATCAGGATCTGCACTTTTTGCAAGTAATATTACTATTTTTAGAAAAGAATTTACCCATTTTGATAAATGAACTGATAACAATGTAATTTTCTTATTAATTTATTGGTCTAATAATATCATGGACCAGTCCGTGTCATTTACTTAGTGTTGAATGGATTAACAAAGGGTGCGCAAATTCTACAGTCCATGTGATAAGCGTTGGATATTGAACATTTGCAGTCAGAAATCAATTCTGTTGCATGTCCTCGACAATTTAGAGCATTTTTTTTATTTTTCAGGTCACAATATGGGTAACATTATTTATTTGATAGGGATCCTGGAACTACTTACCCCATGAACTACAAATAAAATGTGAATATGTAGTGCAGTGTTAACACTCTGGACTGGTAATCCAGGGATCGCAGGTTCGATCCCCCCGTCTGACCCTAATAAAATTACAGTCTTTCAAATGGGACTTTAAACCGAGGTCTCATGTCGGTGCTGTACACAGCGTAAAAGAACCAGAGGAGACTCTGGAATGGATCTCTGTCTGTATCATTGCACTATCCTCCAAAAAATCTAAAATGAATAATCTCTTCAGGAGGCGTCGCTCATGTGGGCAACCGATAGCGATGATAAATAAACGTACAATGTAAATACACACAGAACAACAAAAGAGAAGAAAGAGACTTAAAATATGGGCCTAGTATTCCATGGGTTAATTAATAATAATGTATACAATTTAATTATACATATATGCAAGAAACATATATATATATGTTTTGTTACCCAGGGTTTATTCTACATGTAGGTAAGAATTTTTGAGAGAAGTAAGCAAACGCGCGATCGCATCCTTAAATGGTGTTATTTTAAATAATAAATTTCAACAAAATATGGTTAAAATACACAATATTTTCATTAAATACAACATTTGAATAGTTTGTTCACAATACCCACTATTTAGTAGAAAAGGAAATCAGTTACATTATATATATATTTATTATTTATCAAAATATGAATGCTAAGATTTATTGTAATAAGTGATACAAATTTAACCTAGAATATCTTAACGAATATCAGTTGATTCTGTATATTTACACGGTAAATAGCTGAATATCATATAACCGTGGCATAACTAATTTCGGTTAATGCAGTTAATTACCATGGTTACTAAGGCAAATAAAGGCAAACAACTTTCTAAATTAATAGTTTTATAATTCACAATCTTATAACTCATACATTTGTAATCTATTTCGTCAACATAATAGAATATTATATAGTGGAAGTCATGATAGCACAGTGGTAGCACATTCGATTCAGGTGCGAAATGCCCGGAGTTCGAGCCCCGCTGGAGCCGTTACGATTCTACCCTTAGGCAAGGCATTTAAATGCAACATTGCCTATTCTTTCTCCCTCATAACGATGGATTCCATTAGGAATGAGGTCTCAAGAGTGATTAATATACGTTGTAAGAATTAATACAAGTTGTAAGAATTAATATAAGTTGTAAGAACTTGTTTCGCAATCAAGCTAAATTAAACTTCTATAAACTAACATAATAGAATATTATTTTTCTTTCTTTATCAATTACAAAGCAAAATTGCCAATTTCAAAAGTTTCACTATATGGATGACTGTGTGATCATATATATTATTATAAACTAAAGTATATTGTTGAAACAAGTGGCGCTTATGATTCTAAATACACTGCAGCATTTATGAGGACATAATGTAGCAAGTGTATTAAAGATCATGAGCTCCCTAGTGATAGACAGCCCATCCAGCTGGCCGAAATTGGCATGTGCAAACAAAGGTATTGATCCTCCGAGATTCCTGGCATTCCAGTGTTAGATAATGAGTTAACAGATAACACACCACTGATACTGCAGCACTGGACAGCAACAAACTACAGCACAATCTCTCTGTACCAACACCAATATATGACCAGTACAAGCTCTCTGTACCAATCTATGACAAGCACAATATCTCTGTACCAATCTATGACCAACACAATCTCTCTGTACCAACACCTATCTATGACAAGCACAATATCTCTGTACCAACACCTATCTATGACCAGCACAATCTCTCTGTACCAACACCTATCTATGACAAGCACAATCTCTCTGTACCAACATCTATCTATGACAAGCACAATATCTCTGTACCAACACCTATCTATGACAAGCACAATCTCTCTGTACCAACACCTATCTATGACAAGCACAATCTCTCTGTATCAACACCTATCTATGACCAGCACAATCTCTCTGTACCAACACCTATCTATGACAAGCACAATATCTCTGTACCAACACCTATCTATGACAAGCACAATATCTCTGTACCAACACCTATCTATGACAAGCACAATCTCTCTGTACCAACACCTATCTATGACAAGCACAATATCTCTGTACCAACACCTATCTATGACCAGCACAATCTCTCTGTACCAACACCTATCTATGACAAGCACAATATCTCTGTACCAACACCTATCTATGACCAGCACAATCTCTCTGTACCCAGGGTTCATTCTAGGTCAGAATTTTTGGGAGAAGTGAGAAAGCGCGTGATCGCTTCCTTAAATGGTGTTGTTCTTTAATATACGTCTGCAAAATAGGGTTAAAATGCACAGTACAACCATTAAATACAACATTTGAATAGAAGGAGTGCTTTATAATGGGCCAGTGTTATCTTACTAGACAACATTTTGTTTGAAAATCATATATTTTTTAGGGAGAAGTGGGGCCCCCAGAGGGCGAAGTCAGGGTCCCTAGGGTGACAATTTCGCCCACATCGCCCTCTAAACTGATCCCTGTGTACCAACACAAATATATGACCAGCACAATCTCTGTGTACATGGTGGGTGCCCTTAAACAAACAAGGCAATTAAACTTCATATTGCCTCTTCTCTCGCCCTCATGGAGATAGATTCCATCAGGAATGTAACAAGGTCTTCATAGTAATTAAACGAATGTTGTAAGAACCTGTTTCGTATTCGCGCTAAAAATTTGTATAAACTTTAGATAAGCAGAAGATAGCACTGTGCATACAAGGGCATCACAGCCCCTATAAGAGCTCAAATATTTAGCGCTTGTATTTCAAAATTTCCAAACTACAAGTTACAAGTCAATAACTAAGAATTACACCAAATCTGTACACTAGTACATATTAATACTGCCAAGATCAACAATCTTGTACACTAGATTTTGTGTGTGAATGAATTTGAATTATCGTGTATAGTTAAATATAGTAAGCAATCATATTGTTTTTACACATTAACCCTTTCAACACTACAGGTCTCTAAATAGTTATGTTATGTTATATTTCGGGTTTTACGCCTGCATCAGCACCATTTCGGGCTATATTGCCGGTAGGCAGTTTACCTAACAACACCTTTCCTGGGCAGGCTCCAGCGGATAACCAGTACTTGGGTGCACCAACCTCCGTAAGAAACTGCCAACCTTTTCATATAAATGAGACACGGCCTGAGCGTGGCTCGAACCTGTGACCATCAGTGATGATAGGTTACAGTGGTATACAAGTCAGCAACCTTAACCATAATAGACTTACAAAAAGTGTAGATCAAGATCAGCCGGTTTGTGATAAGCGTCTCATCAGGATCTGCACTTTTTGCCAGTAATAATTATTACTATTTTTAGATAAAATTATACATTTGATAAATCAACGGTAATTTTCTTATTCATTTATTGGTCTAAAAATATCATGCACCAGTCCATGTCAGTTACTTGGGGTTGAATGGGTTAAACATGGTAATTTTACATAGACACATTCTCTGGCAATAGCAATTTCATTGTACATGTACAACTTCACTGATAAGATTTTGCAATCTAAAAATAGTATCAGTCCCAAACAAGCACTTGATGCATACAGCATACTTCCATTGTATATCGTAAGAATGGAGTCATGCAAATAGCGATTTTCAGCAGCATGTATGTCAATTTATCAGTTGGTGCACTAACCTCCGTAAGAAACTGCCAACTTTTTCATATAAATGAGACACGGTCTGAGCGTGGCTGGAACCTGTGACCATCAGTGATGATAGGTTGTATACAAGTCAGCGACTGTAACCACTCAACAACAGAGGCGGTAATGGACTTTTTTTGGTCATGCAAGGTGTTCTGCGTAATGCGACTACTTACGCGAGTCACTATCACACGTTCCATATACACTGTGCTTCGTAGCCCCAACATCTCATTTCATATTTATGGTGTTTAAAAGATGTTTTAGATTGTAATTTATTATAACACCGAAAATGTATAAAAACTCAATTTTGATCCAGCATTCTTTGATTACGTTTGTGAATCCTGTACGCATCTACGTGTTGCATTATGGTATGCCTGTTTTACGAGTCTATGGGTTGTAATTTTAGAAATAACCATTAGGACAAGACAATGCTATCGAAATAGGCATTGACAACGCAAACATCAAGAGCTTGTATTTTTCTGGGTAGGCCTTCTTGCATAAATGTACATTTGTATCAGATAACATATTCTGCCAGAGGCATTGAAATAATTATCCATTTCAGACAGACTTTGAGATGATGTGGAAAACATGCCAAATTCAGAACATCTTTTCCCAGAACGCATGCAGAGATAGCTCCTAGTGTATGAAAATGGTCAAGAAAGGTGCTGTTCTTACACTAACGTGGCAACAACATATTGATCCTTGAAAATACAAATTGCTTAAAGCAGCATTACATCATATGAAATAAAAGATATTTGAAAAATTAATTTTTTACGTATGGGTAGCAATGCTGCTACACATTCTAACATTATACTTTGTATGCTTATGTTCATTTGGTAAACAGTGTTTTTTTGCGATAAAACAAACTCGAAACCGAAAGTAGGACTTTCTGAATCGATCGGTCACGCACTTGTTTATAATCAGAATGCATCGTCCGCACTTGTTTACATTCGGAATGCACCGTCCCCATTTGTCCCACGTTGTCTTTTTTAATTAAATTACTTGATATGTTGATTCATACCTCTGTTAGCTAAGTCTTTTAGGGATATTTCTACATCCCCGCGAGGGGTTCGACATTAGAGGAAGATAGATATATATACTTTCATGTTCAAAATATATACGTTGTTTCCTACATCCTCTGTTGTTTCACGCATGCGCGCGTTTTAATTTTGTGTGTTGATAAACAAATTCGCGTATACGGCGGTTTAAATTTATTGGAATTTTATCGTTTCTGAGCGACTCTTTCGATTTTTGTAAACACACACATATTATTATTTATATTTTACCCAAAACATCCTTTATTAAGATGCAATGCTGCTTTAAACTGACAACACCAATTTGTTTATCTATCAGCCAGCATCTGCATACATTTGATGTATCTTTATATAGACACTGAACCTTAACATAAGCTGCTTGCAGAGAACAAAGAAGTCCAGTGTATATCTTAATAGACAATAAGAAATATCTAGAGAATTAATACATGGCAAACAATGCCAATATGCTGTCTGTTCTACCAAATTGTGATTCTCATCGTAGGCTAAATGTACAACACTTTGTGTCATGCACCATTTAACCCATTCAACCCCAAGTAACTGACATGGACTGGTGCGTGATATATTCAGACCAATAAATTAATAAGAAAATTACCTTTGGACCAGTTCATTTATCAAAATGGGTAATTTTATCTAAAAATAGTAATAATTATTACTGGCAAAAAAGTGCAGATCCTGATGAGACGGCTCGTCACGAGCCGGCTCATCTGGATCTACACTTTTCATAAGCCTATTTAGAGGCCTGTGGGGTTGAAAGGGTTAAGATACAACCATTTCGGCAAACAAAAGCTCACATGGTGCTAGTTCTGTAGCACAACAGGTAACAGGACAATGCCGCACGCAAGTACATGCAGCACATTATGTCCGATTTCCCACGCACCTCAGTAATGGGACCATGCCGCAACCACATACAGTGCGTTCTATCAGATATTCGAGCACGACACGCAACAGGACAATGCCGCAAGCACATGATGCCCTGTCAGATGTACTCAGTGCCTAACGTACATGTAACAGCACTAGATTGTGGATGATGATTCGTGGCTCACAATGGCTACCGGGTGTATGGTGTATGTTGAGTTTCTTTGTCAGACCGTTGCCAAGATTTGTTGATATGAATTACACACTTGTGATTTACTAACACAATGAGCATGGTTTATTACAAACCGTCTCTTCATCTCATTCAATAATGACATGATTCTATCCTTCAAATGTACGCTTACGATAGGGTAGATATTTCAATAAGCGCATAAAGTGATTCAAATACTTTCCTATGAAACAAATTTGAAGTCTTCAACCATATGAAAAGAAGGTAAAGTTGTCGCTAGACATTAAAATGACCCATTGTCTCCGCCTATGTACTATTTACCATTACTACTAAATATCTCCACAATGTATACATGTATTGAATGTAGGGTTCGGTGGGGGAAAAAACATGAACATTAAAATGTTGTATGCGTGAAAATCAAATTCCTTGAATAGAAATATTTTGTTTTTGCAGAGGCTGTTAGTTTATACAAATTTATTTAAGTTTGATTGCGAAACAAGTTACTATAGCTTATATTAATCACCCTCGAGACCTCATTCTGGACCTCATGATGGAATCCACCGCCACAATAGGAGAGAGAAGAGGCAACGTGGAATTTAAATGCCTTGCCTAAGGGCACAATCGTAACAGCTCCAGCGGGGCTCAAACTCCGGACCTTTCGCACCGGAAGTGACCGCGCATCCACTGCGCTATCACGACTTCCACAGAGCACAAAGAATTTTGAGAGAAAGCAACAGTAAATATAGTGATGAAAATTTAAAACAGAGCAGGAATAACATTCCTAACATTATAGCAAGGTTTATTATTATCAGGGTTCCCCCTGTCTGAATGTTTGTCTGCGCCACTTCTGTCGTCAATTGAAAAACACTAGAGCCAATTTAAAATACGTGAAGCCAACTAAGAGCCATATAGTTCACAAATAAATATTTGAAGCCATGTATTTGACAAAACATGTGCCAATTTTTTTTTTTTTTTAAAGTTGTGCCAAATCACAAAATTTAGTGCCAATATTTGTTTTTGTCGCAATTGGCGACCGACAGCGGGAACCCTGATTAACCCATTACCTCATATAAGCAAAGTATCACTGCTGCTTCTAAGTGTAGGTGGCAGTGGGGGCTATGTTTGTTTGTTTTAGTTTAAACAATATTGTTTGTTGTGTGTTTTGGTATTTAAAGTCATACCATCATACGGCGACTATCCAGCTATTATTGGTGGAAGAAGACCATGGCTAACCCTCCGAGGCTCTGAGCAGTATTGCAGGCATGGATGGGCACCCAGGTAGAACCACCGACCAACCATAAGCCAGCTGGATAGCTTCCTCACGTGAAAGAATTTGACACAACTTTGCTGTGAGGGGCAAGTGATTTGATGTCAACGATCGAAACCATTGCACCACGGAGGCCCAGGGCATGGGCTAACATCAGAGACCAACTAGAGCAACACATAGCGGCGACTGCTGACAGACTGTACTTGCTGATATTTTCTGTGATTCACCATGAAATGTATCTATAAACAATTGACATTATGATTAACAGAAGGACCTGCATACATGTGTACAGGTAACACACACACCGTATAACTGGTGCAGCAATCAGTGCCACATCATTTACTTCTAACTTTTCGCCCACTTTTCTAATAAGAGACACCAAAATACAGTTGCAGTCCTAAATGCCACAGTGAGATCCATAAAATAACTGAAGAAGAATACCGAGGATTTTTGTAGATCAACCCAGAACAAATGATTGTTCTAAAACGGTGTCTTATACAGTAAGCTAAACTGTATAGATAGAGAGGCTGGCTGCCAAGGCGTAGGAACGGAGATGTACACAGGAACTACTTGTCTTAGTAAATACAGCCCGATTACAACTGCTGTAATCTGCTGGAATATGTGATGACACTTGCTGATACTCATCGCTCTGGAATGATTCTACAGCCTACATATCTGTACAATTAATGCCAATTACATTCTCCTCTAACTCACCTGGCTTTACCTATATTTACTGGGCATATATGTACATGTATATTGGATACAGCATATTCAAGGCATATATCATCTAACTTGGCTCGTTTATGAATGGTGCTACGTAATATTGTTACATAGCTGTGACATTAACAGACACTTTCCGATGACATCAAAATACAAACTTATGTAACCATGTTAGATCAGCTACCTTTTTTTACATGTACATTATACCAGGGTTCATTCTAGGTCAGAATTTTTGGGAGAAGTGAGAAAACGTGTGATCGCTTCCTTAAATGGTGTTCTTTAATATACTTCTGCAAAATAGGGTTAAAATGTACAGTACAACCATTAAATATAACATTTGAATAGAAGGAGTGCTTTATAATGGGCCAGTGTATCTTACTAGACAACATTTTGTTTGAAAATAGTAAAAAACAAACAAAAATTGTTTTTAAATTTTTTTTTTTAGGGAGAAGTGGGGCCTCCAGAGGGCGAAGTCAGGGTCCCTAGGGCGACAATTTCGCCCACATCGCCCTCTAAAATGATCCCTGTTATACATGTATATACATGTAGAAGGATAAAAACTCTTGTTTAGGCACAAATAAACACAGTGTTTACTGTTTCATGCAACAGAATAGGGTTGGTCGTTACAGAATTATTTTTGGCATGAAAATATTTATTTGTATTTTTAAAAAATTTCATAACAAAATTCAGGGTCGATCGGGAAACAGTAACCACATGTATTTTTTTGGCCTTATATGAAAACAATCATTTATGTAAAACCCACTTTCATTCTAGGGCAGAATTTTTGGGAGAAGTGAGAAAGCGTGTGATCGCTTCCTTAATTAAATGGTGTTCTTTAATATACTTCTGCAAAATAGGGTTAAAATGCACAGTACAACCATTAAATACAACATTTGAATAGAAGGAGTGCTTTATAATGGGCCAGTGTATCTTACTAGACAACAGGGAGAAGTGGGGCCCCCAGAGGGGGAAGTCAGGGTCCCTAGGGCGACAATTTCACCCACATCGCCCTCTAAACTGATCCCTGAAAACCCTGGCAAACTGTGAATGTTCCTAGAAAACTATAACAAAAGTTGCTACAGTACATCAGAATACTGATATCAGTACCTAGTTTCCCCTAAGCAGGAATAGGAGAGCGCCCCGCCCTGCCCCTTTTTGTACCTGCGCCCTGCCCTTTTTTCAGTCTGGGGGAAACACTAAGTACCCTAAACATACACACTGCCCGTGCACATGAAGACATCTTGCAAATAATGTACAGGTAGGATGTATAATTACAAAGTATTTATACAATTTTACGCTACTATTAGTACTATATAGCAACGTACTAACTAGTGTATTAAACACTCCCTTATCCTGCTATTAAGCTTATTGAACATTATTTCGACAGGAAATAAATCTAGCCAGCAGGACTTGTGTACCAACTGACCTTAACTTTATACACATAGCTTAATTTTAGCCATTAAAATGTTCAGTTTGATTGTAAAGATAAATTATTAAATACCAGATTACAAACAGTCAAATACCGCAACATATATAGGAATGGATCAACACGCCGCCAACAACAAACCAAGTATTTTCAACCTGAACGCAAATAAATGGTCATGATTTAATTAATTTTCACTATCAAATTTCTTTTTACTTTCAATAAAAAAAAATTTCCTTTCAAAATATTTAGATTAATTTTAACATAAAACTTTCGTATAAGAATGTGAGCAGAGGTCATTTGTTGCTGGGTTAGGAAAGTAATTTGTAGATTAAGAAATAAGAATGCGAATGAAAATATTTACTAAGCTACATGGTACACGTATCTAGTCACAATAGGGGCTGTTTGTTACCGGCTCATCTTTCTCATAGCTACAATGCATATGTCAAAATGCTTGATCACCCAATCATGGCCTCAGAAATAGATTCCTGTTCAAATAGTTTTGATTCAACATAACTGGAATGTTTAAACACAATGTGACAAATAATCATGCGGAGAAATGAGAGATAGGCTCGACAAAAGAATTCCGTTCCCGCATGGCACCTACAAACAATGACTGCTTGTTTTGTCTAAATTCCTCCAGACATTTCTGCGACAGATGAAACGTACATGTATGAACTTAACCCTTTCAACACCACAGGCCTCTAAATAGGCTTATAAAAAGTGTAGATCCAGATGAGCCGGCTCGTAACGAGCCGTCTCATCAGGATCTGCACTTTTTGCCAGTAATATTACTATTTTTAGACAAAAATTACCCATTTTGATAAATGAACTGGCCCAAATGTAATTTTTTTATTAATTTATTGGTCTAAAAATATCATGGACTAGTCCATGTCAGTTACTTGGGGTTGAATGGGTTAATGAGAATGTGCAGTAATTAATCCAATAGCTCCACATACATACATATATATTGTACATGTTTATTTACAGGGTGAGAAAGTGTGCGATCGCGTCCTTAAATGGTGTTATTTTAATAAATTTCAACAAAATATGGTTAAACTGCACAATATATTTCCATTAAATACAACATTTGAATAGTTTGTTCACAATAACCGCTATTTAGTAAAAAAAAAAGTGCGAAATGCCCAGAATTCGAGCCCCGCTGGAGCCGTTACGATTCTGCCCTTAGGCAAGGCATTTAAATGCCACATTGCCTATTCTTTCTCCCTCGTGACGATGGATTCCATTAGGAATGAGGTCTCCAGAGTGATTAATTTACGTTGTAAGAATTAATACAAAGCATGATTCAATAGCATTCCGTTGTGCGTGCCGGTAGCCTAATGCAACTGTCACCTGATTCATTCAGTAGCCGAATACAAACAGACAACTTGTTGTGAGAATTTTTTCCACCGAAATGATGCGGTTTATGAGCATTTCAGGTAGCTATCCGAATTGGAAAAAAAAGTACAAATAACAAGAAAAAAGTTTCTTATGAGTTGTAATATTGTTAGTTATTGATGTTACTAAGTCAAAATAATATATTCAAAATTTTCCTGTGCATAAATAAAAAATTTCATGTACGCCATGTGCATAGGTGCTCTAAAGTATCTAGTTCCCCATGGAAACAGGTGCCGTTGCGATAGCTGTAGTTAGGCGCATGGTCACGTAATGAAGTTACCATTTTCAACAACAATTTTTTTATTGGCTATGATATGTAGAACTTACGCCGAGCATAGGTTCCACCACTCTATGAAAATTGTAAAAAAACAACATTTTTATGGGAGAAGTGTGGCCCCCAGAGGGTGATGTCAGGGTCCCCAGGGTGACTATTTCGCCCACATTGCCCTCTAGAATGATCCCTGGGTTTAAAGTCGCACCAATAGCTTAGGTCATACGGCGATTATCCAGCTATTAGCGGTGGAGGAAAACCCTGGGAGCCCCTCCTTGCAGTATTGCAGGCACCCAGATAGAACCACCAACCTACTGCAAGCCAGCTGGATTGCTTCCTCACATGAAATAATTTGACATCCTCAGTTGGATTTGAACCTACAAGTGATTTGAAGTAAATGGCCATAACCACTCGGCCCCTAGGAAACACGTGTACACAAACTGTAGGTTTTCAATTAGACCATGTGGAGAATATAACACTTTATTATAGAAATATAGAACATGCTCACTAAGTGCCAAATGCAGTTGTACATTGTAATTAGTCTACAGAGTTCTGCCACGGTTTTCAAAATTGGGGACATTTTCCCCAGTGAGGAGTAAAAAACAGGGGGCATTTTGAAAAAAGGGGACACAATATGTTGTAAATGTATGCATTTAATCTAACTGAAATGAATATATAGTTAATTGAAGTGAAGTTGCAACACAAAACATGTGAACATATACTTGTATACATACATGTAACTGGTTAATTACAGACGGATATGTAGTCCAGTGGTAACACGCTGGACTGGTATTCCTGGGATCGGCAGGTTCGATCCCCCCGTCTGATCCTAATAAAATTAACAGTCTTTCAGATGGGAAGTTAAACCGAGGTCTCGTGTCGGTGCTTTACACCGTGCACGTAAAAGAACCAGAGGAGATTCTGGAATTGGTCTGTCTGTATCATGCACTATCCTCCAAAATCTAAAATAACTAATCTCTTCAGGAGGCGTCGCTCATATAGGCAACCGGTAGCGACGATAAATAAACGTAAAACACACATTACAGTGGTTAATTACAGTAAAATACAAGTTTTCACTATCCAGGTAAATATTGGCAACAATGCAGGTTCCACCCTGTGCACAGTACATGTATGTATTCTCCCACCACAGGGAATAATCAGATATTTGCTGTCCGTGGTGACGATCCACATCTCCCCCGCAGAAGCAAAGACATATCCACCGTGATTTTCCACTTAGTACAAGATAAATCTGCCCCCCCCCATGATAAGGTGGAAACAGACAAATCTGTGGGACCTGTACTGTACCTTCATACAGTTTTATAAGAACACATGTAGTTTTCTCACTTTGCCTCCCCTCCAGATAATTTGCCTCCCCTCGTGATAATTTCAGGAGTCCTTAAAAGATCAAACTCATTCATTTCCCCACATACACCCAGCGCCTCTCCGCAGCCATATCAACGCATTGCATTCAAGCCTGTTCCTCAATATATACATTTATCTGAAATTATCTCTCATATTAACTGACTTTAACCCTTTCAACCCCACAGGCCTCTAAATAGGCTTATGAAAAGTGTAGATCCAGATGAGCCGGCTCGTGATGAGCCGTCTCATCAGGATCTGCACTTTTTTTGCCAGTAATAATTATTACTATTTTTAGATAAAATTACCCATTTTGATAAATGAACTGGTCCAAATGTAATTTTCTTATTAATTTATTGGTCTAAAAATATCATGGACCAGTCCATGTCAGTTACTTGGTGTTGAATGGGTTAATAGCTCTTTATGCTAATTATTTTCTACGCTATTTTTGACCAATATGAATATAGCTTACATACATGTATTAATAATTATGCTACAGTCTTGTCAGCCTACAGGTAATGTTCTAGGAGATAAGAACATAATCATACAGTACATGATCATACAGTACATGATCATACAGTACATGAATGAACTATGCATGAACATGAAGGCATGTTGTCTGAGATGAAACAGATAATACAAGAGTTACAGACAAACCATGAACGATACAAGCTTATACCACGAGTACATTGTATAACACAGAGTTACAGACAAACCATGAACGATACAAGCTTATACCGCGAGTACATGTACATTGTATAATACAGAGTTACAGACAAACCATGAACGATACAAGCTTATACCACGAGTACATTGTATAATACAGAGTTACAGACAAACCATGAACGATACAAGCTTATACCGCGAGTACATTGTATAATACAGAGTTACAGACAAACCATGAACGATACAAGCTTATACCGCAAGTACATTGTATAATACAGAGTTACAGACAAACCATGAACGATACAAGCTTATACCACGAGTACATTGTATAATACAGAGTTACAGACAAACCATGAACGATACAAGCTTATACCGCGAGTACATTGTATAACACAGAGTTACAGACAAACCATGAACGATACAAGCTTATACCACGAGTACATTGTATAATACAGAGTTACAGACAAACCATGAACGATACAAGCTTATACCGCGAGTACATTGTATAACACAGAGTTACAGACAAACCATGAACGATACAAGCTTATACCGCGAGTACATGTACATTGTATAATACAGAGTTACAGACAAACCATGAACGATACAAGCTTATACCGCGAGTACATGTACATTGTATAATACAGAGTTACAGACAAACCATGAACGATACAAGCTTATACCACGAGTACATTGTATAATACAGAGTTACAGACAAACCATGAACGATACAAGCTTACACCGCGAGTACATTGTATAATACGGAGTTACAGACAAACCATGAACGATACAAGCTTATACCGCGAGTACATTGTATAATACAGAGTTACAGACAAACCATGAACGATACAAGCTTATACCGCGAGTACATGTACATTGTATAATACAGAGTTACAGACAAACCATGAACGATACAAGCTTATACCGCGAGTACATGTACATTGTATAATACAGAGTTACAGACAAACCATGAACGATACAAGCTTATACCGCGAGTACATTGTATAATACGGAGTTACAGACAAACCATGAACGATACAAGCTTATACTACAAGTACATTGTATAATACGGAGTTACAGGCAAACCATGAATGATACAAGCTTACTACAAATCACCAGGTAAATGCATGATACAGGCATATACATGCAAACCACCGGATATATGGTACATATATGATACAGGGCTGCAAACCACCAAGGCACAAGATATGCATATGATACAGATGACCAGGTATATAAGCCTTATATGATACAGGGCTGCAAACCACTGTATGTACCTGGTGCAGGCCTGTAAACCACCAAGGCACCAGATATGCATATGATACAGGCATACAGATCACCAAGGCACAATATATGCATATGATACAGGCATACAAACCACCAAGGCACCAGATATGCATATGATACAGGCATACAGATCACCAAGGCACCAGATATGCATATGATACAGGCATACAGATCACCAAGGCACAAGATATGCATATGATACAGGCATACAAACCACCAAGGCACCAGATATGCATATGATACAGGCATACAGATCACCAAGGCACCAGCTATGCATATGATACAGGCATACAGATCACCAAGGCACAAGATATGCATATGATACAGGTGTACAGATCACCAAGGCACAAGATATGCATATGATACAGATGACCAGGTATATAAGCCTTATATGATACAGGCCTGCAAACCACTGTATGTACCTGGTGCAGGCCTGTAAACCACCAAGGCACAAGATATGCATATGTTACCAGCTGTGATTGATACAGGTCTAGAGAAGACCACCAGGAATGATGCAAGATTATAAAGCACCCACTTGTCTACCTACACTGTAATAATTGCTGTAAGCTTAGACAAGGAAACTGCACAATGTCTTTAAGTGCATGGACTGCCATGCACTTGAAGTTGTAATGCTTACATATTCAGGGACCTTCATTGTAGAGGGCGATTTGGACGAAATAGCTGCCCTAGGGACCCCAACTTCGCACCGTGGGTGGCCACATCTTTTTACAATTTTCATACAAAATTTTGTCCAGTAAGATACGGTAAGCACTCCTATTTCCTATGTTGTATTTAATGGTCATACTGTGCATTTTAACCATATTTTGTTGGTATTTATTAAATAAAACAATTTAAGGACGCGATCGTGCATTTCTCACTTCTCCCAAAAAATTAACAACAATGATGTGACTTCCAAATCCAAACAATAATCAGGGCCTGTCCATTTTTTGACCATCATTTTCATTTTGTTGGAGCACTGACAATGTCCACAATTTCAAAATCACCTCAATTATTGTAAACTTCTGCTGCAGATTACAAGTCATAATACATGTGTTCTTCTTACATGTAGTAGTAAATCCATATAATAATCCTACATTTAACTCGGTTTCTGACTAATACATTGTACCTGGGAGGCTGGGACGAGAATACTCAAGATTCAAGTAAATACTCACCAAAATATTCTCCTTGTGCAGAGGATTCCATTTCATCTTCCAGTTGTTGTGTCAGGGCATTTAACTTGATTTCTGCTTCAGTTGGTCCCTTTGGCTTAGGTGGCGTCACTTGATACTGCAGTTTACTAACAACTGATGGATGAACCGACGATGAGGACTGTATATTCCCTCCAACCATTTGGATTTGTGCATTACTTGTACGACTTACTGCATTTGGCGTTGTGTTTCTTGGAGGAAGACCTGGCATTGGTTCGGTTTTGTGCGGCCCATGGTATGGGGGAGGGGGTTCACGGGGCAGTGGAGAAGATGATGGGCTCATAGAACAGAGAAGATCTTGCTCCAATTTCTTTGTTAATGCTGCAATTTCTGATTCTGATTGTGACTGGGGAATTCCTGGTTGATTTTTTGGCACTCTTGCTGGAATTGCTGGGGGTGGAGATATTTGAGACATGTTATTCCGAGACCGTAAGTGTGTGGTATTTGCAACCATTGCTTGAACATTTCCATTTTGGGTGACTGGAATATGATGAACATGAACAGTGGCACCTGTCACTTGATTTAACATGATCTGACCATTGATTACCGGAGGTCGTACAATATAATTCTGAAATGGTGCATGTTCGTTAAACCGGCTTCTATTTGTTAAACTTCCATGTGTTGTGTTCATATTTCCGCCATCTTGTGGAATAACAATAGAATTTCTTGGACTTGGAAATCTGTCATATATAATTCCTCCTGCTAAGCTTGTTCTAGGTGATGATGAACTTCTATTTGAATCTAGACTAATGCTCGACAGATTGCTAGAAATACTATTCCTAAATCGCGGATCATATGGTGGTGGTGGCATTTGTTGAATTAAACTTGATCGAGGACTTGAATTCTTAGAATCTCCAGCACTTCCTACACTTGACCTGGGACTTGAATACTCGGAACCACCGTTAACTGGATTTGGTGTACCATTTATTGTAATGTAACTTCCTTGCGTTTGAATTTGACTCGTTATTCCAGGCCCCGCATGTCTCTGTCCCCCAATCATTATTTCGCGACCTTGTATTGTTTGTAAATGTGGCTGCTGCACATGAATCATTTGATTAACATTGTTGTCAAACATTTTTAAAACATTTTGATGCGCCGTCATATTATTTATTCCTAGTGGAATTGGGGGTTTATTTTCCGATACACCGACATTTAACTGATGTTTGCCATATCCTATAAACACATTCTCGGAGCCTGGCAAAGGATATCCACTCACATTTTGATTCTTCATGTTTGCCATTGTTGATTAAAACATATCCTTGTATAGTTTGAGAACACCCCTCATAATTAATTCTTAGTTTACCATAGCAGATCATAAATTCCAAGACTTATAGAAAAACTAGACAAATTATTAATACACCATGACAACTTATAAATTTAAACTATCAATTTGAAATAGTACACCAATGAAATATTGATAAAAAGTTCCAAAATGTAAACAAGATCACTATTTTCTTCTTGAATCACTTTTCCTTGATGAACTCGGGGCAAAAGGAAGCCGAATAACACAGGAAAAAAATGTCAATATCCATTCGCCATTCCACAAAATAGTTTATGCCTTTCTGTCAAAATCCTAATTACATTCGTGCCATTGCATAGCAAAATAACTTTCACGTTACATTTTTGTCAAATATTATTTTATTGTGTTTCATTTAAAATAATAATTAAACATATATGCTGCACTATTTTTCGAAATTATTGACAGGTGCGAATTTAATTGGTTGATATTCGTATGTGATTATCACATCATAATGTGATTCTGGACACCGGTTAAAAGTCCGGGAAACGTATTTTTAATGAATATTTTGATTTTGGTCAGTTTGTTCAATATAAACGGCATTTAATGTTATGATATTGCAAGAAAAGCACGCTACATCATTTAAAAATGATAAAAAAAGCAAAATTTTGGAAGCCAGGTAAGTTTCATATTTGAAATAGATTGTCGCCAGTTTTCGCGACTAATTATTTTTAGATTTTACTTTTCAGGTTATACTGCCTAACAATCAATCCTGATTATGACTGGCATGCATCTTATTATATTTTTGGACACTCACTCACTATGTAATCCACCAAAAGAAATATGGGGCAATGTAGAATAAAGAGCACACTTGTGGCTAGTCCAAATATTTAGACTTGAAAAATGTGACATTTTACTATCCAGGCATTTGTCAAAGTCTAAACACTAAAACCTCAATTACGCGTAGCATATTTTATATTCTAAAAGTCATTTTATACATTAAAATTGTTAACAAGATCAACACACATACCGTTGTTTGAATTCTGCACACTCTATAACGTCTTATTGTGTATCTACTATAAATATGACGGATACTTACCTAGATTCTCTGCGTCTACTTATCTTCTTGATCTTTATCTACTTATCTTCTTGATCTTTAGTTGTTATTCCATCAACGTCCGCAATGAAAAGTGTCCTCCACTGCAAAACCGCCGATAGATGGCGTGACCTCGGCTGTATTCGATTGGTCAACTCGAGTTCCGCTACCCTCACTCGGGATGTTCCGGAGTTAATCGAATACCATGTTGATGTCCACAACACTCCTCCCCACTTTATTTGAAAAGTGGGCCCTCCCTACTCTTGTTTGAAAAGTAGGGAGGTTCATGGGTCACCATCTGTGATCTTCGGCCACCTTGGGTGTTCCTAACCCGTGGCCACGATAAAAGAGAGACGGCCTCTTGATAATTGTTTGGTTTGAAGTCAAGATAACCAACCAAATGACCAATATATCCTACAGATAAGCTATCTGCTATAGGTAGTACTAGTCCCTTAATATTTTGGATTGAACTAGTACCCTAAAGATTCTATGGTACATGTTCGTAAGTATTTTGAATTGAACAAGTACACAGCACTCCCCATCTGTCCTAGATATAGGCTTACCATTTGTTCGTAACCTATGACACTCGGATGAAAGCCTATATTAACCTGGTTTGACAATAGTCTGGTGGTACCATGATAGTACTAGCATGAATTGACTGCTAGCACGATCCTTAATCCTCTCCCCTCCCACCATTAAAAGGGAAAGGTGCCTCCTCTATCCTCTTGTCTCCTCACTGGTCAACGTTGTACAGACGCTTGGCATTGTCGCCAGCGTACTTCAATACCTCTGTCCACGATTCACCCCGAATGTTCGCAATGATCCGTGCCACGATTCCCAGGAATGCTGGAGTGCTGCACCTGTTCTTTTTCCTCTCCTGAAAGTATGGGGCGTCTGTTTCCAACAGCAACCTGTCCTGATTCAGACTCCTCACCCCCTCATGAGAGGCAGCACACTTACTAATTAATGGAGTAAACCCAAAATGGACATTTGGGAACTCCTTCAACCAGAGGTCCATGGTTCCCTTTGTGCCCTGGAAGCAATGGAGATGCATCCGCTGTTCCCTTGATACCACCCCCTTCAGTTGGTACAAGAGTTGGAGCATCTCCCCCGCGGGCCCATTCTTTGGTCCTCTATTGTGGAGAACCAAGACCTTGTCTAAGGTCACCCGTTTGCACACCTCATCTAAGATGATATGCTGTGTGCTCCATTGATGCAAAGGGGCCGAATAGTCCAGACCCACCTCTGCCACCAATATTGTGTATCTACTATAAATATGACGGATACTTACCTAGATTCTCTGCGTCTACTTATCTTCTTGATCTTTAGTTGTTATTCCATCAACGTCCGCAATGAAAAGTGTCCTCCACTGCAAAACCGCCGATAGATGGCGTGACCTCGGCTGTATTCGATTGGTCAACTCGAGTTCCGCTACCCTCACTCGGGATGTTCCGGAGTTAATCGAATACCATGTTGATGTCCACAACACTCTCTTGACACAATATTATACATGAAATCAACGTTTAAATTTCATGGCAGAGTTTCGCCATTACAAATCAGCCATTTTGAATATTTGATTATTGCGAAAAACAAAAATAGAACTCGAAATAGACGAAAATGTTTATCTCCGTGCCATTACGTTGAACCAAATAAGATTTCGTTTAACATCCATTGTTGATACGTATGAAATAATAATCATTCAGAAAAAATGGGAGAATTTCACCTGTCGACTTCAAACAGCTAAATGACATGCACAACATTAATACAATATATTTTTAACGTTCTTAATATCTATATTTAGGATTATTCTTAACACCAATGCACACATTTATAACCGTTCATGTCCGAAAAGCTTCAAAATATTGGTCAGAAATCCCGCCATCGGATCAGGGCGGAAAGTGCTATTCGAAAATGAGCTTTACCGATAAGACCTCGAAATAACAGAGAGAAAAAAATCATGTAGAGGTCTTATTTATAGGACTAAATTGTGGCTACAGCTTGCATGGACTGTGGTCCTCTCGCACATGAAGCATACCACTGTGCTATCATGACTTTCACAATTTATTAATATATATATAAGTACTGGTTTTCGATCCTCTAAGGTTTTGTTCAATCTCTTTATAGCAGATAAATTGATTACTATTGAAAATGATCATTGCTGCATTTATTACGCTTTACTAAAGCCGTTACCAAACTAAACTCACATAAACATGCATATATATATAACATATTTTAAATTAAAACTACAATTTCACTAACATGGGAATTCAACATGGCATAAAAAAACAATCAAATTTCATGTAGGAAAAATGTGTTTTCCTGCATTTCCACATGGCACGTGACTGTGCAAAGCAATCCACGATGGTTCACCTGTTACAAAATCAAACAAAGCTTTCTTTATATATATATATATATATATATACCTCTGCTTAAGGGTGGTTAGGCAACATGTGAATGAGATAAATGAAAAGATCAGCATTTACATATAATGTGAATATTTATTAGGGATGTCAACGAGTACTCGATCGAACGTCCGAGTATCGAATACTTTTCAGATAATCGAGTATTCGGTTTAAAAAAATAAAATCAACAAATCTTTATTTTGCGCAAATACGGAGTTGCCTGTGAACAAATCGTGATCAGTGGGATTAGCGAAACTTCCGCTGTACCAAACAATGCAATATACAGCGTGTCATGGTGATTAACAATACCTGTATATCACACAGAGCCGGCCACAGTTACCGAATAATTAAGGTGTTGATTCAACTTAATTGGGAAGCGTAAGTTTGATGCAAATTGTTTTATCATTGTCGTCACTACTGAGGCGGGTCGTCCGATTGTCTGTCGTGTGAATGACAGCTTTTGTCTAGTGGTCGGAACTTGTTTTGATGTTATAATTGACACTTAATTGATTACTCAATAATATTTAGAACTTTAAGCAGCTACCCATAGCACTAGCAGGGCAATACCGACATAGTTGTTAAATAATAAATATCGTAACTTTTGTCATTAACGTTAACGCTGTTAAACTGTGAAGAGATCTTTAGAATATAATAGTAGTATAGTAATATAAGTGAATTGTGAGAATGCCTCCACCTAAATCTGTGGTATGGAAGTACTTTGAAAGACTTGACAAGATTGTTTCTTGCAAGTTGTGCGGTGCCAGTCTGACATTTACTGGTGGCACTACCAACCTGCATAATCATCTGAGGCTGAAGCATCCAGCAGAAGGCCTCACCTCTGATTGACGAGACAAGAAGCATAATCCACGGTAACCGAGTACTCGAGTACTCGATCGAATACCTTTCCGAGTACTCGAGTACCAAAATCACTACTCGTTGACATCCCTAATATTTATATATCCGTTCTTAGTTCATTTTCCTATTTGACAGTTCTAGCATGTACCATATAAACCAAGTACCTGTTACTGACGATGGCGTCATTCACAAACAAATTTGAAAACAGGTGGGCAACGATCACAGTGATTGACTAGAAATTGCAAAATGGAAATGTCATTTTTTATGCAATTCAGTACAATCGTTTACACCTATTAAAAAACCTTGTGCACAAAATACTATGCCAGCTTAGAATGTGAAAAGGAACAAATATCAAAAACAGAATTCGCTATTTATATATAAAATGTTTGATGCACCCAAAAGAACATATTCCGATTTGCTGAATATATCTAAAATTGATTTTTGAACTGGAGAAAGCACTTTTAATGTCTAAATTCATTATTACGGGCATTTTCCCGGTTTTGGCCACACATTGTTGAATTCACTACATGTATTCCAAACCGGAAAAATGATTTTTCAAATTCTCGGCTTTTCCTGATGCTGTGGGAAACCCTGCATAGCAAATGAGACCATGTCAATTCTGCCCTAGTGAAGATATGTCTATCTGCGCCCTGCCTCCTTTTCAGTCTTGGGAAAACACTTGACTAATGCACTTGTAAGAGTATTTCATATTACAGGTGAGTCGGCGCCAGGGAAGAGTCTGGAGGAGGAAAGAAAATCCAGCCGAGAAACAGACAACCACGTGGCCGTGTATAACTCGAACGCATCCCTGTCCATTGAACAACAGAGACAAAAACTTCCAATCTTTCAGGTTTGCTAATAGCTCTAACAGAAACTCAATGAAAACTAAATGGAACATGAAATATAAATAAAGCACAACAATTTGAAATATAAATAAAACACAATAATTTGAAATATAAATAAAACACAATAATTTGAAATATATATAAAACACAAATTATAGTTTATGGTATCCATGGTGATGAGATGGTATTACAGATGATACAATGTTCCATGTCCAGTTGTATAACATGTTATAGTTTATGGTATCTATGGTGATGGGATGGCATTACGGATGATACAATGTCTCCATGTACAGTTGCATACAAGGTTATAGTTTATTGTATCCATGGTGATGGGATGGCATTACGGGTGATACAATGTCTCCATGTACAGTTGCATACAAGGTTATAGTTTATCGTATCCATGGTGAACCGTGATGAGATGGTATTACGGATGATACAATGTCTCCATGTACAGTTGCATACAATGTTATAGTTTATTGTATCCATGGTGATGGGATGGCATTGCGAATGATACAATGTCTCCATGTACAGTTGCATACAAGGTTATAGTTTATGGTATCCATGGTGATGGGATGGCATTGCGAATGATATAATGTCTCCATGTACAGTTGCATACAAGGTTATAGTTTATGGTATCCATGGTGATGGGATGGCATTGCGAATGATACAATGTCTCCATGTACAGTTGCATACAAGGTTATAGTTTATTGTATCCATGGTGATGAGATGGTATTACGGATGATACAATGTCTCCATGTACAGTTGCATACAAGGTTATAGTTTATTGTATCCATAGTGATGAGATGGTATTATGGATGATACAATGTCTCCATGTACAGTTGCATACAAGGTTATAGTTTATTGTATCTATGGTGATGAGATGGTATTACGGATGATATAATGTCTCCATGTACAGTTGCATACAAGGTTATAGTTTATGGTATCCATGGTGATGGGATGGCATTGCGAATGATACAATGTCTCCATGTACAGTTGCATACAAGGTTATAGTTTATGGTATCCATGGTGATGGGATGGCATTGCGAATGATACAATTTCTCCATGTCCAGTTGTATACAAGGTTATAGTTTATGGTATCCATGGTGAAGGGATGGCATTGCGAATGAATACAATGTCTTCATGTCCAGTTGTATAACAGGTTATAGTTTATTGAACCCGTGAATTATTGTTATATTCAGGTACGGAACCACATCCTGTACTTAGTTGAGAAGTATCAGACAGTGGTTATCGTTGGTTCTACAGGATGTGGTAAGAGCACGCAGATACCTCAGGTAAGTTCAGGATTTCATTATTACTTAGTTTATACAAATTAATTTAGCTCGATTGCGAAACAAGTTCTTACAACTGATGTTAATCACTCTCGAGACCTCATTCCTGATGGAATCCATCGCCACGAGGGAGAGAGAAGAGGCAACGTGGAATTTAAATGCCTTGCCTAAGGGCACAATCGTAACGGCTCCAGCGGGGCTCGAACTCCGAACCTTTCGCACCTGAAGCGAACGCGCATCCACTGCGCTATCACGACATCATTATTACTTATCACATGCTGTAGGACATGATGGTTCCCAATTTGAGGCATAGTGATTTAATGCTAGATTAACCCATTGCATGTTAGCGGCAGATAAAATCACTTACCGGTTGCCCATATGAGTGACGCCTCCTGAAGAGATTAGTCATTTTAGATTTTTGGAGGATAGTGCAATGATACAGACAGAGACCCATTCCAGAGTCTCCTCTGGTTCTTTTACGTGCACGGTGTAAAGCACCGACACGAGAATTCGGTTTAACGTCCCATCTGAAAGACTGTTAATTTTATTAGGGTCAGACGGGGGATCGAACCTGCGATCCCTGGATTACCAGTCCAGCTTGTTACCACTGGACTACAGATCCGTCTGTATCTGGATTTAAGTTGTTTGCAAATGTGATTTATTTACTCAGCAGGCAAGGGTTAACCATCTTATCGACAAGATCCATTCGTTCCTATCGAAGAAGCATTGTCATTTAAGACTAAGAATGTCCTTCATATGCGCTGGTGTGGGACACGGATATTCCACCAGAGTGTTCATGGTGGAATATCCTTGTCCCACACCAGTGCATGCTGATACTTTTTCTCGAACTCCTACTGGCCTGGATACATGTTTTATTTGTCAACTCGGTTAGTCTTTAAATCTGATGGGAAAATTTCAACGTTCTTCCTAATGGACCAAACTTTGTTTCATTGATTTCAATGATTCGGCAGTGTGTGCTCGCAAATTGATGTAAGCAACGTTTTCACCTGAACAATACACTCTGAGCTAGCCTACATGAGTAATTACATAACACTTTAGTACGCCGTGTTGCAAATGAAAACATCTATCAAATATTAAAACACCAATATCACTACGCCATGTGATGGTCACGTGAGTTTTAAAGACAACTGTCACATGGAGTTAAGGATAGCGATACATGTAGATAATGCTGTTGGCTGCGGGTAGTTGCAGGGTGTTATACATGTAGGCTGCAGGTAGTTACAGGGTGTTATACATGTAGATAATGCTGTTGGCTGCGGGTAGTTGCAGGGTGTTATACATGTAGGCTGCAGGTAGTTGCAGGGTGTTATACATGTAGGCTGCAGGTAGTTACAGGGTGTTATACATGTAGATAATGCTGTTGGCTGCGGGTAGTTGCAGGGTGTTATACATGTAGGCTGCAGGTAGTTGCAGGGTGTTATACATGTAGGCTGCAGGTAGTTACAGGGTGTTATACATGTAGGCTGCAGGTAGTTACAGGGTGTTATACATGTAGATAATGCTGTTGGCTGCGGGTAGTTGCAGGGTGTTATACATGTAGATAATGCTGTTGGCTGCAGGTAGTTGCAGGGTGTTATACATGTAGATAATGCTGTTGGCTGCGGGTAGTTGCAGGGTGTTATACATGTAGATAATGCTGTAGGCTGCGGGTAGTTGCAGGGTGTTATACATGTAGATAATGCTGTTGGCTGCGGGTAGTTGCAGGGTGTTATACATGTAGATAATGCTGTAGGCTGCGGGTAGTTGCAGGGTGTTATACATGTAGATAATGCTGTAGGCTGCGGGTAGTTGCAGGGTGTTATACATGTAGATAATGCTGTTGGCTGCGGGTAGTTGCAGGGTGTTATACATGTAGGCTGCAGGTAGTTACAGGGTGTATACATGTAGATAATGCTGTTGGCTGCGGGTAGTTGCAGGGTGTTATACATGTAGGCTGCAGGTAGTTGCAGGGTGTTATACATGTAGGCTGCAGGTAGTTGCAGGGTGTTATACATGTAGGCTGCGGGTAGTTACAGGGTGTTATACATGTAGGCTGCAGGTAGTTGCAGGGTGTTATACATGTAGGCTGCAGGTAGTTGCAGGGTGTTATACATGTAGGCTGCGGGTAGTTGCAGGGTGTTATACATGTAGGCTGCGGGTAGTTACAGGGTGTTATACATGTAGGCTGCGGGTAGTTACAGGGTGTTATACATGTAGGCTGCAGGTAGTTGCAGGGTGTTATACATGTAGGCTGCGGGTAGTTGCAGGGTGTTATACATGTAGATAATGCTGTAGGCTGCGGGTAGTTGCAGGGTGTTATACATGTAGATAATGCTGTAGGCTGCGGGTAGTTGCAGGGTGTTATACATGTAGATAATGCTGTTGGCTGCGGGTAGTTGCAGGGTGTTATACATGTAGGCTGCAGGTAGTTGCAGGGTGTTATACATGTAGGCTGCAGGTAGTTGTATAAGTAGAATGTTTATGTTTCAGTATCTCCTAGAAGCTGGATGGGGAGATAAGAGTCACCTGATAGGGGTCACTCAGCCGAGGAGGGTAGCTGCTATTACGGTAAGTATAGAGATGGCTGGGACAGTGAGTTTCAACTGATACTGATAGGGGTCACTCAGCCAGGGAGCATAGCTGCTATTATGGTAAGTATAGAGATGGCTGGGGCAGTTAATTTCAACTGATAGGGGTCACTCAGCCAAGGATGGAAGCTGCTATTATGGTAAGTATAGAGATGGCTAGGACAGTTAATCTCAACTGATACTGATAGGGGTCACTCAGCCAGGGATGGAAGCTGCTATTATGGTAAGTATAGAGATGGCTAGGACAGTTAATCTCAACTGATACTGATAGGGGTCACTCAGCCAGGGATGGAAGCTGCTATTATGGTAAGTATAGAGATGGCTGGGACAGTAAGTTTCAACTGATACTGATAGGGGTCACTCAGCCAGGGATGGAAGCTGCTATTATGGTAAGTATAGAGATGGCTAGGACAGTTAATCTCAACTGATAGGGGTCACTCAGCCAGGGATGGTAGCTGCTATTATGGTAAGTATAGAGATGATCAGTGAGTATCACCTCATAGGGGTCACTCAGCTGAGGTATGTTGTTTGCTGCTTGTTCAAACTATTAGTTTCACTTGAAATAATATAGGAAGGAGTTTGACTTAGTAGTAGGGTTCTTTTAAAAGAAAAATGTCAAATAAAGGAATTAATACCTACAAAGGCAATTTTTGGTATATGCAATATATAGGGTGTTTTACCTAATATAGTAAAAGTCCACCACAGTCTTCCGATGTTAAATGCCCATTTTTGGGGTAAAAAGTTGAAAATGTAGACGAAATGGTGAATTTCTGGAATCCGCCCATAACTTCATCTATATTTGTCTGAGGAAGTTGAAAATTGCCAGGAATGTATAAATGAATATTGCGCAAATACTAGACATTATCGTTTCGAAAAAAAATCCAATATGGCTGCAAAATCCAAAATGGTCGCCAAAAATGTCTTTTTTCAAGCTTTACTGATGCGTTTACATGAACACAGTTTTCATTAGCTAGCTTAATGTTAATGTTTATTGTAAATATTCATGACACCACATGTTTATATCAACAATTGATGCAGAGAAGCAGATAGAAGATTCAAAAGAGCGCCAAACATATTACTCTCGGGTATACAGAGCAACACATTTCAGAACAGACACTCACTGATTTATTTAGGATGGAACTATTATATTAACTTGTAAACTTGGTAAGCTTCCTTGGTGCTGTTGGACACATAATGAACGACTCGGGTCTTCAGGAAGTAATCACAACAGTGTATGCGGAAAAGGCAGTGAGTCATATGCTTACCGGAAAAGCTGTAGCTAGAGCCTTAAGAGGTCATGGACTGGTTTACATGGCCCTCCAGTCACTCATAGTAAAGTGTTTAATCTCGACCTGATTGGTAGAGATCTGGATGAAACTGATGGCCAGGAACACGAAGCAAAAGGAATTTATCTTGAGGACATTGAGAATGTCGCACAGAGCAGTTCACAATCTGTAGAACATGAGGATAGTATTCCACAGCCTCACAATGATAGTACCTCAACACATGGGAAAAGTAAGAATATCTCTGATGAGATGAGGAATGATACAGTTTCGAAAACTGATAGAGAATCGACAATGGATGGGATTTCGCATGAGATTGACGCTGATTTAGAATCTGCTCTGGAATTGTTTGACAATGTATTGACAGGAGAAATAGGCATAGAAAAGGCATGTAAAGATGAAGTAGTCACACAAATTCAAAGCAGAATGGATGCATATTGTGAAAAATATCAGCTAACAGTAGAACAGCACGATTGTGGTTGCAATATATTGAAATGGTGGAATTACTGAGAGAATTCATAAAAGCAGAGCGAACAGGAAACTGGCTGTTACACCTGAAGACATTAAGGGCCATATTACCATATTTCAAAGCATCTGGGCATAACTTATATGCCAACTCAGCCCATTTGTATCTAGTGAAAATGAATGCCTTGCAGAAAACACACCCAAAGCTCTATGAATATTTCATGAAAGGGTTTCATGTTGTTAGACGGAGTGATAGGTATTGGGCTGGATTGTCGACAGATCTAGTGATTGAGCAGGTGCTTATGCGGAGTTTGAAGAGTGCAGGGGGACTGACTCGAGGTAGAGGAATGACTGAGATACAAAGAGCCGTGTGGGTACTCTCTCGACCTGCAACATCGTCTATTAATGAAGCAATGCAAACCTTCTCTGGTGCGATATATACCTCAAGTGAACAACACAAAGATACATACTTATCAGTGCGAAAGCGATATAAAAAAGACATGCAAGTGGTAACTGAGTATCTACTTGAACGAAACCCATTCAAAACCGAAAATGATCTCAAAAGCATAACAAGTGGGGTAGTGTCGTATGACAGTACTGCTGATCAGGCAAAGCAGATTGGAGAGAATATTGTGACAAAGATGGCTGGCCAAAAAGTAAACGAGTTATCTTTCAAGAGGAAAGATGCAGTCGTGCCTATGAATGATAAATCTGCGTTCAAAATTGACGAAGATACAGTCAAGATCGACCCTCAGTTGTTGTTCCAGAGATTAGTTAGTGCG
Organism: Archivesica marissinica; assembly: GCA_014843695.1. Lineage (NCBI taxonomy): Eukaryota > Metazoa > Mollusca > Bivalvia > Venerida > Vesicomyidae > Archivesica > Archivesica marissinica. Next base: position 10,897,631 of record CM026395.1, read on the forward strand.
GCTAACAGAATGACTAATGAACCCGATCTTCCACTTACATATGAGTTATGCACACACCCACCGGCATTATTTGAATCATCCAGACAAATGAGAGTAGCAGACAAACCTGTATTAGTGAATGCTATGAATTCGGCCGACAATCCTAGTCCGAGAACACATGATCCTGGTGATAGTTATCATGTTGTTGATGGTGGTATGTCGCTGCAGTGGATTCCTTGGGAAAGTGGTCAGATATTTGAAGAACTTTGTTCTATATACGTCCAGTTTGTGCAGTCTAGGTACACCAATTGCATTGTTGCCTTTGATGGTTATGACAATGGGCCAACTACTAAAGACAGCACTCATGGTCGTAGAACTGCAGGAATGGTTGGTACAGAAGTAAGATTTACCCAATCCAGCACATTTAGAGGGAAAAAGAAAACATTTCTAGCTAACCCAAAAAACAAACAGCTCTTCATAAACATGTTGTCAGGGAAAAAGAACAGTGAGGGCATAGAAACACCACACGCCGTTGCCGATGCCGATTTACTCATCGTATTAACAGCTGTACGCTGTTCACAGTCAAAACCAACCATATTGGTCGGAGATGACACTGACCTATTTGTGTTATGTGTTATCACACATCACATGACTCGCACCCTGTATATCTACAGCCTAGGCCCAAATTCAACCGTAGTATATGTTGGGATATACACAAACTACAAGCGTACCTTGGCGACGATGTTTGTAGGAACATATTGTTCTTACATGCTGTGTTGGGGTGCGATACAATGTCAAAAGTGTATGGCTTAGGAAAAGGGACTGCTCTGAAAGCATTTGAAAAGAATGAAGTATTCCGTCATGTTACATCAGTGTTTCATACACCACCAACAGAGGTGACAAAATGGAATATTGTCAGCAGTCGGGAACAAGCTCTCGTGTATCTATACAAAGGCAGTCGTGGAGAAACATTGGACAGCTTACGTGTGAGCAAGTTTGTCGAAAAGGTAGCCAAATGTACCATGTTTGTTGATCCGAAACAACTCCCCCCAACCTCTGATGCTGCAGAATTCCACAGCTTGCGAGTTTACCTGCAAGTACAGGACTGGAAATGTGATGATGCACTGAATCCAATGGACTGGGGCTGGGAACTAGTTGAAGACAGGCTATTCCCTGTGACAACTAGGAAAGGTCCAGCTCCAGTACATATATTGAAGGTTGTGCGTTGTACTTGTTCTAGAGGCTGTAAAACAAAGGCATGCAGCTGCAAAAAAGTTGGCCTTGAATGTAGTTCTGCATGTAGTTCCTGCAAAGGATTCAGTTGTGAAAATTCAGTACATCCAGACTTTGAACCTGACTACTAGCAGTTTACATTGTGCATAAATGTCTGCACATAAAATAGATTTGTAATCATCTTGGAATGTGAATTTGATAGTACACTAATTGAGAACCAATACCAGTTTTAACATTTCCTATGTTTGTTTTCTGCGACCACATTGTCAAATCCAGATTATTACAATAATGTATACGCGTAATATTCATTGATGCTAATTTGCATAGTTCTGTGTTTTGATGCCATATTGGATATTCTAAATTGACCAGCAACAATGGACTCTCATGACCTTTTCACATGTTGTATTTCACATTCTATACAATAAATACACCATACAATTGTTTATGTAGGACACCATTACTTTGTATATGTAAAAATATTGATATATCTTGAAAAAACGAATTTTCGGCGGCCATTTTGGATTTTTGCCACCATATTGGATTGTTTTTGATAACGGTAATGGCTTTAATCTATGCGCAATTTATATTTATACTTCCATGGCCAATTTTAACTTCCTAATACAAATAAAGATGGAGTTATAGGCGGATTCCAGAATTTCGCAGTTTTGTTTATATTTTCAACGTTTTACCCCAAAAAAAGGCATTTAGCATCAGAAAACTGTGGTGGACTTTTACTATGTTAGTTAAGACACCCTATATATTGCATATACCAAAAATCGCTTTTGTAGGAATTAATTCCTTTATTTTCATAAAAGAATAGGTGCAGGTTTATACGGTACAGGAAAAGCTTGACTTATGTGCAGGTATATACACTGATAGGCTGATGGTTTACATTTGCAGGAAAAACTTGACTTATGTGCAGGTATATACGGTACATATAGGTTGAAGGTTTACATTTGCAGGAAAAACTTGACTTATGTGCAGGTATATACGGTACTTATAGGCTGAAGGTTTGCAGGAAAAACTTGACTTATGTGCAGGTATATACGGTACTTATAGGCTGAAGGTTTGCAGGAAAAACTTGACTTATGTGCAGGTATATACAGTACCTATAGGCTGAAGGTTTGCAGGAAAAACTTGACTTATGTGCAGGTATATACAGTACCTATAGACTGAAGGTTTGCAGGAAAAACTTGACTTATGTGCAGGTATATACGGTACTTATAGGCTGAAGGTTTGCAGGAAAAGCTTGACTTATGTGCAGGTATATATGGTACTTATAGGCTGAAGGTTTGCAGGAAAAGCTTGACTTATGTGCAGGTATATACAGTACCTATAGGCTAAAGGTTTGCAGGAAAAACTTGACTTATGTGCAGGTATATATGGTACCTATAGGCTGAAGGTTTGCAGGAAAAACTTGACTTATGTGCAGGTATATACGGTACTTATAGGTTGAAGGTTTACATTTGTAGGAAAAACTTGACTTATGTGCTGGTGTATAAGGTACCTATAGGCTGAAGGTTTGCAGGAAAAACTTGACTTATGTGCAGGTATATACGGTACTTATAGGCTGAAGGTTTGCAGGAAAAACTAGACTTATGTGCAGGTGTATACGGTACATATAGGCTGAAGGTTTGCAGGAAAAACTAGACTTATGTGCAGGTGTATACGGTACATATAGGCTGAAGGTTTACCTTTGCAGGAATGTGACAAATCTATTGGCATATAAGTCACATCAGTTGTGCTACTTCCCTATTGTGTAATTGTTGTAAAGATATAAATTAGAAGACAACTATTAACTGAATAATTATCACAGAGCACAGGGATTCGGCACGTTTGGGGGTACTAGTATATATATTTAAGTACTTAAATATATATACTAGTATGTACTTAAATATATATACTAGTACCCCCAAACATGCCGAATCCCTGTGTCACAGAGCTGTGTTGCCATTATTTTTCCACGTGTCCAATGATTTCAGGTTGCCAGTAGAATAGCGGAAGAGAGGGGTTCTCTGCTAGGTGACGAGGTAGGGTACCTTATCAGATTTGATGCTTGCTGTGACGAAACCACGAAAGTCAAGGTTGGTTGATTAACCCTTTCCTTCATAGAGATTTAGGTTAATATACTATTATATCTCCATACAAACGACAGCCATTTAGCTATCGTGCAGTGGATAAGTAGTCGCCATATCTACCCCACCTCCATAGATATTACTAGGACGACATGAGATTCTGGCTTTTATTATGAACATTGGTTTTGCTACGCTACATGAATGGCGTATGAATTTACTATATAGTTATGAGGTCATTTTACTCACATCAATGTTGATTGTTATTTAAAAGTAAACACCGATGTACATGTTAAGTTTAACGGTTTAATTTCTTTAATGCTAAACCTTTACATCCAAAAGATTCAAATAATCTATGACTAACCATCATACTAAAGGGAAGTAATAAATAACAAGGTTTAAAGGGAGATCAGTGTCACTGAGATTAGATTTGGGATGCTTACAAACAATGCAAGTGCATTGTGGGTCAAATGGTAATAGTAGGCATGTGAATAACACATGCCTGGTAGCGTTACGTCATTGATTACGTCATCGATGCTGTATCGCTATTCTTATAATGCCCTAACTTCACTGCAGTTTCGGATTTTACCATTATCCAATGAAATTATATAAATTTGGACGTGGAAATAAACGGAAACTCCAGGATTTATTTGTGATGTCTAATTAGCATAAAGTAGTTCCCTTGTCTAACCGGTTTGATAAGATTGACCTCACACCCCCAAAACAGCGCGAAAAGCCTGTATATAGATGAGAAAATAAGATATACAATTGGGAAAAATTAATTTGAGGCATGCTACAGTGACCTACTTAAATTAGTTTGTCCATTAAAATAAAAACAGGTTAAATTAATCCTTTACTCCATAGCAGAAGAAGCTAATTGCTCAATTTATCTCCATACTGCTGATAAGTAATAGGTAGACTGTACTATATACTCGGTAATCAATATCTTTGGTAATAGATAACATCGTGGAACTGCAGCTATATTTGGAAAGCATTAATGGTGTTGGATGGCATTTATGTGGAGTAAAATGTTAAAGAAACAGGTTCTAAATCACATGTATAAACACCAATAGGTTGAATGGTGAAGCACAATTTGCCTGAACTATCCTACGATTATATGTATGAGAATTGTTAGAATGAGGACATAGTTACTGTACATGTATTTATTTTAGCGGACTTCTAATTTTAGCGCTATTAGCGGGTGTCGACAGCACGCTAATTCATGATTACGCTAATATAGATTCCATTTACAGTATTGCCTATTTTGATGTTACAAAGATGTAATTTTAATAAACGTAAAGCAAGCATTACGTATTTATTGTGTATTAGTTCCTATAATTTGCTCCCATATACATGTATGTGCCTGTCCAGATGTGTCCAAATGTGTTATTGTTTTCAAAATAGAAATTAACCTGTTAAATCTAAAACAATATCAAATGTTGATAAATGTAATAATTTAATCCTAAAACTAAAGATTATTTCCGCCGGTATCGGGTATTTCCGTCGCCATGCATACTATCCTAGTAGCACGACCCCCATCATTAGGGCTATATCTGTGAGTGTATATTTCAGTGTATGACAGATGGTATGTTGATCCGGGAGATCATGCAAGATCCACTACTCTCCAGATACAGGTTTAGTCTTTATTTCTTACATATTGTAGAAGTACAAGTGGTACCCCTATTGGTAGGGGCCTGTCACAGACGGATATGTAGTCCAGTGGTAACACGCTGGACTGGGAATCCAAGGATCGCAGGTTCCATCCCCCGTCTGACCCTAATAAAATGAACAGTCTTTCAGATGAGACTTTAAACCAAGGTCTCGTGTCGGTGCTGTACACCGTGCACGTAATAGAACCAGACTCTGGTATATGGGTATCTGTCTGTATTATTGCACTATCCTCCAAAAATCTAAAATGACTAATCTCTTCAGGAGGCGTTGCTCATATGGGCAACCGGTAGCGACGATAAATAAACGTAGAACACACACGGGGGCATCCGGTAGCGACGATAAATAAATGTAAAACACACACAGGGGCCTGTCATTTTTGAGTTAGGAGACACCATGTGAATATCTGTACTTCTTGCAAAGTTAAATCAGTTACAATCTATATGAACTTCTTTGTTTTCACCAGTATGTTAAACTAAGCATTTGTGTGCTTGTATCAAGGTACTGTGTTCAACATTCTATATCCTCACTACATGTACTGTAAAACATGTTGAACACTTTGCATGCTAGCGTAAATATAACAATCAAAGGTACTGTGTTCAACATTCTATATCCTCACTACATGTACTGTAAAACATGTTGAACACTTTGCATGCTAGCGTGAATATAACAATCAAAGGTACTGTGTTCAACATTCTATATCCTCACTACATGTACTGTAAAACATGTTGAACACTTTGCATGCTAGCGTAAATATAACAATCAAAGGTACTGTGTTCAACATTCTATATCCTCACTACATGTACTGTAAAACATGTTGAACACTGCATGCTAGCGTGAATATAACAATCAAATCGGTCATGGAATTTCATTAGAATTGTTTCATATCCAGAGTTTTCAGTTACAAATTAGAAAATACACATTACCCATAACGTACCCGTCATCTACAATTATTGAAGTATTTATCATTTATAGCAGTAATAAGTGATCTGCAATCCCATACACAGTCAAATAATGTGATTTTGTGTCTCCACAAGTAAATTGTGTAGCCATATCACTATCGGGGAAACATCCTACGAAACAGATCACTTATTCCTTCATTGCTAGCATATGAGAGGTGTGTCGCAATACAATGCACAACCCACAATATTTCAGACGCCAAAACACGACTGCCAGACAATTTTGTAAACAGTTATCCGCTATTATCGCCGACAATTTTGTGACATTTTCGCTTGTTGCGTGGGGCACAGAGTCCGCATTTTTATTCCCCTGATTGCCCGATTTCAGGAACATGTGTATCTGCTCATTTCGCCTACAGCATGCTAAAGGTCAAAGCCTTTATTTTACCAAGCACGCAAAGAGTTAATAACAAAAAATATTTCTGTAACATTTTACTCTCTCACCATTTTCGCTGTCATTTTGAAAATTTGGATCCTCTGTGGGGTAGTGGATACGGTGTCTGGATCATAGCTGAGTGGTTCTTGGTTCAAGCCCTGGCAGAATCAACATGGTGGTATCTATTGGCATGACACTTATATCCACATTCCCTCTCTTCTCTCTCCTTGGCGCCATTGCGATAGATTGCACGTGGAATGATGCCTCGGGAACCATGAGTCTAATGTGTAGGAACTTTTTTCAAAATTCTGCTAAAATAATTTGAAACTAAACATAAAGATATTATTATATTGCGATAGCATGTTTACTACAGTCATATCGATGGTTATATATCTGATTCAGTGTGTTGATGCTGGATGAGGCCCACGAGAGGACGTTATATACAGATATAATACTGGGCCTCATTAGAAAGGTTAGTGCAAATCCATATCATAGAGTTTTTCAGGCACAGCAGGCACTATGCAGATTCAGCCTTTCCTTGCATTGTTTCAGACACTGGTGGGTTGGATACCCGGTTAGAACCCCCAACTTGTCGTAAGCTAGCTCGATTGAGTTCATTGTTCCTAGTCGGATTCAAACCTACAGCGACATGGGACAAATGATTTCACTTCAGTGACATTCATTTTAATCACTTGTACACGGCAGCCCCCTGACATAGCTCAGGCTCTGTCCATGCATATAAATTACATAACATAGAATTCTAGATTGCCGCTTGCCGAAATGACGTACCACGGAAATTGAGGGATCGGCAGTTCTATTTGCGGAGATGATGCAATATGTCAGATTGTCGTTTATATACGACATATGTTTATATAGTCAGTACTCTATGATGCAACTATTAATGGCGGAACAGCGCGTGCATAGTGTGTTGTGATTTCTTTTCAATGTTAGTATGTATACCATTGTACAAAATGTACTGTTCAACAATCGCTGACGTTCAAGCCTCCGTTGCCATGTGACTGTCGGCTGATTCAGATTGCTGATTCTGTTATTCGGTAGTCACTAATAAGGAACATGAATGTTGTTATTCTTGTTTGATACAAATCATTCATTGCATGTATACGCACTTGCATCATCACCTCAATTAAGCGGCCAGCCTGTATTAAGCAACCAGTTTCTGGATTCCCAAATGTGGCAATTTCTTACAGTTTTAATATGTGTTAAACAACCACCTCTACTAATCAGCAACTGTTAATACCTTGGCGGGCTACTTGCCAAAGTTAGGACTAGTTTATGCTGTACATCTACTGACGTGTGAAGCGTCATCCATTACTAAGAACTTAACGTTTGTAATCAATATTTACACATGATTCATATTGCAGATTCAGCACAAGAGGAAAGATTTACGTGTCATTGTTGCATCGGCTACGTTAGATGCAGAGGTACGAATATATATATCCATATTCTCTGTTACCACGTTTCATTGTGGGCTTTTGTGATCGCCCTTTGTCTGGCGTCATGTGAACTTTTGTGTTCGCCCATTGTCTGGCGTCATGTGGACTTTTGTGATCAACCTTTGTCCGGCGTCATGTGGACTTTTGTGATCGCCGTTTGTCTGGCATCATGTGGACTTTTGTGATCGACCTTTGTCCGGCGTCATGTGGACTTTTGTGATCGCCCTTTGTCTAACATCATGTGGACTTTTGTGATCGACCTTTGTCCGGCGTCATGTGGACTTTTGTGATCGCCCTTTGTCTAACATCATGTGGACTTTTGTGATCGCCCTTTGTCTGGCATCATGTGGACTTTTGTGTTCACCCATTGTCTGGCGTCATGTGAGCTTTTGTGATCGTCCGTTGTCTGGCGTCATGTGGACTTTTGTGATCGCCCTTTGTCTGGCGTCATGTGAGTTTTTGTGATCGCCCTTTGTCTGGCGTCATGTGAGTTTTTGTGTTCGCCCTTTGTTTTGCGTCATGTGAGTTTTTTGTGATCGCCCTTTGTCTGGCGTCATGTGAACTTTTGTGATCGCCCTTTGTCTGGCGTCATGTGAGCTTTTGTGATCGCCCTTTGTCTGGCGTCATGTGAACTTTTGTGATCGCCTTTTGTCTGGCGTCATGTGGACTTTTGTGATCGCCCTTTGTCTGGCGTCATGTGGACTTTTGTGATTGATGTTTGTCTGGCGTCATGTGGACTTTTGTGATCGCCCTTTGTCTGGCGTCATGTGGACTATTGTGATCGCCCTTTGTCTGGCGTCATGTGGAGTCAAAATTTCACTTCAAACGACACTTCCTTATGAACCACTCGTCCAATCATCGTGAAACTTCAGAGCAATGATCATTGGGTTGTCCTCTTTCTAGATTGCTCACTATGTCTTAAAAGTAGGCCATATTCTATAACTACGTTCCATTGTATTTATTTATTGAGCTTCCTTCTTCATCACCATCATCATCGTCGTTATTACCACAATCGTTATCATCAGCATCGGTATTAGAGGTCGTAGCGAAGATAAATAAAGAGCTGAAAAATAACAAAATCAAACTTAGTACTACTGTAAAACACTATAATTTCGCTAACACTTTATTTCACGATTTCCACGATTTTGAACATTCTTAGTTTTGTATCGCCAAATATAAAATCAGGAAGTAGATTTGTTTTCAATCGGTTATCTCCATATATCCTCACAGCTCGCCTAACCAATGGTAAATTTATAACAATAATAATGGTTAGCGGTAATAATTTGTCGTAAATAAGTCGTAGAGCGATGCAAGCACACTCTCTCCTCCCTCCCAGAAGACAATCCACAGAGTATAACCAAATTTGCATGGTAAGTTTATAACAATAATAATTGTTAACGGTAATAATTTGTGGCTATAAGTCGTAGATCGATGCAAACCCACTCTCTCCTGTCTCCAATCCACAGAGCATAACCAAATCAAGTAGACAACTCTTACACTGACCATTGCAAACAATCCTATCAAAATTGTCTCCCTTATATCTAAAGCCCAAAAATCAGTCTACATTTGAAATAGATAAACGTTTCTAATAAAATTACTAATATCTGGATATTTGATATTTAAGTAGGTGAAATTCTGTTGTTAAGCTGCATTGTGACATTCCCTCGATCTTGTTCAGGTATGTTTGTATTCGTGCTCGTTTATTTCAGGAAATCAAAGATTTTTTCAACCGGAATGAAACAGAAGACAAAAGGTACTTTCTCAGATTTCTTACCTCTTAACATTACATGTATATACAACATATTTTATATACAACCATCTTTTCTGCTTAGTGCTCTGCTGTCAGATCTTGAAGATTTCTACATATTCCAGAAGTAAATGTGATGCACTTCTTCAAAGTATTGAGTTTAACAAAACTAATCATACTAATTGTGATATAGAGGGAGGCATGTTTAGCTTGTGTTATTCTTCTGTATGGTACAATGCCAGTGATTGCTCAATTCTGATGTGTCTTTGTCAAGGACACACGGTCCATGCCATGACCAACTATTGAAGCAGTGACCCTGCGATTTAAAACAAAATCCAAAGTTCTACTAACACGGACATGACACCATGACAGTGTTGTGTCAAAGTGAGGTATGGCTTGACAAGGTCACATTGAAGTATGGTTTGACAAGGTCACAGTGAGGTATGGCTTGACAAGGTCACAGTGAGGTATGGCTTGACAAGGTCACAGTGAGGTATGGCTTGACAAGGTCACAATGATGTATGGCTTGACAAGGTCACAGTGAGGTATGGCTTGACAAGGTCACAGTGAGATTTGGCTTGACAAGGTCACAGTGAAGTATGGTCCGACCAGTCAATTTATTTCAGTTTATGTAAACCGTATAAAGCAAATAATACAAGAACTGACTACACATTGTTTATATAGGATAATGTGTTTGGCTATAGAATTGGGGCATTTGTCGCTCATGGACAAACTGTATATGCTTCGACAGGGGTTGAACTTGCTGCTCCTAGATCATTAGGCAAACTCTGTAACCACAAGATCTGTATTTGTAGTCTGGACACAGCAGCCATACTGAGTATAGAAGGCAGAGCATTTCCGGTTGATATTCATTATACTATAGAGTAAGTATCAATGTCCGGTTGATATACATTATACCATAGAGTAAGTATCAATGTCCGGTTGATGTTCATTATACTATGGAGTAAGTATCAATGTCCGGTTGATGTTCATTATACTATGGAGTAAGTATCAATGTCCGGTTGATGTTCATTATACTATAGAGTAAGTATCAATGTCCGGTTGATGTTCATTATACTATAGAGTAAGTATCAATGTCCGGTTGATGTTCATTATACTATAGAGTAAGTATCAATGTCCGGTTGATGTTCATTATACTATAGAGTAAGTATCAATGTCCGGTTGATGTTCATTATACTATAGAGTAAGTATCAATGTCCGGTTGATGTTCATTATACTATAGAGTAAGTATCAATGTCCGGTTGATGTTCATTATACTATAGAGTAAGTATCAATGTCCGGTTGATGTTCATTATACTATAGAGTAAGTATCAATGTCCGGTTGATGTTCATTATACTATTGAGTAAGTATCAATGTCCAATATCAAGTTGCGATAACGCAGTGGTAGCGCATTCGCTTCAGGTGTGAAAGGCCCAGAGTTCGAGCCTTGCTGGAGCCGTTACGACTGTGCCCTTAGGCAAGGCATTTAAATTCCACGTTGCCTCTTCTCTCTCCCTCGTTGCGATGTATTCCATCAGGAATGAGGTCTCGAGAGTGATTAATATAAGGTGTAAGAACTTGTTTCACAATCAAGCTAAAATAAATTTGTATAAACTAACAGACATTTTAGTTTACCCAAGTACCAACTCATACTTACTGTGGCATATTTTATGATTATTTCAGTCCGGTACCAGACTACATCAAGGCTACAGTAGAAACAATTGTTAAAATACATAACAACGAGAAACCTGGAGATGTGTTAGCATTTCTCACCGGCATGGTAACGTGTTTGCATTTCTCACCGGCATGGTAACGTGTTTGCATTTCTCACTGGCATGGTAACGTGTTTGCATTTCTCACCGGCATGGTAACGTGTTTGCATTTCTCACCGGCATGGTAACGTGTTTGCATTTCTCACTGGCATGGTAACGTGTTTGCATTTCTCACCGGCATGGTAACGTGTTTGCATTTCTCACCGGCATGGTAACGTGTTTGAATTTCTCACCAGCATGGTAGCGTGTTTGTTCAATATGTATTATATTGGGAAATAAAATATGTTTAAACTAATTAATTAACAATTTAAATATTGAATTGTAAGGTGCAGGTGGAGATGGGTATTCAGTGACAATAAGCGAATATCTATTAAAACTTGTTAGGGAGTCCACATTTTGTGTAGCAACATTAAAATAGTCCTAAGCGGTGTTTATCGATGTATAAACTCGGGTGAATCCTATAATAATTCCATTTTATATACCTAACATTCTTGGTTTTTATTGGAGTGTCTGTGAAATAATGTTATTTTACAACATGGAGCGGATACTGAAAGACGAGGCACTAGTCTGTCAGTCTGGAGGTTTATTGGAATGTAAATATCTCTTCTCGACCAATCAAATTGCGTCAAATAATCGATATCGAAATTATAGTGACACGTCATATTTTGTATTTTTACAGGATGAAGTGAACACTGTAACAAAAATGTTGATGTAAGTATTTCATCGATAATTGGAGTGCTGTATAATTGTAAAGCTGTATGTTGTATCATTGTTACGTTGTACAGCTGTATGTTGTATCATCGTTTCGTTGTACAGCTGTATGTTGTATCATCGTTTCGCTGTACAGCTGTATGTTGTATCATTGTTTCGTTGTACAGCTGTATGTTGTATCATCGTTTCGTTGTACAGCTGTATGTTGTATCATTGTTTCGTTGTACAGCTGTATGTTGTATCATCATTTCGTTGTACAGCTGTATGTTGTATCATCGTTTCGTTGTACAGCTGTATGTTGTATCTTGTTTCGTTGTACAGCTGTATGTTGTATCATGTTAGCTGTATGTTGTATCATGTTAGCTGTATGTTGTATCATCGTTTCGTTGTACAGCTGTATGTTGTATCATCGTTTTGTTGTACAGCTGTATGTTGTATCATCGTTTCGTTGTACAGCTGTATGTTGTATCATCGTTTCGTTGTACAGCTGTATGTTGTATCATGTTTGCTGTATGTTGTATCATCGTTTCGTTGTACAGCTGTATGTTGTATCATCGTTTCGTTGTACAGCTGTATGTTGTATCATGTTAGCTGTATGTTGTATCATCGTTAGCTGTATGTTGTATCATCGTTTTGCTGTACAGCTGTATGTTGTATCATCGTTAGCTGTATGTTGTATCATCGTTTCGTTGTACAGCTGTATGTTGTATCATCGTTACGTTGTACAGCTGTATGTTGTATCATCGTTTCGTTGTACAGCTGTATGTTGTATCATCGTTTCGTTGTACAGCTGTATATTGTATCATCGTTTCGTTGTACAGCTGTATATTGTATCTTGTTTGCTGTATGTTGTATCATGTTAGCTATATGTTGTATCATTGTTTCGTTGTACAGCTGTATGTTGTATCATCGTTTCGTTGTACAGCTGTATGTTGTATCATGTTTGCTGTATGTTGTATCATGTTCAGCTGTATATTGTATCATCGTTTCGTTGTACAGCTGTATGTTGTATCATGTTTGCTGTATGTTGTATCATCGTTTCGTTGTACAGCTGTATATTGTATCATGTTTGCTGTATGTTGTATCATGTTTGCTGTATATTGTATCATGTTTGCGGTATCTTCTATCATCGTTTCATTGTACAGCTGTATGTTGTATCATGTTAGCTGTATGTTGTATCATGTTAGCTGTATGTTATATCATGTTAGCTGTATGTTGTATCATGTTAGCTGTATGTTGTATCATCGTTTCATTGTACAGCTGTATGTTGTATCATCGTTTCGTTGTACAGCTGTATGTTGTATCATCGTTTCGTTGTACAGCTGTATATTGTATCTTGTTTGCTGTATGTTGTATCATGTTAGATGTATGTTGTATCATCATTTCGCTGTACAGCTGTATGTTGTATCACCATTTCACTGTACAGCTGTATGTTGTATCATGTTTGCTGTATGTTGTATCATCGTTTTGCTGAACAGCTGTATGTTGTATCACCGTTTCACTATATAGCTGTATGTTGTATCATGTTTGCTGTATGTTGTATCTTGTTAGCTGTATGTTGTATCATGTTAGCTGTATGTTGTATCATGTTAGCTGTATGTTGTATCATGTTTGTTGTATCATGTTAGATGTATGTTGTATCATCATTTCGCTGTACAGCTGTATGTTGTATCACCATTTCACTGTACAGCTGTATGTTGTATCATGTTTGCTGTATGTTGTATCATCGTTTTGCTGAACAGCTGTATGTTGTATCACCGTTTCACTGTACAGCTGTATGTTGTATCATGTTTGCTGTATGTTGTATCTTGTTAGCTGTATGTTGTATCATGTTAGCTGTATGCTGTATCATGTTAGCTGTATGTTGTATCATGTTTGCTGTATGTTGTATCATGTTAGCCGTATGTTGTATCATGTTAGCTGTATGTTGTATCATGTTTGCTGTATGTTGTATCATGTTTGCGGTATCTTCTATCATCGTTTCATTGTACAGCTGTATGTTGTATCATGTTAGCTATATGTTGTATCATGTTAGCTGTATGTTGTATCATGTTAGCTGTATGTTGTATCATGTTAGCTGTATGTTGTATCATGTTAGCTGTATGTTGTATCATGTTTGCTGTATGTTGTATCATGTTTGCGGTATCTTCTATCATCGTTTCATTGTACAGCTGTATGTTGTATCATGTTAGCTATATGTTGTATCATGTTAGCTGTATGTTGTATCATGTTAGCTGTATGTTGTATCATGTTAGCTGTATGTTGTATCATGTTAGCTGTATGTTGTATCATGTTTGCTGTATGTTGTATCATGTTTGCGGTATCTTCTATCATCGTTTCATTGTACAGCTGTATGTTGTATCATGTTAGCTGTATGTTGTATCATGTTAGCTGTATGTTGTATCTTGTTTGCTGTATGTTGTATCATGTTAGCTATATGTTGTATCATGTTAGCTATATGTTGTATCATGTTAGCTGTATGTTGTATCATGTTAGCTGTATGTTGTATCTTGTTTGCTGTATGTTGTATCATGTTAGCTATATGTTGTATCATGTTAGCTGTATGTTGTATCATGTTAGCTGTATGTTGTATCTTGTTTGCTGTATGTTGTATCATGTTTGCTGTATGTTGTATCATGTTTGCTGTATGTTGTATCATGTTAGCTGTATGTTGTATCATGTTAGCTGTATGTTGTATCATGTTAGCTGTATGTTGTATCATGTTTGCGGTATCTTCTATCATCGTTTCATTGTACAGCTGTATGTTGTATCATGTTTGCTGTATGTTGTATCATGTTTGCTGTATGTTGTATCATCATTTTGCTGTACAGCTGTATGTTGTATCACCGTTTCACTGTACAGCTGTATGTTGTATCATGTTTACTGTATGTTGTATCATGTTTGCTGTATGTTGTATCATGTTTAGTGTATGTTGTATCATGTTTACTGTATGTTGTATCATGTTAGCTGTATGTTGTATCATGTTTGCGGTATGTTGTATAATCGTTTCACTGTACAGCTGTATGTTGTATCATGTTTACTGTATGTTGTATCATGTTTGCTGTATGTGTGAACCATGTTTGCTGTATCTTGTATCATCGTTTCGTTGTACAGCTGTATGTTGTATCATGTTCACTGTATCTTCTGTCATCGTTTCGTTGTACAGCTGTATGTTTTATCATGTTTGCGGTATGTTGTATCATCGTTTCGTTGTACAGCTGTATGTTGTATCATGTTCACTGTATCTTCTGTCATCGTTTCATTGTATGTCTATGCATTGGATTCAACCTGAACATTCAGTTTGCAAAAGGTCTTATCATAATATTATATATGGCAAATATTTCATGGAACATTCATTTCTCCATAGTCATGTCAAATGCCTAGATGGGAACCTAGAGACATATTTTTCTGAGCTGTCACAGTCGAACCAAGTGGTTAGTTGGTACTAAGTCATATGCATGCAGTTTCTATTTCAATGAGACAACATTATTTTGTGCTGAGATCAAATATTGAACGCTGAAATTTGATGTACTACAATATGAACATAACACATATTATCCCAGGTTTATTGCGTAATATGTTTGTTGCGTTTGTGTGTTTTACAGTTATTTATCGTCGCTACCGTTTGCCTATATAAGCGACGCCTCCTGAAGAGATTAGTCATTTTAGATTGTGGAGGATAGTGCAATGAAACAGACAGAGACCCATTCCAAACTGTCTTCTAGTTCTTTTACGTGCACAGTGTAAAGCACCGACACGAGACCTTGATTTATAGTCTCATCTGAAACACTATGGTATGAGTCATTTTAGTATGGTATAGCGGGGGGATCAAATATGCGATCGCAGGATTAACGGTCCAGCGTGATACCCACTGGACCACTGATTCACTATGTGTTGTTTGCTAGTCGCCAGCATTGCATATCTTGAAAATCCAAATTCTGACAATTCGGCTTCATTATAAAAACAATAGTAGTTTTCTAATTAAAACACCAGACGTATTTGCTTTTTGAAATTTTCTTTCAATCCCAATAGTAACCAGTACCAGGACAATAGACTCGATGGTTCCCTGTAATTGTGATGGTCCAGCAGGTACCCATGATTTGGTTCCCTGTAATTATGACATTCTAATAGGTATGTTTGGTTGGTTACATATTTTCCTCCAATGAATTTTTCTGTTTCATGCAAAATTAAATGATATCTTAAAAGTACAGAGTGCTTGATTTCAGAGAAGAAGCGAAACAGTTGCTGAAGAAGAAGGATACAATGAGACTGCATATAGTTCCAATGCATGGAAGTCTGCCTGCCGCAGAACAGGTTTGTGTATGAAAATAGCTCAAATGCATTGAAGTCTGCCTGTCTTCTGTCGTAGAACAGGTTTGTGTATGAAAATAGTTCCAATGCATGGAAGTCTGCCTGTCGCAGAATGGGTTTGTGTCTTGAAAATATTCCAATGTATGAAGTTTGCCTGCCGCAGAACAGGTTTGTGTATGAAAATAGTTCCAATGCATTTAAGTATGTCTGCCGCAGAACAAGTTTAGTGTATGAAAATAGTTCCAATGCATTGATGTCTGCCTGCCTGCCTTCCAATGCATTGAAGTATGCCTATCACAAAACAGGTTTGTGTATGGAAATAGTTCCAATGCATGGAAGTCTGCCTGCCACAGAACAGGTTTGTGTATGAAAATAGTTCCAATGCTGCCTACCACAGAACAGGTTTGTGTATGAAAATAGTTCCATTGCATGGAAGCCTGCCTTCCACAGAACATGTATGTGTAAGAATATAGTTTCAATGGAATGGGTGAATATAATTCCAATGCATGTTAGCCTGCCTGACACAAAACAGGTTTGTATATAAAAGTAGTTCAAAAACAGTGATTGAAATTACTTCTATTGTATGGAAGCTTGCCTACCACAAACAGGATAGTGTATGAAAATAGTTCCAATGGAGTGAGAGAAAATATTTCCAATGCATGGAAATGAGGTTGGAATATTTTTAAAATGTTTTGTGCAACAATAAAATTAGCATTTATTAACAGCTGTTGTACTTTTAGATGAAGGCATTTGAGAGAACGCCAAAGAATTGTCGGAAAATTGTTGTAGCTACTAACATAGCTGAGACATCCATCACAATCAATGGAATAGTGTATAGTAAGTCTTTTCACAATCAATGGAATAGTGTATAGTAAGTCTTGTCACAATCAATGGAATAGTGTATAGTAAGTCTTGTCACAATCAATGGAATAGTGTATAGTAAGTCTTGTCACAATCAATGGAATAGTGTATAGTAAGTCTTGTCACAATCAATGGAATAGTGTATAGTAAGTCTTCTCACAATCAATGGAATAGTGTATAGTAAGTCTTCTCACAATCAATGGAATAGTGTATAGTAAGTCTTGTCACAATCAATGGAATAGTGTATAGTAAGTCTTCTCACAATCAATGGAATAGTGTATAGTAAGTCTTGTCACAATCAATGGAATAGTGTATAGTAAGTCTTGTCACAATCAATGGAATAGTGTATAGTACGTCTTCTCACAATCAATGGAATAGTGTATAGTAAGTCTTGTCACAATCAATGGAATAGTGTATAGTAAGTCTTCTCACAATCAATGGAATAGTGTATAGTAAGTATTGTCACAATCAATGGAATAGTGTATAGTAAGTCTTGTCACAATCAATGGAATAGTCTATAGTAAGTCTTCTCACAACCATTGGCATCGTATAGCCACGAGTGATAATACTAGCTTTCTATGTTCATGATCATATACTTAAACAAGTAAATTTTCTTTTTATTTTATACTGAAAGGTGTTTTTATGATAGAAAACCATGCAACCATGTGCTAAATGGTGCTCGAACGTCGCGTTTAAACGTAAATGTCATCACTGACTGGCTGAGTGTGAAAACGTTTACATTGACAATATTTCAAATTGCAGTTGTTGCAAACCATAGCAGTGAAAATAAACTCATTTTATTTTATACTTTCCGATGAAATATAGAAATTTATCAATGAAATAAAATGGTTGAAAGCAGTGGAATAACATTTTATTATTATTATTATTATTATATTTATTTCTCACCGTTTTGCACGTGTTGTACCTGGCCACAGCCTGTTGAAATGTTGTCAACGCACACATTTTCGGACTCGAGCGATCAGGGACGTCATTTACGACGTTTTGTATAACATTATTTACTATGGTCTCAAGCAACATTCTAGCACCATTTAGCGCATAGTTGCATCGTTCTCTATCATAAAAACAATGCCTAAAATAAAAATAAAATTGTTAGTTAAAGTGAATGATCGAATAATATTTCACTGCTGAACATAGAAAGCTATTATTGTCGCTAGTATCAATGATGATAATGCTTTCAATGTTCGTCCGGTGAATTATAAATTGTTCATACACTGAAACAAACAAATATTCTCTTACAGGTATTAAATGTCTGTATCTTGGAATGCGAAAACAAAAAATCTGTATTCCAAAAATGTTGGATAATTTTTCCAAAGTTACCGTTTTGTCTAGAGTTGACAAACCTATGAGACTGAATATAGTTCCAACGCATGGAAGTCTGCCTGCTGCAGAACAGGTTTGTGTATGAAAATAGTTCCAATGCTTGGAAGCCTGCCTGCCGCAGAACAGGTTTGTGTATGAAAATAGTTCCAATGCATGGAAGTCTGCCTGCCGCAGAACAGGTTTGTGTATGAAAATAGTTCCAATGCATGGAAGTCTGCCTGCCGCAGAACAGGTTTGTGTATGATAATAGTTCCAATGCATGGAAGTCTGCCTGCCGCAGAACAGGTTTGTGTATGATAATAGTTCCAATGCATGGAAGTTTGCCTGCCGCATGACAGGTTTGTGTATGAAAATAGTTCCAATGCATGGAAGTCTGCCTGCCGCAGAACAGGTTTGTGTATGAAAATAGTTCCAATGCATGGAAGTCTGCCTGCCGCAGAACAGGTTTGTGTATGAAAAACCTATGAGTTTTTTAACAGACCATGCACATGTTTGTCCTGTGGGAGAACAGCAAATATCCCCGAGAGAATCCAGTTATATAGTTAGGTACAACCACCCAGCAGTGCCATTTCTTTGCCCAATTAATTCTCATTTCTTTTCCTCCATCCCCTCACAGGGAGTAGATGCAGATTGTAACAAACAGAATTATCTTTCTTGCTGTAGCTTGGAACATTTATTCCAAACATATTTTTATGTTCAAGTGATTTCCTCCGATATTGTCGCACATAAACATGTGGATGTAGATCATAGATTTTTGTTGTTTTTTACGTTTATTTATCGTTGTTACCGGTTGCCCATATGAGCGACGCCTCATTATTATTCGAGATTAGTCATTTTAGATTTTTGGAAGATAGTGCAATGATACAGACAGAGACCCATTTCAGAATCTCCTCTGGTTTTTTTACGTGCACGGTGTAAAGCACCGACATGAGACCCCGGAAAGACTGGTAATTTTATTAGTGTCAGACAGGGGATCGAACCTGCGATCCATCTGTGATCATACATTAGACAACACTATTTATGTGACTTCAAGGGAGGTAACTGAGTTTGGGCCAGAATAGTATACGCACTCTACTGCTGCGTTTGTGAGTCATTCAGGGAAAACACCATACATAACATAGTTATAGATTGGTTCATTAAATATCATATGTAAGTTTAAACTTATATATCATATGTAGATGTCGTTATTTTTCAGTTGTTGATAGCGGCTTTGTAAAAATAAGAACATACCATCCAAAAACAGGCATAGGTAAGAATTTATCAGGCAGAGTTACGTAATAAGGTAGCCATACAAAAACAGGCACTATTTTAAGAAATATATAAGAAGGTATCATCCAGGCATATATAAGGAGGTATCATCCAGACATATATAAGGAGGTATCATCCAGACATATATAAGGAGGTATCATCCAGACATATATAAGGAGGTATCATCCAGACATATATAAGGAGGTATCATCCAGACATATATAAGGCGGTATAAGGAGGTATCATCCAGACATATATAAGGAGGTATCATCCAGACATATATAAGGAGGTATAAGGAGGTATCATCCAGACATATATAAGGAGGTATCATCCAGACATATATAAGGAGGTATCATCCATGCATATATAAGGAGGTATCATCCAGACATATATAGCAAGGTATTATACCGACATATATAAGGAGGTATCATCCAGACATATATAGCAAGGTATCATCCAGGCATATATAAGGAGGTATCATCCAGACATATATAAGGAGGTATCATCCAGGCATATATAAGGAGGTATCATCCAGACATATATAGCAAGGTATCATCCAGGCATATATAAGGAGGTATCATCCAGACATATATAGCAAGGTATCATCCAGGCATATATAAGGAGGTATCATCCAGACATATATAAGGAGGTATCATCCATGCATATATAAGGAGGTATCATCCAGACATATATAGCAAGGTATTATCCAGGCATATATAGCAAGGTATCATCCAGACATATATAAGGAGGTATCATCCAGACATATATAAGGAGGTATCATCCAGACATATATAAGGAGGTATCATCCAGACATATATAAGGAGGTATCATCCAGACATATATAAGGAGGTATCATCCAGACATATATAGCAAGGTATCATCCAGACATATATAAGGAGGTATCATCCAGACATATATAAGGAGGTATCATCCAGACATATATAAGGAGGTATCATCCAGGCATATATAAGGAGGTATCATCCAGACATATATAAGGAGGTATCATCCAGACATATATAAGGAGGTATCATCCAGACATATATAAGGAGGTATCATCCAGACATATATAAGGAGGTATCATCCAGACATATATAAGGAGGTATCATCCAGACATATATAAGGAGGTATCATCCAGACATATATAAGGAGGTATCATCCAGGCATATATAAGGAGGTATCATCCAGACATATATAAGGAGGTATCATCCAGACATATATAAGGAGGTATCATCCAGACATATATAAGGAGGTATCATCCAGACATATATAAGGAGGTATCATCCAGACATATATAAGGAGGTATCATCCAGACATATATAAGCAGGTATCATCCAGACATATATAAGGAGGTATCATCCAGACATATATAAGGAGGTATCATCCAGACATATATAAGGAGGTATCATCCAGACATATATAAGGAGGTATCATCCAGACATATATAAGGAGGTATCATCCAGACATATATAAGGAGGTATCATCCAGGCATATATAGCAAGGTATCATCCAGACATATATAGCAAGGTATCATCCAGACATATATAAGGAGGTATCATCCAGACATATATAACAAGGTATCATCCAGACATATATAAGGAGGTATCATCCAGACATATATAACAAGGTATCATCCAGACATATATAAGGAGGTATCATCCATGCATATATAAGGAGGTATCATCCAGACATATATAGCAAGGTATTATACCGACATATATAAGGAGGTATCATCCAGACATATATAGCAAGGTATCATCCAGGCATATATAAGGAGGTATCATCCAGACATATATAAGGAGGTATCATCCAGGCATATATAAGGAGGTATCATCCAGACATATATAAGGAGGTATCATCCAGACATATATAGCAAGGTATCATCCAGGCATATATAAGGAGGTATCATCCAGACATATATAAGGAGGTATCATCCAGGCATATATAAGGAGGTATCATCCAGACATATATAAGGAGGTATCATCCAGACATATATAAGGAGGTATCATCCAGACATATATAAGGAGGTATCATCCAGACATATATAGCAAGGTATCATCCAGACATATATAAGGAGGTATCATCCAGACATATATAAGCAGGTATCATCCAGACATATATAAGCAGGTATCATCCAGACATATATAAGGAGGTATCATCAAGACATATATAAGCAGGTATCATCCAGACATATATAAGGAGGTATCATCCAGACATATATAAGCAGAGGTATCATCCAGACATATATAAGGAGGTATCATCCAGACATATATAAGGAGGTATCATCCAGACATATATAAGGAGGTATCATCCAGACATATATAAGGAGGTATCATCCAGACATATATAAGGAGGTATCATCCAGACATATATAAGGAGGTATCATCCAGGCATATATAAGGAGGTATCATCCAGACATATATAAGGAGGTATCATCCAGACATATATAAGCAGGCATATATAAGCAGGTATCATCCAGACATATATAAGCAGGTATCATCCAGACATATATAGCAAGGTATCATCCATGCATATATAAGGAGGTATCATCCAGGCATATATAAGGAGGTATCATCCAGACATATATAAGGAGGTATCATCCAGACATATATAAGGAGGTATCATCCAGACATATATAAGCAGGTATCATCCAGACATATATAAGCAGGTATCATCCCGACATATATAAGGAGGTATAAATAAGACATATATAAGGAGGTATCATCCAGACATATATAAGGAGGTATAAATAAGACATATATAAGGAGGTATCATCCAGACATATATAAGGAGGTATAAATAAGACATATATAAGGAGGTATCATCCAGACATATATAAGCAGGTATCATCCAGACATATATAAGGAGGTATCATCCAGACATATACAAGGAGGTATCATCCAGGCATATATAAGGAGGTATCATCCAGACATATATAAGGAGGTATCATCCAGACATATATAAGCAGGCATATATAAGCAGGTATCATCCAGACATATATAAGCAGGTATCATCCAGACATATATAGCAAGGTATCATCCATGCATATATAAGGAGGTATCATCCAGGCATATATAAGGAGGTATCATCCAGACATATATAAGGAGGTATCATCCAGACATATATAAGGAGGTATCATCCAGACATATATAAGCAGGTATCATCCATGCATATATAAGGAGGTATCATCCAGACATATATAAGGAGGTATCATCCAGACATATATAAGCAGGTATCATCCAGACATATATAAGCAGGTATCATCCCGACATATATAAGGAGGTATAAATAAGACATATATAAGCAGGTATCATCCAGACATATATAAGGAGGTATCATCCAGACATATATAAGCAGGCATATATAAGCAGGTATCATCCAGACATATATAAGGAGGTATCATCCAGACATATATAAGGAGGTATCACCCAGACATATATAAGGAGGTATCATCCAGACATATATAGCAAGGTATCATCCAGACATATATAAGGAGGTATCATCCAGACATATATAGCAAGGTATCATCCAGACATATATAAGGAGGTATCATCCAGACATATATAAGGAGGTATTATCCAGACATATATAGCAAGGTATCATCCAGACATATATAAGGAGGTATCATCCAGACATATATAAGGAGGTATCATCCAGACATATATAAGGAGGTATCATCCAGACATATATAGCAAGGTATCATCCAGACATATATAAGGAGGTATCATCCAGACATATATAAGGAGGTATCATCCAGACATATATAGCAAGGTATCATCCAGACATATATAAGGAGGTATCATCCAGACATATATAGCAAGGTATCATCCAGACATATATAAGGAGGTATCATCCAGACATATATAAGGAGGTATCATCCAGACATATATAGCAAGGTATCATCCAGACATATATAAGGAGGTATCATCCAGACATATATAAGGAGGTATCATCCAGACATATATAAGGAGGTATCATCCAGACATATATAACAAGGTATCATCCAGACATATATAAGGAGGTATCATCCAGACATATATAAGGAGGTATCATCCAGACATATATAAGGAGGTATCATCCAGACATATATAAGGAGGTATCATCCAGACATATATAAGGAGGTATCATCCAGACATATATAAGGAGGTATCATCCAGACATATATAAGGAGGTATCATCCAGACATATATAAGGAGGTATCATCCAGACATATATAAGGAGGTATCATCCAGACATATATAAGGAGGTATCATCCAGACATATATAAGGAGGTATCATCCAGACATATATAAGGAGGTATCATCCAGACATATATAAGGAGGTATCATCCAGACATATATAAGGAGGTATCATCCAGACATATATAAGGAGGTATCATCCAGACATATATAAGGAGGTATCATCCAGACATATATAAGGAGGTATCATCCAGACATATATAAGGAGGTATCATCCAGACATATATAAGGAGGTATCATCCAGACATATATAAGGAGGTATCATCCAGACATATATAAGGAGGTATCATCCAGGCATATATAAGGAGGTATCATCCAGACATATATAAGGAGGTATCATCCAGACATATATAAGGAGGTATCATCCAGACATATATAAGGAGGTATCATCCAGACATATATAAGGAGGTATCATCCAGACATATATAAGGAGGTATCATCCAGACATATATAAGGAGGTATCATCCAGACATATATAAGGAGGTATCATCCAGACATATATAAGGAGGTATCATCCAGACATATATAAGGAGGTATCATCCAGACATATATAAGGAGGTATCATCCAGACATATATAAGGAGGTATCATCCAGACATATATAAGGAGGTATCATCCAGACATATATAAGGAGGTATCATCCAGACATATATAAGGAGGTATCATCCAGACATATATAAGGAGGTATCATCCAGACATATATAAGGAGGTATCATCCAGACATATATAAGGAGGTATCATCCAGACATATATAAGGAGGTATCATCCAGACATATATAAGCAGGCATATATAAGCAGGTATCATCCAGACATATATAAGCAGGTATCATCCAGACATATATAGCAAGGTATCATCCATGCATATATAAGGAGGTATCATCCAGGCATATATAAGGAGGTATCATCCAGACATATATAAGGAGGTATCATCCAGACATATATAAGGAGGTATCATCCAGACATATATAAGGAGGTATCATCCAGACATATATAAGGAGGTATCATCCAGACATATATAAGGAGGTATCATCCAGACATATATAAGCAGGTATCATCCAGGCATATATAAGGAGGTATCATCCAGACATATATAAGGAGGTATCATCCAGACATATATAAGGAGGTATCATCCAGACATATATAAGCAGGTATCATCCAGACATATATAAGCAGGTATCATCCAGACATATATAAGGAGGTATAAATAAGACATATATAAGCAGGTATCATCCAGACATATATAAGGAGGTATCATCCAGACATATATAAGCAGACATATATAAGGAGGTATCATCCAGACATATATAAGGAGGTATCATCCAGACATATATAAGGAGGTATCATCCAGACATATATAGCAAGGTATCATCCAGACATATATAAGGAGGTATCATCCAGACATATATAGCAAGGTATCATCCAGACATATATAAGGAGGTATCATCCAGACATATATAAGGAGGTATTATCCAGACATATATAGCAAGGTATCATCCAGACATATATAAGGAGGTATCATCCAGACATATATAAGGAGGTATCATCCAGACATATATAAGGAGGTATCATCCAGACATATATAGCAAGGTATCATCCAGACATATATAAGGAGGTATCACCCAGACATATATAAGGAGGTATCATCCAGACATATATAGCAAGGTATCATCCAGACATATATAAGGAGGTATCATCCAGACATATATAGCAAGGTATCATCCAGACATATATAAGGAGGTATCATCCAGACATATATAAGGAGGTATTATCCAGACATATATAGCAAGGTATCATCCAGACATATATAAGGAGGTATCATCCAGACATATATAGCAAGGTATCATCCAGACATATATAAGGAGGTATCATCCAGACATATATAAGGAGGTATCATCCAGACATATATAAGGAGGTATCATCCAGACATATATAAGGAGGTATCATCCAGACATATATAGGGAGGTATCATCCAGACATATATAAGGAGGTATCATCCAGGCATATATAAGGAGGTATCATCCAGACATATATAAGGAGGTATCATCCAGACATATATAAGGAGGTATTATCCATGCATATATAAGGAGGTATCATCCAGACATATATAAGGAGGTATCATCCAGGCATATATAAGGAGGTATCATCCAGACATATATAAGGAGGTATCATCCAGGCATATATAAGGAGGTATCATCCAGGCATATATAAGGAGGTATCATCCAGACATATATAAGGAGGTATCATCCAGACATATATAAGGAGGTATCATCCAGGCATATATAGCAAGGTATCATCCAGTCATATATAACAAGGTATCATCCAGACATATATAAGGAGGTATCATCCAGACATATATAAGCAGGTATCATCCAGATATATATAAGGAGGTATCATCCAGGCATATATAAGGAGGTATCATCCAGACATATATAAGGAGGTATCATCCATGCATATATAAGGATGTATCATCCAGGCATATATAAGGAGGTATCGTCCAGACATATATAGCAAGGTATCATCCAGACATATATAAGGAGGTATCGTCCAGACATATATAAGCAGGTATCATCCAGGCATATATAAGGAGGTATTATCCAGACATATATAAGCAGGTATCATCCAGGCATATATAAGGAGGTATTATCCAGACATATATAAGGAGGTATCATCCAGACATATATAAGGAGGTATCATCCAGACATATATAAGGAGGTATCATCCAGACATATATAAGGAGGTATCATCCAGACATATATAAGGAGGTATCATCCAGACATATATAAGGAGGTATCATCCAGACATATATAAGGAGGTATCATCCAGACATATATAAGGAGGTATCATCCAGACATATATAAGGAGGTATCATCCAGACATATATAAGCAGGTATAAGCAGGTATCATCCAGACATATATAAGCAGGTATCATCCAGACATATATAGCAAGGTATCATCCATTCATATATAAGGAGGTATCATCCAGGCATATATAAGGAGGTATCATCCAGACATATATAAGGAGGTATCATCCAGACATATATAAGGAGGTATCATCCAGACATATATAAGCAGGTATCATCCATGCATATATAAGGAGGTATCATCCAGACATATATAAGCAGGTATCATCCAGACATATATAAGCAGGTATCATCCCGACATATATAAGGAGGTATAAATAAGACATATATAAGGAGGTATCATCCAGACATATATAAGAAGGTATAAATAAGACATATATAAGGAGGTATCATCCAGACATATATAAGCAGGTATCATCCAGACATATATAAGCAGGTATCATCCAGACATATATAAGCAGGTATCATCCAGACATATATAAGCAGGTATGATCAACCACAGTTGACACATAAGTGGAACGCAATTGGCAAACACAGTCAACACTTTGGTTGAGCGCCATTGGCGACCCCAGTCAACAATTTGTAGCGTGTCACCTTCACCAAGAAACACAGAAAGACATGAAATGTGTGACCCCTTACCTCTACTCCCACTGCCAAATAAACTTACTGCAAAATAAGAACTTTCTATCATACACTAGGTCCCGAGGCCATTAAATAGCGTTGTGTGAGTTTGACAAAATATGTATATAATACAATACCAGGAATCATTTTAAAGGGCGACGTTGGCGAAATAGTCGCCCTAGGGACCCTGACTTCGCACTCTGGGTGCCCCACTTCTCCCAAATATTTTTTTTTAATTAAAATACTGTTTTACAATTTTCATACAAATTTTGGCCAGTAAGATACACTGGCCCATTATAAAGCACTCGTATTAAAACGTTGTATTTAATGGTCATACAGTGCATTTTAACCATATTTCAAATTTATTAAATAACACCATTTAAGAACACGATCGCGCGCTTTCTCACTTCTCCCACTTCAAATCTGACTTAGAATGAACCCTGCTGAATCATCATCATCAATCATCAATCCTCTTCACCCCGGTTGGGGTATAGGGCCTTCACCACTGCTCTCCACTTGGACCGGTCCGTTGCTGCTGCTTTGGCTTCCCCCCAGGACATCCTGCTTCGGCGCAGCTCACTGTCCAGAGTCCTTCGCCATGTCGTAACTGGTCGACCTCTTTTCCGTGTGCCCTGTGGATTCCAATCCAGTGCTTGGCGTGCTATGTTGGGGCTGGTCTCGTCGTAGAGTGTGCCCTATCCACCGCCACTTCCTCTGTGTGATAGAGTCTGTGATGGGGTCCTGTCTTGTTTGCCGCCACAACTCCTGGTTGGTGATCTTTTCTGGCCATCTGATGCGTAGGATCTGTCTGAGGCAGTTGTTGATGAATACCTGTAGTTTGTGGTCAAGGCCCTTGGTGCGTCGCCAGATCTCAGCTCCGTACAAGAGGACTGTCTTAACATTCGTCTCAAACAGTTTGAGCTTTGTCTTGAGATGGATGTTATTGTTGTTCCATACTGGCTTCAACGTCACAAAGGCATGTCGTGCTTTCCCAATACGGGCTTGGATGTCTTCTTCTGTTCCCCCCGTTTTGCTGATGACACTGCCGAGGTAGGTGAAGGAGTCAACATTATCGATTGGATGGCCATCTATCTGAATGGGTATGTTCCTTGCCGCGTTTACCCTGAGGCACTTGGTCTCCTTAATGTTGATCTCCAGCCCTGTAGTCTTCGCAACTGTGTGTAAGCGTTCTGACTTCTGTTGCATGTGTTGGTGTGTGTGGGACAGGAGGCCTATATCGTCCGCAAAGTCGAGGTCCTCCAACTTCTCTGTAAGTGTCCACTGTATTCCTCTTGGTCTGTCTACTGTCGTTCTCATTATCCAGTCCAGTACGACGGAGAAAATGAAAGGCGAGAGCATACAGCCCTGACGGATGCCAGTGCTGACGGGAAATGGCTGTGAAAGGTTCATGTCATGGATCACATGGCAAGTGGTGTTGTTGTACAGGCTCCGAATAATGTTGATGATCTTTCCTGGTATGCCGTAGTGCCCGAGGATGCTCCATATGACGTCTCTATCAATCGTGTTAAACGCTTTCTTGAAATCGATGAAGTTGATGTAGATTGGAGACTGCCATTCGATGGACTGTTCAACGATGATGCGGAGTGTTGCTATCTGATCCGTGCATGATCTTCCTGCCCTGAATCCTGCCTGTTCTTCCCTCAGCTTGGCGTTCACTGCATTCTTGATCCTTTCTAGTAGGAGTCTTGTGAGGACTTTACTTGGGATAGACAGTAGCTGGATGCCCCTCCAATTCTGGCAGTTGCTGAGGTCACCCTTCTTGGGTAGCTTGACGATGTGCCCTACTCTCCATTCTTCTGGAACCACTTCTTCATCCCAGACTTGCTGTAGAAGGTCTAGTAGTAGTGCTGCTGTGGTCTCAGTCGATGCCTTCAGTGCTTCTGGTGGGATGTTGTCTGGCCCCGGTGCTTTCCCATTTTTGATCTTGTTGATGGCCCTTGTCACTTCATTCCTTGTGATCCATCTCTACTTCCAGTTCTGGTCCGTCTGCTATGTCTGGTGGGTTGGTCACAGGTGTACCGCTGAGTAGTTCCTGGAAATGGTCCTTGTCATCTGGTCTTCTGGTTTGGAGAGGGTGTTACCATCAACGTCCTTCACTGGTTTGTTGGGGTTGCTCCTTCTGCCGGAAAGTTGTCTAGTTATGCTGTATAGGGTCTTCATGTCGTTGTGGTATGCTGCTTCCTGTGCTTGTCCAGCCAGCTTGTCTACCTGATCCCGTTTGTCTTGTCGTGCGCTATTCTTGACTTCTTTGTTCTTGGTGCTGTATTCTCCCTGGATGTTCTGTTTCTGTGCTCTGGTTTTCGCCTGCTTCAGTCGGTGCCGAATTTCTCTTCTTTCTTCAATGATCTGGATGGTGTGGTCTGTGAGCCAGGTCTTGTACTTCTTCGTTCTAAATCCCAGCTTCTCTTCGCATGTCGTTGTGAAAGAGCATTTGACGCGGTCCCACTTCTTTTCCAACGATCCGTCTTCTAAGTCGGCTAGGGCCTGAAACCTGTTGCCGAGGGCGATGGCGAACTCTTGCTGTTGCTCTGCTGCCTTCAGTTTGGATGTGGCGTATCGTTTGTTCTGCTGGATGCCCGTCTTTCTTGCACTGGCAATTCTGACTTGTAGTTTGGCGATGACTAGTTCATGGTCGGAACCTGCATCAGCTCCTCGATACGCTCTGACATCCGTGAGGGTCCTCCATCTTCTGGAGATCGTGACATGGTCGATCTGGTTTGCTGTTGCCTGGTCGGGTGATGTCCATGTGGTCTTGTGAATGATGCGATGTTTAAAGATAGTTCCACCGATGACAAGATCATTTAGCCCACAGAAGTTGACGAAGAGTTCCCCATTTTCATTCGTGGTCCCGAGTCCCTCCTTTCCCATGACGGTCTCTCTACCAGTGTTGGTTCCTCCAACTTTCGCATTCATGTCACCCATAACAATGGTGATGTCCCTCTTGTGCACCCTGTCTAACACTCCTTGAAGCTGCTGGTAGAAGTCTTTGGTGTCCATGTCTGCAGCGTTGGTTGGTGCGTAGCACTGGACGATGGTAACTTCTTGAAATTTAGAGTGAAATCTGGCGGTCAGTAGTCTGTCACTTATTGGTTCCCATTCCAAAAGACATTTGTACGCTTTCTTGGTAAGCATGAGTCCAACTCCGTTGCGATGTGCATCGTTCTCATTTGCTGGTCCAGAGTATAGAAGCGTGTGTCCTGTTGCCAAAGTAACCTTTCCTGCTGTGGTCCAACGTACCTCACTTAGTCCTAACATATCTATTTTATATCTATCCATCTCTCTGGACACCTGAGCCGCTTTTCCCGTTTCGTATAGTGTTCTTACATTCCAAAATCCGATCCGTGAGACGTTCTTAGGGGAGAGAAGATTTGTCCACAGATTGCTCTGTTTCATACGCTCTCCTCTTGGTCGATACCGTAAATCCTCCGTAGTAGTTGCTGTGGTGTTGGTTTCTGTAGCGAGTTGTTGTTTTACGTGGTAGGGGTGCTGGCCCTACGCACAACCTTCCTCCTTTCTCAGTCGGGCTTAGGACCGTCCATGGCGGAGTTATATATATATATTTTTTTTTTTTAAATACTGTTACAATTTTCATACAAATTTTGGCCAGTAAGATACACTGGCCCATTATAAAGCACTCATATTAAAACGTTGTATTTAATGGTCATACAGTGCATTTTAACCATATTTCAAATTTATTAAATAACACCATTTAAGAACACGATCGCGCGCTTTCTCACTTCTCCCACTTCAAATCTGACTTAGAATGAACCCTGCTGAATACACATGTATTAGTGCATAACGACTAGTGGAAATGCGCAAGTAAGTGCAGGTAACTGTCATACTGGGATTGACTAAATAAAGACGCTGTAATTTATTTGCAACAGAAATACTATGTAGCTGAATATATATCGTAGATGGAGAACGGATAGACATATTGAATAGAGAATGAAATAAATAATCCATATTGAGTATGTTCACCGTACACCGTACATTTACGCTTCACAAGTATTGGTGTTAATTACTGTATCACTAGGCCATGGCCAATCAGAAAGCTGATCATTCATGGAAGGTCGGTACATGATTTACGCTTCACAAGTATTGGTGATAATTACGGGATACGGACAGAAGCCCCCCCGGACAAAAGCCCCCCCATCTTTTTTGCCACAGGAGGACAAAAGCCCCCCCGTTCAAATTCAGGGTAGGACAAAAGCCCCCCCATAGAAAACCCAAGGGAGGACAAAAGCCCCCCCATGCACATTCAGGGTAGGACAAAAGCCCCCCCATAGAAAAACCAAGGGAGGACAAAAGCCCCCCCATGCATATCCAGGGTAGGACAACCCCCCGCCCCTCCCCCACCCCATTTATCAAAATGCAATGCCTAATCCCATTGATCTCTATCGTATAACATGATTAATCAACTAATCCCATTGATCTTCTTCGTGATTATGTGATTAGTCAACTGATGTTTTGAATAATTGGATAATTGGTTAATGTCTGTAATCATGCTAATTTTATTATAATTGGTTTTAAATTGGTTTCTTTGATGTTCTTTCAACATGTTAATCAGGCTAATTTAATTTTGAGTTGATAATTAGGAGATATCTCACTCATATAATTGGTTTTAAATTGGTTTCTTTGATGTTCTTTCACCATGTTAATCAGGCTAATTTAATTTTGAGTTGATAATTAGGAGATATCTCACTCAAGTAAACTCAGCCATTAAATGTGTTAATTAAAGTATGTATATAAAGTTCAGTAAACATGGTGAGGTTCATAAGGTTCCATTATGGAGTTTCTTACTTCTAACAAGGGCCAGGTTAAGTTGTGTTTCAATGGATTTATGTATACAAAGAAGGAGTCTAAATCATCCATACGTTGGGAATGTTCGAAACGTAAGAGTCAGAAATGCAAAGGTGCCGTAGTGACCGATTTAAATGTAAGTATCTAATTATTTTTTCACGACATTCTAACTTTTTCTACGCAGCGATATATACAGATCTTCAATTTTGGTAACTGGTTCTACCCAGCAATAGCTACAGAGGCACAAACTTGTTATACCCAGCAATCTCTATAGAGCCAGAATAAGAGTAACTGGTTCTATCCAGGAATATCCAGGGGGCTAACTTTTTTTTTTCGTTTTTTTAAATATTAGTTTTACATTTGTTTCAGACTAATGACGTCACATCGTCTGTTACACACTGTCACGAGGCAGACCACTTCGCCATTGAAGCTGCCAAACTCAAGTCAGAGATAAAGAAGACCGTGCAGTCGTGCCGTGGGCAACCGGGCCAGATAATCGCGGACCAAATGCACAATTGTCCCGTCCAGGTATAAAAATTAGCTAGTGACTGACTGGTTCTACCCAGAAATCTTTATGGAGCTATGACTGGTTCTAACCAGAATCTTTATGGAGCTGTGACTGGTTCTACCCAGAAATCTTTATGGAGCTATTGACTGGTTCTACCCAGAAATCTTTATGGAGCTAGTGACTGGTTCTACCCAGAAATCTTTATGGAGCTAGTGACTGGTTCTACCCAGAAATCTTTATGGAGCTAGTGACTGGTTCTACCCAGAAATCTTTATGGAGCTATTGACTGGTTCTACCCAGAAATCTTTATGGAGCTATTGACTGGTTCTACCCAGAAATCTTTATGGAGCTATTGACTGGTTCTACCCAGAAATCTTTATGGAGCTAGTGACTGGTTCTACCCAGAAATCTTTATGGAGCTAGTGACTGGTTCTACCCAGAAATCTTTATGGAGCTATTGACTGGTTCTACCCAGAAATCTTTATGGAGCTATTGACTGGTTCTACCCAGAAATCTTTATGGAGCTATTGACTGGTTCTACCCAGAAATCTTTATGGAGCTATTGACTGGTTCTACCCAGAAATCTTTATGGAGCTAGTGACTGGTTCTACCCAGAAATCTTCAGAGTACGTGGAGGAAGGTTCAAGCCGAAGGATTAGCAACAGAGTACAAGGGTGACGTTAAGGAAGGGATGGATGCACTCAAAGACCTTGTTCCAGAATCTCTCGAGCCAGTCATAGACTACACAACGTATGTGAGTGGTGGATACAAGACGATCAGAGGAGCGAACGGCGTCATCAAAATGAGACGGACACAGCCCAGATTCCCCCCGGCAATTTGGAATGTGAACCAGACTACACTCGACGGAGGTGATAGGACCAACAACCTAAGCTGGAACAATAGTTTCAAACACCTGGTAGGACATAGCAACCCAAGTCTCTGGACCGTCATCACATCTCTGCAGAAGGACCAGACAGCAGTTAACACCGAACTCGAGCGTGTACGGACAGGCCAACCGTCAGCCAAACGTCAGCGGAAGGAGACTGTCAGCCACCAGAAACGTCTCAGCAAGTTGTGCAGCCAATACCGCGATGGACAGAAATCACAGGCCAGTTTTATGTTCGCGATTGGAGAATGTATCCGACTATGAACAGTTTATTCGCTTGTTTCCATGTGTTCCCAGTGTGGTGAAATCATCCTTATTATAGAACATAACATTTGACTGCTTACGACATAGTCCCCAGTGTATGACATCTTGATTTGAGCCCCGTCACATCACATTAGTCACATGAGTTTGTTCAGATCATAAGTGTGCTGATTAATGCAAGATATAAGAGATTAATGTGCTTGTTTAATTCATGTTTTGAATTGATTTGAGTCACATCACATCAGTCACATGAGATTGTTCAGACCATAAATAGCCATCATATAGAAAGTACATGTGCTTTGGTTAATAGTGTGCTGAAATATTAATGTGCTTGTTTCATGTTTCATTCATGTTGTTCATGTTTGTTTTGCCAATATAAAAGGTACATGTCACTCAATGTCTTACTTGTCAAAACAATGTCAGTGATAGGGGGGCTTTTGTCCTACCCTGAATGTGAATAGGGGAGCTTTTGTCCACCCTTGGGTTTTCTATGAGGGGGCTTTCGTCCTACCATGAATTTGAACGGGGGGGCTTTTGTCCTCCCTTGGTTTTTCTATGGGGGGGCTTTTGTCCGCCCATGTCAAAAATCATGGGAGGGCTTTTTGTCCGGGGGGCTTATGTCCTACACTTCCATGCAAATGTTCACTGTCATAGTCACTTATGTCAAGATTAATATGTGTATTATTTGAAATCCATGTTTCCGACAAAAATATGATATCATAATTTTTAATGTTGTTTAATGAAATCTGGGTCTAGTATTTTACGAGCTAACCCATTCACGTTCCATGATATGATTTTTAAGTCCTCTTGACATCTCTATATCTCGGGATTTACACAATCGATCACTTTCCCATCCAGGTATTTCATTGTTAATTTATTGTTCACGTATAACTTTGTACCTACTATGCGAGCTCTATCTCCACGTGCTCCCATGGTTTTCGTGTATTCGTACAGTGCCTTTCTGGCATCCCTGTACTGTTGAGGCGATTGTATACCCACTCCTTGATTTTGTATCTTGAGCGCATTCTTGATGACCTCATCATAAGATTTAAATCAAACTGCTTCTCGGTCTGGATAATGTTGGAACTTAGCCACTATTGGACGTGGTTTTTTTTGCACGATCACCACCTAGCCTGTGGACTCGTTCAAATTGCATGTTTGTTGTGTCGATTTGCAATGTGTCAGAAACACGCTTGTTGGTAATTGGAAACACGCTTGCTTTAATTCATGATATTGCTGGAGTGTTTGTGTTTGCAGATATGATGGCTGAATTATCAATGATAATTGGATTTGATTGATTAATCCGGGTTAATTGGTGTTGATTGAAGACCTTGGAATGTGAGTTTGTCCGTGATCATACAATGATTACCTTAATACGGTAATTGATGAACACCTACATTAAAGGGCTCATTAGATTGTTCGCTAATTGTCACTTGTAAAAATGATGCTGGAATTATTCCACACACACACAAATCATCACAAATCCACAATGGCTGTTACGTGCATCCATTGTGCGAAGAAGGTCGGCAATCACCATCAGGCGATCGACTGCGATCATTGTTGTGGCTGGCAGCATCGTGGATGCGGTGACACAGGTACGTCTGAAATATTATAGTGGGTACACAAAAATAATAATTACCGAGAGGTTTCTTTAATAAAATCTTGTGAAAAGATAACAGTTCGAATTACAACGATATGTTCTGCATAAATATGCTTACGGTGGGTTGTATGTATTAATATGAGTATTTAAATATTAGAATGTATTAATGTCCACTCCTACTGATTAATGCATAATATATAAACTAAGTATTAAGAATACAACGTTTTGACAGTTCCGACATGATATGTTCAAGCTTATTAATGTTGGGCAAATGGCTATAATACGGTTTAAGATACTTGGTACGTAATTCTCTATATTTTGGGCATACTAACAGGAAGTGATATTCGTTTTCTAAGACATTCATGCTACAATTCGGACAGTGTATCTTCTCGTCTAATGTTATTATATCTGCCGGTTATCGTGCGACGATATTCTAAAGCGTGTCAGTGCTATTCGAAAGTTGTTTTCCGTGATATAATCTAAGTATATTTCGAAAATTGAAACTATATTTATATATGTTATACGAGCTCAGCCTAGTTGAGTTATTAATATTTGAATACCATGTCTGTTTGTATATATCTATTATTCTTTGTTTTATTGGAGAAATATGTACCAACATGTTGTAGCGATAGTTGCAAATGTTTGACATGCCAATATGATGTAGTATCGTTTAATTTGCGACGCCCAGTTTGATCCATTTTATGTACATGTATTTCCATTTTCACAATCACGTTCTAACATTTAATAGATCTGGAAAGTTATCGTGTTTTCATTCGAATATAAAAGTTAAATCCAGTATTTAATCATAATAATTTGTCGCGCGATTTACATATTATGGATCAATTCAATATCGTTACCTTCGTTTGTTCGCTGTATTTGGTCCGATACGGTGGACTCGGTCGAGTACTATTTCGTCGGTTTCTATTTTTAAATGTGTCTTCACAGTTTTCGGCCGCTATCTCCTGTATCCCGTAAAACTTATATTTATTGTATCTTACCAAGTATATGTACAACTGACTTAAGAAGGGGGAGATTACCCACACGTTCACATGCGGTCCATGTAGAGAGGAAGACCCAGACGAGGTATGATCAACCAAAAATGATACAAGAATATTCATAATTCATAATAGTTCACGAATTTACACAAACGTGTCTCGTATATGTTTTGAATTATAATCATATTTATGTTCAATAGGCCGCAGGCAATGTATACCTTTATATGGAGTTACTCTTGTCTCAGTCGGCGGACTATATATCATGTTTTTCATGCTTTTATTTCGATTTTCAGGTGCCCATGGATGTAAGCAGCATACTGAGTGAATCGCACGACGCTCGTCTACTACCCGATCCACTCAGTTCCACCAGGACATCACACTCGTCTACTACCCGATCCACTCAGTTCCACCAGGACATCAATCAGCGACGAAGTCACCGATGACGCCACCAAGACAATCGCCGATGACGTCACCTCAACCTCAACAATCCCCGGCAACGCAACCACGACAATCGCCGATGACGTCACATCAACCTCAATCACCGACGACGCATACCACGACAATCGCCAATGACTCCAACGAGTCGTCGTTCAACCTGGACATACAAATCATACAGCCAGATGTTTTGAACGAGAGGTACTTATTTCGCATGGGTCTGAATAGAAGTATTAATGTACCATTCAAACCATACATAAATAGATGTTTCAATAAATGCGTACCATACTATGTTGGAGTAATGAACAGGGCGAGTACATGACGAAGGGGGCCTGTCACACGTTCGTCCGCCAGCTACTCGCCTTGCCGTTGCTGCCCACGGAGCACATTCGCCCAGCCTTCGAGAGACTGCGCGACCACATCCAGCCGCTGATGACATACGTCAACGTGGATCGAGGGCTCCAGAGGTGTGGTCGGTCTTTGGGCAGCCCATCAGAACGAATAACGATACCGAAGGTATAGTAAAATAGATAAAGATAGGCTGTTCATATGCCTTTAAACTCCAATAATCAATCAATCTACATTGACATATAAATCGTTCATATACCCGCAGTCTTATACATGTACATGTACTTCGTCCAAAAAGATAATAAAAATGGCTGGGAAAAAAATGAAAATATGAAATTTAACAACAAAATAACACATGTATAATGTTTTAATGTTTTATTTTTATTCCAGGATGACATCTCCGTCTGAACTATCGTCGTGGGGTACCTCCGCCATTCTACCATCTGGTGAAGAGCCTTCACGATGAAGCCTCTCTACTACCGCTGCAGGTCCGATCGGTCTCAGAGAACAAGCTTAAGAAGCGTCAGCGGAAAGCGACCAATGTCGATGCAGGTCATGATCTTCGGGATCTGGGACGACTACACGGCAGGGCAGATCTCGACGTCCCGCCTTCTGAAGAAGCACTCAGCAGTGTATGCGCCGACCATCTAGACACTACACCTATAATGATACGTCTATACTGTTCGAAGTTTGTAATTTAATAATTTGAACACACATATAATAAATACAAAAAATGTTCTGTATATACTTGTTTAGTTCTGTTTAAAATTCCAAATGGCCAACTTTTTACTTCTTGAGTGGGTACGTTTTGACCAAAGAATGGGTACGTTTTGACTTAAAATGCAGGTACGTTTTGACTTGGGTACGTTTTGACCAGCACCCATGGCCGATATCAGGGATGTTGACGATATTGGTTAACCACTTATGTTAGCTAAGACCTAAGCCTGTCCAGGAAAACATTTCTAGGTCCCCGCTAGGGGTTTGACATTAATGGAACATACATACATACAAGTTCTACCCTCGAGTTTCCGTTATGATAAGAAATCAGGATTTAACTTCATACTGGGAGAACAATCAGTAATAATTATATGATTGGCAGGCTCAGTCTAGAACAGTTAATCTAAAATGTTATGTGCAAGTTAAAAAGATAAAAGGATCTACAAAGCTATAGTCACATGTCTACATCCCCGCGAGGGGTTCGACATTAGAGGAATATAGATAGATAAGATATAGTTAAAAGCTGACAGTACAAGGATTAGAGAGAGTTCGAGGCCAGTCTGCTAACAAAGGTCGGCAGACTGGGACTCGACTGTATATATGTTGGTAGACTGTACCGTAGTCTGATTGTTCTTGGGGACAATGAGTTGGCATGGTATTGGAAGTTTGACTGGGATTAGATAGTTACGGTTTCTTGTGTGTGTAAGGTGATGATGATCTACAGCAACTAGTTCATTTCTTATTTTGAAAAGCATGATTAGTGAGGCTTGGTTTCGTCTATGTTTTAATGTTTTCCAATTGTCTAATGTATACTTGCGATAACTTCTGAAAATTTGTTCAAATGGAGTGACAAATCAAATTTTATTTACTGTCGGCATGGCACATATATACATAGCTTTTGGCAGACATTAACAATAACAGATAACAATGGACATTCAGAATAATTTCAGTTGCTAAGAAGACATATACATATATATAAACTCATGTTATATTAAAATTTAAGATAGATGACAATATTTAAGATCAGCAACTTCCACATGGCTTTTATATACATTATTATATATATGTGTTAATAGATATGTGGAAGTTGCTAATCTTGACTGATCAGCAGACAAATACTTATATCAGCAAAGATATATCCACAACACAAACATAATCAAGTAGCACATGAATATAAACAAACTCCAAGCAAATGAGGCCAGGCCGGCTTAACAGCTGTTAGTGCAGTGGTTAGCACGTTTGCTTCTCACCAATGCAACCCAGGTTCGATCCTCGGACCAGGAAGTATGTGAGATGGTACGATGGTCGCCAGATCGGACAGGTGGGTTTTCTCCGGGTACTCCGGTTTCCTCCCACATGAATGACCACAGTTACGCTTTCATCCACCAGGGATCATTCTAGAGGGAGATGTGGGCGAAATTGTCGCCCTAGGGACCCTGACTTCGCCCTCTGGGGGCCCCACTTCTCCCTAAAAAAAAAAAATATTTTTTGGTTTTTACGATTTTCAAACAAAATTTTGTCTAGTAGAATACACTGGCCCATTATAAAGCACTCATTCTATTCAAATGTTGTATTTAATGGTTGTACTGTGCATTTTAACCCTATTTTGCACACGTATATTAAAGAACACCATTTAAGGAAGCGATCATGCGCTTTCTCACTTCTCCCAAAAATTCTGACCTAGAATGAACCCTGTCCGCGCCAACGAGAGTGATTTATATAAGTTGTTAAAACTTGCTTCGCAATCGTTGTAAAATAAATAAAGTTTTAAGTTTAAGCAAACTGATATGAAAATGAATAATGACTACGTACCATCAACATAGAAACTACAGGCACATCTCACGGCATCCCTGGACGCAACCAGACTCAGAAACTGGTTACAGCTGCTTTTTTTCTGTAGCAAAGAGTTCCAGAGTCTTGCAGCATAGGAATGGAATGATTTAAGCCCATTGCTGGTAGTTCTTACCTGATGTACATCAGCTGTGTTCGAATTCCTAAAAGCATATTTTGAAAGCGTACAAAGGTCAGGTGAACGATTTATGATCTCAAGTCCCTCTTGTTTGTTTAACCCTTTCAACACCACAGACCTAAATAGGCTTACAAAAAGTGTAGATCCAGATGAGCCGGCTCGTGACGAGCCGTCTCATCAGGATCTGCACTTTTTGCCAGTGATATGACTATTTTTAGACATAATTACCCATTTTGATAAATGAACTTGTCCAAATGTGATTTTCTGATTCATTTATTGGTTTATGAATATCATGGACCAGTCCATGTGAGTTACTTGGTGTTGAATGGGTTAACCGTGCTATAGATATATCAACAGTACACTTCACTTATTTTTATTCATTTTAGACGGAAGCACACGCTGATGAATACTGTAGACGATGTAGCAAGTGCTGTAGTAGACTTCAATGTATCTGTGGTACTCCCTGCCGGGGGGAGCGGTGAGAGGTTTGCTGGTACCTTACCTAAACAGTATAGCCATCTTATCGACCAGCCGATCATACTTCATACAATCACAGCTTTCCACAGGTACCATATAATCATAAATTATTAGAGTGTGGCCAATATCGTTTCAATCCACATATGTGGAAGTCGTGATAGCGCAGGGGATGCGCGTTCGCTTCAGGTGCGAAACGTCCGGAGTTCGAGCCCCGCTGGAGCCGTTACGATTGTGCCCTAAGGCAAGGCATTTAAATTCCACATTGCCTCTTCTCTCTCCCTTATGGCTATGGATTCCATCAGGAATGAGGTCTCGAGAGTGATTAATATAAGTTGAAAGAACTTGTTTCGCAATCGAGCTAAAAAAATAAATTTGTATAAACTAATCCACATATATCCTTTCCAAAATTAGATAATGTTGAAAAGCGTTAGATTGCAATGAGCCACCTGGCTGGATTTTCTGTTACCTCCATTGTCAGATAAAGTCTGATTTATCTCAAAATGTATATTGTTCCTGTTTGTTAGAATCCTTTGTTTTTACTGTTTTTGTGTAACCAGATGTTGCAGTATGATAATTGTGATTTTATCAGAATCTTGTTAATTACTAAAAAGTAAAAGTAAAGTGTGTGTTTATTATAGTGTCAACCCTATTGAAAGCGCCAGCCATTTCTGACTTATGAGACACCTCTTTAATATGAACATTAGTACTTCCCGAATCTTATCTTTGTAAGCCAGGCGCCTGGCTGATAGAAATCAGTAACCATTATTTAACTACCCGGTAGCTGGAGGCTAACCAACCGGCCATATCAGAAAGAACCCCTGACAAGGCAGTTGCCTTAACCACTAGGCCACGGAGACGGTTGTATCTGTAGAAATAAGTAGAAGGACAATTACTGGTATAGATGCTACGGGAAATGCAACTGATAGCAAAGTACGGTACCCATTGGATATACTATAGGATATCTGTCGAGATTTAGTAATTTAATAATTATAAGATGACAAAATGGATGAAAATTGGTAACATGTGGTGCAAAGGAAACAACGATAAAAACAGAGGAAGCCATTTAAGAGGACCTATATACTTAGAGGGAGTATTCAGTGTCAATAACTGACTGATGTGTCTCATTCAATCCACTAGAACCCCGGTGGTGAGATGGATGCGGTTTAGGTCTCATAGCCAAGGTGTTGTGAATGCCATCCCTTCCAGAACCACAGAGGTGGAGTAATTAGATACAACATTTAATTCACATTTCCTATTCTCGCTCGATCAAGGTGGTGGATACCGAGGTCAGGAAAGAGATCCCGAGAGATCCCAAGTACTGTAGGTCCGTTGAAGAATTTGTTTTCGCAATTGAGTTAAAATTAATTGATTACTTTAAAGCAACATGTAGCTCTTGGGGTGGTGTATCAGGTGAACTCTTGTCAGGTCTATTTGCTAAGCTCTGTCGGGTAGGTATATGTGCTAACTCTGTCAGGTAGATCTATGTGCTGAACCCTGTCGGGTAGATCTATGTGCTAAACCCTGTCTGGTAGGTCTATGTGCTGAATGCTGTCAGGTATATATGCTGAACTCTGTCAGGTGTATATGCTGAACTCTGTCAGGTCTATGGGCTGAACTCTGTCAGGTAGGTGTATGAGCTTAATTCTGTCAGGTAGGTCTATGTGCTGAACCCTGTCAGGTGTATATGCTGAACTCTGTATGAGCCAAATTATGTCAGGTAGGTCTATGTGCTAATCTGTCAGGTAGGTGAATGAGCGAAACTCAGGTATAATGGCTGAACTCTGTCCGGTATGTGTGCTGAATTCTGTCAGGTGTGTGTGCTGAACTCTGTCAGGTGTGTGTGCTGAACTATGTCAGGTGTGTGTGTGCTGAACTATGTCAGGTGTGTGTGCTGAACTCTGTCAGATATGTGTGCTGAATTCTGTCAGGTGTGTGTGCTGAACTCTGTCAGATATGTGTGCTGAATTCTGTCAGGTGTGTGTGCTGAACTCTGTCAGATATGTGTGCTGAATTCTGTCAGGTGTGCCGACAAACAAGCGTAATTGGGTAATTGCATCACATACCAAATGTGAAAGAATTCATCATTACGGGCATGTATATTATATCATAATATTATTAACTTTATGCTACAATGTATGCAGGCAATGGGGTAGGTCATCTACCTCCATAAGGCCTTTACCTTAACTTTGAAGTTTGATTTGAATTGCCTAATCACGTTTATTATATTGTACCATATATTCTCGGCCACAAGTCAACCTTTTTATCGTCCAGAAATGCAATGAAAGTTCAAGGTCAACTTA
Organism: Archivesica marissinica; assembly: GCA_014843695.1. Lineage (NCBI taxonomy): Eukaryota > Metazoa > Mollusca > Bivalvia > Venerida > Vesicomyidae > Archivesica > Archivesica marissinica. Next base: position 10,940,397 of record CM026395.1, read on the forward strand.
TGCATGAGAAACAAGCAAAAAATAATTTTGAAAAAATAAGTTAAATTTTATTTGTTGGAACTTTATTTATGTCTGTTTTATTAGATTTATAACAATTTGCTTAGACAAATATGTACATTATAAACCATAGAAAAGCTGATGAACTCATTTCATAAATTGTTGTGCATCAGTGTATTTTCTATGATTTGTAATGGATTAAATTTGACCAGATATCTCAAATTGAGCCAAGTTTCATTCAAAAATGAGAGAAAAACAATTGTCGTACGACTCGTATCAAATGTCATACCGCTAAGTTCACAAAGTACCCTCGACTTATCGAAGGATCCAGCTTAAAATTAGCATTTTAAAGCCAAAATTCAACCCTCGACTTGTGGCCGAGATCGACTTATGGCCGGAATATACGGATAATACGGTAGATACTATTTCTATAACAGGATAGCATGGATTATGAAAATAGCAGTAGTGGTGAACCGCAATTATATGCCTTATATAGATCAGCTGATACACGATAACCATCTAAGCAAGGTGCTTGTTGTCGAGGGGTGCTCCACGAGGCATAGATCCATCTACACCGGAGTGAATGCAGTAACTCAAGGTACAGTGGCCTCCTGTAGATGAACTTAATAAGTTATATACATGATGTGTTAATATGTATATACAGTCAAACCTGTGTTAGTGGTCAGTGGTCACCTCCAATAAGGAGCCAGCATGTATGAAGCAGCCAGTTTCCAGATTCCCAATGTGTTGTTTCATTGTACATTGGCCCTCTTATTAACCCTCATTGGCCCACACTAATAAAATTAACAGTCTTTCAGATGGGAGTTTAAACTGAGGTCTCGTGACGGTGCTGTACACCTTGCACGTAAAAGAACCAGAGGAGACTCTGGAATAGGTCTCTGTCTGTATCATTGCACTATCCTCCAAAAATCTAAAATGACTAATCTCTTCAGGCGGCGTCGCTCATATGGTAGCGACGATAGATAAATGTATCACACACATTCAGTAGTGTTTTATTGTAGAGGATATTTAGTCAATAATTGGTGAACAGATATTGAACATACAATGTACCTTTGGGTGAAGTGCTTTATTTTATGCTTTGTAATGAAATAGAGAAAATTATTTAATAATAGCTTTTATGTTCATGAGTGAAATATAATTTGATCATTCACTTTAACAAAAAAATCTTATTATTTACGACTAATAACATTCTTCGATGCAACCGTGCGCTAGACCACAGCATGTGGATTATGTCATAGAGGAAAAGACGTCGCTGACGATTTGACTCTGAAAATGTTTGCTTTGACACCATTTCAACAGGCAGAGGCTAGGTACCACATGCGCATTGTAGTGAGAATCAAATGTGTTATTCCACTGCTTTTAAATTTCTATATTTCATTGGAAGGCATAAATACATTTTCATACTTTTATGGATTCATGGCAAAAAATAAAACAATTTTGAAATAAGTACTTCGTATATTTAGCCATTTGTAATTTTTAGCTCGACTATTTCGAAGAATACGGAGGGCTATTGTACTCACCCTGGTGTCGGCATCGACGTTGCCATTTGGTTAAAGTTTTATAGCAAGGTTGCTATCTCCTTTGAACCATCTAATACATACCTTCACACAATTATTCTCTATCAAAATGGGACGTGTTTCATTCAAGTTCCATAACTCTGTCTTATAATTTAACAGAATTATACCCCTTTGACACCTAGAAGATCTTGTTAAAGTGTTTTAGCAAGTTGGCATTTATCCTGAACCACTTGCATGTTATGTCGTGGCTCATATATATATCAAACCTACCGGCCCATCTCAAATATTTGGGTTGTGTTATGTAAAATATACAGTTTTTTTAACTTTTTTCAGAATGGCCTTAAAATGGCTGTCGTTTGCATGGAGATATAATAGTATATTAACCTAAATCTCTATGAAGGAAAGGGTTAAATGGCTGTCGTTTGTATGGAGATATAATAGTATATTAACCTAAATCTCTATGAAGGAAAGGGTTAAATGGCTGTCGTTTGTATGGAGATATAATAGTATATTAACCTAAATCTCTATGAAGGAAAGGGTTAAATGGCTGTCGTTTGTATGGAGATATAATAGTATATTAACCTAAATCTCTATGAAGGAAAGGGTTAAATGGCTGTCGTTTGTATGGAGATATAATAGTATATTAACCTAAATCTCTATGAAGGAAAGGGTTAAATGGCTGTCGTTTGTATGGAGATATAATAGTATATTAACCTAAATCTCTATGAAGGAAAGGGTTAAATGGCTGTCGTTTGTATGGAGATATAATAGTATATTAACCTAAATCTCTATGAAGGAAAGGGTTAAATGGCTGTCGTTTGCATGGAGATATAATAGTATATTAACCTAAATCTCTATGAAGGAAAGGGTTAAATGGCTGTCGTTTGCATGGAGATATAATAGTATATTAACCTAAATATCTATGAAGGAAAGGGTTAAATGGCTGTCGTTTGTATGGAGATATAATAGTATATTAACCTAAATCTCTATGAAGGAAAGGGTTAAATGGCTGTCGTTTGTATGGAGATATAATAGTATATTAACCTAAATCTCTATGAAGGAAAGGGTTAAATGGCTGTCGTTTGTATGGAGATATAATAGTATATTAACCTAAATATCTATGAAGGAAAGGGTTAAATGGCTGTCGTTTGTATGGAGATATAATAGTATATTAACCTAAATCTCTATGAAGGAAAGGGTTAAATGGCTGTCGTTTGTATGGAGATATAATAGTATATTAACCTAAATCTCTATGAAGGAAAGGGTTAAATGGCTGTCGTTTGTATGGAGATATAATAGTATATTAACCTAAATCTCTATGAAGGAAAGGGTTAAATGGCTGTCGTTTGTATGGAGATATAATAGTATATTAACCTAAATCTCTATGAAGGAAAGGGTTAAATGGCTGTCGTTTGTATGGAGATATAATAGTATATTAACCTAAATCTCTATGAAGGAAAGGGGGTTTTAAATTGGCTGTCGTTTGTATGGAGATATAATAGTATATTAACCTAAATCTCTATGAAGGAAAGGGTTAAATGGCTGTCGTTTGTATGGAGATATAATAGTATATTAACCTAAATCTCTATGAAGGAAAGGGTTAAATGGCTGTCGTTTGTATGGAGATATAATAGTATATTAACCTAAATCTCTATGAAGGAAAGGGTTAAATGGCTGTCGTTTGTATGGAGATATAATAGTATATTAACCTAAATCTCTATGAAGGAAAGGGTTAAATGGCTGTCGTTTGTATGGGATATAATAGTATATTAACCTAAATATCTATGAAGGAAAGGGTTAAATGGCTGTCGTTTGTATGGAGATAATAGTATATTAACCTAATATCTATGAAGGAAGGGTTAAATGGCTGTCGTTTTGTATGGAGATATATTATAGTATATTAACCTAAATCTCTATGAAGGAAAGGGTTAAATGGCTGTCGTTTGTATGGAGATATAATAGTATATTAACTTAAATCTCTATGAAGGAAAGGGTTAAATGGCTGTCGTTTTGTATGGAGATATATTATAGTATATTAACCTAAATCTCTATGAAGGAAAGGGTTAAATGGCTGTCGTTTGTATGGAGATATAATAGTATATTAACCTAAATATCTATGAAGGAAAGGTTTAAATGGCTGTCGTTTGTATGGAGATATAATAGTATATTAACCTAAATATCTATGAAGGAAAGGGTTAAATGGCTGTCGTTTGTATGGAGATATAATAGTATATTAACCTAAATCTCTATGAAGGAAAGGGTTAAATGGCTGTCGTTTGTATGGAGATATAATAGTATATTAACCTAAATCTCTATGAAGGAAAGGGTTAAATGGCTGTCGTTTGTATGGAGATATAATAGTATATTAACCTAAATCTCTATGAAGGAAAGGGTTAAATGGCTGTCGTTTGCATGGAGATATAATAGTATATTAACCTAAATCTCTATGAAGGAAAGGGTTAAATGGCTGTCGTTTGTATGGAGATATAATAGTATATTAACCTAAATCTCTATGAAGGAAAGGGTTAAATGGCTGTCGTTTGTATGGATATATATAGTATATTAACCTAAATATCTATGAAGGAAAGGGTTAAATGGCTGTCGTTTGTATGGAGATATAATAGTATATTAACCTAAATCTCTATGAAGGAAAGGGTTAAATGGCTGTCGTTTGTATGGAGATATAATAGTATATTAACCTAAATCTCTATGAAGGAAAGGGTTAAATGGCTGTCGTTTGTATGGAGATATAATAGTATATTAACCTAAATCTCTATGAAGGAAAGGGTTAAATGGCTGTCGTTTGTATGGAGATATAATAGTATATTAACCTAAATCTCTATGAAGGAAAGGGTTAAATGGCTGTCGTTTGTATGGAGATATAATAGTATATTAACCTAAATCTCTATGAAGGAAAAGGTTAAATGGCTGTCGTTTGTATGGAGATATAATAGTATATTAACCTAAATCTCTATGAAGGAAAGGGTTAAATGGCTGTTGTTTTGTATGGAGATATAATAGTATATTAACCTAAATCTCTATGAAGGAAAGGGTTAAATGGCTGTTGTTTTGTATGGAGATATAATAGTATATTAACCTAAATCTCTATGAAGGACAGGGTTAAATGGCTGTTGTTTGTATGGAGATATAATAGTATATTAACCTAAATCTCTATGAAGGAAAGGGTTAAATTGCTGTTGTTGTATGGAGATATAATAGTATATTAACCTAAATCTCTATGAAGGAAAGGGTTAAATGGCTGTCGTTTGTATGGAGATATAATAGTATATTAACCTAAATCTCTATGAAGGAAAGGGTTAAATGGCTGTCGTTTGTATGGAGATATAATAGTATATTAACCTAAATCTCTATGAAGGAAAGGGTTAAATGGCTGTCGTTTGTATGGAGATATAATAGTATATTAACCTAAATCTCTATGAAGGAAAGGGTTAAATGGCTGTCGTTTGTAAGGGAGATATAATAGTATATTAACCTAAATCTCTATGAAGGAAAGGGTTAAATGGCTGTCGTTTGTATGGGGATATAATAGTATATTAACCTAAATCTCT
>CM026395.1:10946500-11037107 GCA_014843695.1 Archivesica marissinica
AAGGGTTAAATGGCTGTCGTTTGTATGGAGATATAATAGTATATTAACCTAAATCTCTATGAAGGAAAGGGTTAAATGGCTGTCGTTTGTATGGAGATATAATAGTATATTAACCTAAATCTCTATGAAGGAAAGGGTTAAATGGCTGTCGTTTGTATGGAGAAATAATATATATTATCCTAAATCTCTATGAAGGAAAGGTTTAAATGGCTGTCGTTTGTATCGATATATAATAGTATATTAACCTAAATCTCTATGAAGGAAAGGGTTAAATGGCTGTCGTTTGTATGGAGATATAATAGTATATTAACCTAATCCTAATGATGAAAGGTTAGGCTGTCGTTTGTATGGAGATAATAGTATATTACCAAATCTCTATGAAGGAAGGGTTATGGCTGTCTTTGTATGGAGATTAATGATATTAACCTAAATCTCTATGAAGGAAAGGGTAAATGGCTGTCGTTTGTATGGAGATATAATAGTATACTACCTTAAATCTCTATGAAGGAAAGGGTTAATGGCTGTCGTTTGTATGGAGATATAATAGTATATTAACCTAAATCTCTATGAAGGAAAGGGTTAAATGGCTGTCGTTTGTATGGAGATATAATATTAACTAAATCTCTATGAAGGAAAGGGTTAAATGGCTGTCGTTGTATGGACATTATAATATATTAACCTAAATCTCTATGATGAGGGTTTAATGGCTGTCGTTTGTATGGAGATATAATATTATTACCCTAAATCTCTATGAAGGAAAGGGTTAATGGCTGTCGTTGTATGGAGATATATAATCTATTAACCTAAATCTCTATGAAGGAAAGGGTTAAATGGCTGTCGTTTGTATGGAGATATAATAGTATATTAACCTAAATCTCTATGAAGGAAAGGGTTAATGGCTGTCGTTTGTATGGAGATATAATAGTATATTAACCTAAATCTCTATGAAGGAAAGGGTTAAATGGCTGTCGTTTGTATGGAGATATAATAGTATATTAACCTAAATCTCTATGAAGGAAAGGGTTAAATGGCTGTCGTTTGTATGGAGATATAATAGTATATTAACCTAAATCTCTATGAAGGAAAGGGTTAAATGGCTGTCGTTTGTATGGAGATATAATAGTATATTAACCTAAATCTCTATGAAGGAAAGGGTTAAATGGCTGTCGTTTGCATGGAGATATAATAGTATATTAACCTAAATCTCTATGAAGGAAAGGGTTAAATGGCTGTCGTTTGTATGGAGATATAATAGTATATTAACCTAAATCTCTATGAAGGAAAGGGTTAAATGGCTGTCGTTTGTATGGAGATATAATAGTATATTAACCTAAATCTCTATGAAGTAAAGGTTAAATGGCTGTCGTTTGGATGGAGATATATAGTATATTAACCTAAATCTCTATGAAGGAAAGGGTTAAATGGCTGTCGTTTGTATGGAGATATAATAGTATATTAACCTAAATCTCTATGAGGAAAGGGTTAAATGGCTGTCGTTTGTATGGAGATATAATTATATTAACCTAAATCTCTATGAAGGAAAGGGTTAAATGGCTGTCGTTTGTATGGAGATATAATAGTATATTAACCTAAATCTCTATGAAGGAAAGGTTAAATGGCTGTCGTTTGTTGGGATATAATAGTATATTAACCTAAATCTCTAGAAGGAAAGGGCTAAATGGCTGTCGTTTGTATGGAGATATAATAGTATATTAACCTAAATCTCTATGAAGGAAAGGGTTAAATGGCTGTCGTTTGTATGGAGATATAATAGTATATTAACCTAAATCTCTATGAAGGAAAGGGTTAAATGGCTGTCGTTTGTATGGAGATATAATAGTATATTAACCTAAATCTCTATGAAGGAAAGGGTTAAATGGCTGTCGTTTGTATGGAGATATAATAGTATATTAACCTAAATCTCTATGAAGGAAAGGGTTAAATGGCTGTCGTTTGTATGGAGATATAATAGTATATTAACCTAAATCTCTATGAAGGAAAGGGTTAAATGGCTGTCGTTTGTATGGAGATATAATAGTATATTAACCTAAATCTCTATGAAGGAAAGGGTTAAATGGCTGTCGTTTGTATGGAGATATAATAGTATATTAACCTAAATCTCTATGAAGGAAAGGGTTAAATGGCTGTCGTTTGTATGGAGATATAATAGTATATTAACCTAAATCTCTATGAAGGAAAGGGTTAAATGGCTGTCGTTTGTATGGAGATATAATAGTATATTAACCTAAATCTCTATGAAGGAAAGGGTTAAATGGCTGTCGTTTGTATGGAGATATAATAGTATATTAACCTAAATCTCTATGAAGGAAAGGGTTAAATGGCTGTCGTTTGTATGGAGATATAATAGTATATTAACCTAAATCTCTATGAAGGAAAGGGTTAAATGGCTGTCGTTTGTATGGAGATATAATAGTATATTAACCTAAATCTCTATGAAGGAAAGGGTTAAATGGCTGTCGTTTGTATGGAGATATAATAGTATATTAACCTAAATCTCTATGAAGGAAAGGGTTAAATGGCTGTCGTTTGTATGGAGATATAATAGTATATTAACCTAAATCTCTATGAAGGAAAGGGTTAAATGGCTGTCGTTTGTATGGAGATATAATAGTATATTAACCTAAATCTCTATGAAGGAAAGGGTTAAATGGCTGTCGTTTGTATGGAGATATAATAGTATATTAACCTAAATCTCTATGAAGGAAAGGGTTAAATGGCTGTCGTTTGTATGGAGATATAATAGTATATTAACCTAAATCTCTATGAAGGAAAGGGTTAAATGGCTGTCGTTTGTATGGAGATATAATAGTATATTAACCTAAATCTCTATGAAGGAAAGGGTTAAATGGCTGTCGTTTGTATGGAGATATAATAGTATATTAACCTAAATCTCTATGAAGGAAAGGGTTAAATGGCTGTCGTTTGTATGGAGATATAATAGTATATTAACCTAAATCTCTATGAAGGAAAGGTTAAATGGCTGTCGTTTGTATGGAGATATAATAGTATATTAACCTAAATCTCTATGAAGGAAAGGGTTAAATGGCTGTCGTTTGTATGGAGATATAATAGTATATTAACCTAAATCTCTATGAAGGAAAGGGTTAAATGGCTGTCGTTTGTATGGAGATATAATAGTATATTAACCTAAATCTCTATGAAGGAAAGGGTTAAATGGCTGTCGTTTGTATGGAGATATAATAGTATATTAACCTAAATCTCTATGAAGGAAAGGTAAATGGCTGTCGTTTGTATGGAGATATAATAGTATATTAACCTAAATCTCTATGAAGGAAAGGGTTAAATGGCTGTCGTTTGTATGGAGATATAATAGTATATTAACCTAAATCTCTATGAAGGAAAGGGTTAAATGGCTGTCGTTTGTATGGAGATATAATAGTATATTAACCTAACTCTCTATGAAGGAAAGGGTCAAATGGCTGTCGTTTGTATGGAGATATAATAGTATAATAACCTAAATCTCTATGAAGGAAAGGGTTAAATGGCTGTCGTTTGTAATGGAGATATAATAGTATATTAACCTAAATCTCTATGAAGGAAAGGGTTAAATGGCTGTCGTTTGTATGGAGATATAATAGTATATTAACCTAAATCTCTATGAAGGAAAGGGTTAAATGGCTGTCGTTTGTATGGAGATATAATAGTATATTAACCTAAATCTCTATGAAGGAAAGGGTTAAATGGCTGTCGTTTGTATGGAGATATAATAGTATATTAACCTAAATCTCTATGAAGGAAAGGGTTAAATGGCTGTCGTTTGTATGGAGATATAATAGTATATTAACCTAAATCTCTATGAAGGAAAGGGTTAAATGGCTGTCGTTTGTATGGAGATATAATAGTATATTAACCTAAATCTCTATGAAGGAAAGGGTTAAATGGCTGTCGTTTGTATGGAGATATAATAGTATATTAACCTAAATCTCTATGAAGGAAAGGGTTAAATGGCTGTCGTTTGTATGGAGATATAATAGTATATTAACCTAAATCTCTATGAAGGAAAGGGTTAAATGGCTGTCGTTTGTATGGAGATATAATAGTATATTAACCTAAATCTCTATGAAGGAAAGGGTTAAATGGCTGTTGTTTGTATGGAGATATAATAGTATATTAACCTAAATCTCTATGAAGGAAAGGGTTAAATGGCTGTCGTTTGTATGGAGATATAATAGTATATTAACCTAAATCTCTATGAAGGAAAGGGTTAAATGGCTGTCGTTTGTATGGAGATATAATAGTATATTAACCTAAATCTCTATGAAGGAAAGGGTTAAATGGCTGTCGTTTGCATGGAGATATAATAGTATATTAACCTAAATCTCTATGAAGGAAAGGGTTAAATGGCTGTCGTTTGTATGGAGATATAATAGTATATTAACCTAAATATCTATGAAGGAAAGGGTTAAATGGCTGTCGTTTGTATGGAGATATAATAGTATATTAACCTAAATCTCTATGAAGGAAAGGGTTAAATGGCTGTCGTTTGTATGGATTATAATAGTATATTAACCTAAATCTCTATGAAGGAAAGGGTTAAATGGCTGTCGTTTGTATGGAGATATAATAGTATATTAACCTAAATCTCTATGAAGGAAAGGGTTAAATGGCTGTCGTTTGCATGGAGATATAATAGTACATTAACCTAAATCTCTATGAAGGAAAGGGTTAAGTATTAATTTATTTCAGTTGAAGACGCACCAGATGTTGTTATCATTCATGATGCTGTCAGACCCTTTATAGATGAGACTGTGATCAAACAGATAGCTGTATTTGCTCAAATATATGGGGTAAGCTAGCCAACCATGTTACTGTACAAGTATGAAAGCCTACAACTGAACTGTGTGAAACTTTAGTTTATTCAACTTTATTTAAGATTGATTGCAAAACAAGCTCCTACAACTTATATTGATCACTTTCGAGATGTCATTCCTGACGGAATCCATCGTCACGAGGGAGAGAGAAGAGGCAATGTGGAATTTAAATGCCTTGCCTATGGGCACAATCGTAACGGCTACAGGTGTCACACACTCGGGGCCTTTCGCACCTGAAGCAAACGTGCTACCATTGCGCTATCATGAAATAGAATCTGTTCTGGTTAGGAACAGTGGTTAGCGCGCTCGTTTCTCACCAATGCAACCGGGTTTGATCCTCGGACCGGGAAGTATGTGAGATGGTACGGTGGTCACCAGATCGGACAGGTGGGTTTTCTCTGGGTACTCCGGTGTCCTCCCACACGAATGACCACATATACACTTTCAATGACGCTTTCATCCGCACCAACGAGAGTGATTAATATAAGTTGTTAAAACTTGCTTCGCAATCGTTGTAAAATAAATAAAGTTTAAACTTTAAAATAGAAACTTTAATAGTGTAACATATATAGGATATTAAATGAGTGCTCATTGGTTATTGAATTTATTTAACGGGTCTTCTAAAAACGATAAAAACTCAAGACAAGTTAAATAAATTCAATAAGAAATGAACGGTGTGTTTTTACGTTTATTTATCGTCGCTACCGGTTGCCCATATGAGCGACGCCTCCTGAAGAGATTAGTTATTTTAGATTTTGGAGGATAGTGCATGATACAGACAGAGACCCATTACAGAATCTCCTCTGGTTCTATTACGTGCACGGTGTAAAGCACCGACACGAGACCTCGTTTTAACGTCCCATCTGAAAGACTGTTAATTTTATTACGGTCAGACGGGGGATCGAACCTGCGATCCCTGGATTACCAGTCCAGCATATTACCACTGGACTACAGATCCGTCTGTAAGAAAGAAATGAACACGAATATAAGCTGTAAATTCACTGAGTTGCAACAGTTTCGTGTATACCTGTGCTTCAGCTACGATCAAGAAGTGCGTTATACGGTCGGTCCGTTGTAATTGAACTGTCTGTAAACGCATCAAAACTCGTATTTGTTACTTTTCTTACGTGATAATTGGCTTTTAAATTCATGAAACTACAGTCTACATCGGTTAAGTCGAATTCCTTCAGACCGTACAAAATACTTCGACATAACCGAAGTTTGACTTAACGAAATTCGATATAAACAGAGCTAGTTATATGTAAAATGATAGTGTCTGAAACGGGACTTTCATCCGACTTCGAGATAACTGGAGAATTCGACATAACCGACTTGGGCATAGCGAATGTAGACTGTACTATAAAACAAAAAACTAGTAAATGTATTCTGAACAACAGTATGAGTTCTACATATATGTTATAATGTTAATCGTATTAATGGAACACACATGACGATGACATCACAAGTACTTTACCATGTGCATATTTACCAAGTCGGTTAAAATATGTAACGTTCAAATACTGGCCATTTGCACAACTTTCAGCAAGTTTTACATTGGAATTGCTACTGTAGACAGACATGGTTGTGGATGAATTCAGCACTGCAGGATTTGTAATGTTAATAGTGAATGTTTATAGCTTGATGAAGTGAAAGTAGGAATTTATAGCTCGATGAAGTGAAAGTAGGAATTTATAGCTCGATGAAGTGAAAGTAGGAATTTATAGCTCGATGAAGTGAAAGTAGGAATTTATAGCTCGATGAAGTGAAAGTAGGAATTTATAGCTCGATGAAGTGAAAGTAGGAATTTATAGCTCGATGAAGTGAAAGTAGGAATTTATAGCTCGATGAAGTGAAAGTAGGAATTTATAGCTCGATGAAGTGAAAGTAGGAATTTATAGCTCGATGAAGTGAAAGTAGGAATTTATAGCTCGATGAAGTGAAAGTAGGAATTTATAGCTCGATGAAGTGAAAGTAGGAATTTATAGCTCGATGAAGTGAAAGTAGGAATTTATAGCTCGATGAAGTGAAAGTAGGAATTTATAGCTCGATGAAGTGAAAGTAGGAATTTATAGCTCGATGAAGTGAAAGTAGGAATTTATAGCTCGATGAAGTGAAAGTAGGAATTTATAGCTCGATGAAGTGAAAGTAGGAATTTATAGCTCGATGAAGTGAAAGTAGGAATTTATAGCTCGATGAAGTGAAAGTAGGAATTTATAGCTCGATGGTTAATACTACCCGGAAAGTATATTTGCTTACTCGTTCCTATATTATCGTTCCTATTATACAATGAAGGTAATTTAGTTTGGTACATGTAGTTGAAATACTCAACAAATTTTTGGGGGAAATTAAACAATAAGAAAGTACATTCTTTAGAAATGTGTCTGTTTTCACCGATGCAGTGTCACTTTAATCTGTTGCTAAGGCAGCTGGTGTTACTAGACCACTAGTTTCCACGGTGATATCGGCAGACGATGATGGTTTACTGATGGAATCTCTAGACAGAAGCCGCTACTGTGCCAGTGAGATGCCACAGGGATTCAAGACCGATGTGATTAAAACTGCCTATGAGAAGGTAACTCTTTGCACGCTAACGATGAATAGCGCAGTCAAATACTGTACGTGTATTTATTTTAGCGGACTTCTAATTTTAGCGCTATTGTAAACAAACTTGTAGCGCTGACTGAAACACTTCCGTCTTATGTGCCGCAAAGACATTAAAGGTGATACGGGCTGGGGTATTGGACTTTAATAAGGGGAGATGTTCCCGGATGATTGTTTACCCCACTACGTGCTAAAATTATAATTAGCAGTAGTTCCCGTTACGCTAAATCATGACCACGCCATTAACCCTTTCAACACCAAGTCACACCAAGTAACTCCATGATATTCATAAACCAATAAATTAATAAGAAAATTACATTTGGACAAGTTCATTTATCAAAATGGGTAATTATGTCTAAAAATAGTCATATCACTGGCAAAAAGTGCAGATCCTGATGCTGGATCTACACTTTTTGTAAGCCTATTTAGAGGTCTGTGGTGTTGAAAGGGTTAACTGAAATTTTTGAAAATCATTCAATTGCGCACAATTTTGGACACGCTAATTCAAATACACGTACAGTATGTCATGGATAGGATAACTTTTATTGTGAGTCGGCAAGACTTTTTACAATTAACATAAGCTCTGATGAGCTTTTATAACCGACTATATATCAACGTATGTGTATGAATAACAAGACTAATAGAACTATGGTAAATAAAAATCGGGAATCAAATTAAACACACTACATGTATGATAAACCATGCTTATTTAGTCTAAGAGTAAAATAGACTTAAGATGAATGTAGGAAGGTAAATAATACAAGAATAATACAAGAACCAGGCAGGCAACTAATATGAGTTATAAATGAATAATAAAAATGCAATTTAACCCTTTCAACACCACAGGCCTCTAAATAGGCTTACAAAAAAGTGTAGATCCAGATGAGACGGCTCGTCACGAGCCGTCTCATCAGGATCTGCACTTTTTGCAAGTAATATTACTATTTTTAGAAAAGAAATTACCCATTTTGATAAATGAACTGATCTAAATGTAATTTTCTTATTAATTTATTGATCTAAAAATATCATGGACCAGTTCATGTCAGTTACTTGGTGTTGAATGGGTTAACTAACTGAACTGAATCCATGCTGATCCCACACTGTTTGACACACTAACTGGTTTAGTTTAACCATTTCCCCCTTAGAAGCCCCTCTCGACACCAATGCCTATTGACATAGATCGACACATTAGTAGTCAAACAAGCTATAATAAAGATCTGAGCTGAACAACGTAGTGTATACAACACTTAATAATTGCTAGTAACCGCCATGAAGGCGGAGTAGGCAAGTTCACAGCTTATCCATTGCATACAATGAAATAAAACTACATCTCTAAGGGGGAAAGGGTTAATCATAGTTTATTGCATTCGTTCTATATATATATATATACAATGTACAGAACAAAACAAATGAACACACTTGTATAATTATGTATAGTGTATACGATTTATATCATTGGTTCTTGGTATTGTATAAGGTACAGCATACTACACACTTACAGAGGAAGTCTAGCTCTTGAAATGACTGAAGCTAGTTAGTTTATACAAATTTATTTTAGCTCGATTGCGAAACATGTTCTTACAACTTATATTAATCACTCTTGAGACCTCATTCCTGATGGAATCCATCGGTATGAAGGAGAGAGAAGAGGCAATGTGTAATTTAAATGCATTGCCTAAGGGCACAATCGTAACTGCTCCAGCGGGGCTCGAACTCCGGACCTTTCACGCATGAAGCGAACGCGCATCCACTGCGCTATCACGACTTCCACGAAGCTAGTTGTATCCCTGAAGTCATCAGGTAGAGAATTGCACAGCACAGGAGCAGCATAGCAGAACGAGTTCCTACCGTAGCTGCTGGTTCTGACATGTGGTGTTTGCAGAATATTAGAATACATAAAGTTATATTCGGATTCCGCTTTATACAACTAATTCAGATAATACTGGAGGTACTAATTTATTTACAACGTTTCTAGTGCCATGGTTCTCATCCGGCGTACAGATAATGTTGGTATATTTGCTCTGCACAATAGTTCAGCAACTGTTGTTTTATAATTATTGCACGTTCCTGAATTGTTTCCATTTTCTTATTATTTTACTTGGAGCAAGCATATCATTAATGAGGAAATTCATACGAAAATAGATACAAACATGGCATATACATTCATCGAAGGAATTGCAATAGTGCTGTAAATATCATTAATGAGGGAATTCATGCGAAAATAGATACAAACATGGCATATACATTCATCGAAGGAATTGCAATAGTGCTGTAAATATCATTAATGAGGGAATTCATGCGAAAATAGATACAAACATGGCATATACATTCATCGAAGGAATTGCAATAGTGCTGTAAATATCATTAATGAGGGAATTCATGCGAAAATAGATACAAACATGGCATATACATTCATCGAAGGAATTGCAATAGTGCTGTAAATATCATTAATGAGGGAATTCATGCGAAAATAGATACAAACATGGCATATACATTCATCGAAGGAATTGCAATAGTGCTGTAAATATCATTAATGAGGGAATTCATGCGAAAATAGATACAAACATGGCATATACATTCATCGAAGGAATTGCAATAGTGCTGTAAATATCATTAATGAGGGAATTCATGCGAAAATAGATACAAACATGGCATATACATTCATCGAAGGAATTGCAATAGTGCTGTAAATATCATTAATGAGGGAATTCATGCGAAAATAGATACAAACATGGCATATACATTCATCGAAGGAATTGCAATAGTGCTGTAAATATCATTAATGAGGGAATTCATGCGAAAATAGATACAAACATGGCATATACATTCATCGAAGGAATTGCAATAGTGCTGTAAATATTTTGTATATAATTTTGTTCTTTGTGTTCTATTTATAAATAGTCTAATGACGAAGACTTTGACTATGGTACAGAATGTCTTCTGCTGGCCATGAAATACACAGGGACCAGAGCTAAACTATTTACCGGACCTGATAGTTTATGGAAGGTGACACTTATTTGTTTGTACGTTTACATGTAGAATTCCCTGTTTACATGTAGAATTCCCTGTTTACATGTAGAATTCCCTGTTTACATGTAGAATTTCCCGTTTACATGTAGAATTCCCCAGTGTTTGCAATATTCAAACAATTCCAATGTTTTGATATCGTCTGATGACCCAGTTTCAAGAATGAATCACTGTTTAGGACACACAACTTTATTAAATCTATAAATAATTGGGTGCCGAAAATTATCCTGCAAGTTACAGGAAATGTTTGCAGCTCGTATATATGTGAATATGCAATAAAGGTTGCGATATTATTGTGTGTCATGTGCAAGTTGCCGAGTGTGTACGGTCGTTCACTTCCACTCACATGTGTGTTTTGCGGTTATTTATCGTTACTACCAATTGCCCATATTGTAACACTCTGGACTGGCAATCCAGGGATCGCAGGTTTGATCCCCCATCTGACCCTGATAAAATTAACAGTCTTTCAGATGGGACTTTAAATCGAGATCTTGTGTCTGTGCTTTACACCGTGCACATAAAAGAACCAGAGGAGATTCTGGAATGGGTCTCTGTCTGTATCATTGCACTATCCTCCAAATATCTACATGACTAATCTCTTCAGGAGGTGTCGCTCATATGGGTGTGTGTAGGTTTATAGTGGGGGAAAGCTCTGCACTGTTTCTTGGAATGTATTCTAGCTCACTACGGTAGTATATGGGTTTATAATTGTGGGGAAAGCGCTGCACTCTTTATTAGAATGGATTTGTACTTACTAGTATATATCGGTTGACAGATGGTGGGAAAGCTCTGCACTCTTTCTTGGAATGGATTCTTACTTGCTATGGTAAAATGCAGGTTTATAATTGGAGGAAAGC
Source organism: Archivesica marissinica (assembly GCA_014843695.1). Taxonomy (NCBI): domain Eukaryota; kingdom Metazoa; phylum Mollusca; class Bivalvia; order Venerida; family Vesicomyidae; genus Archivesica; species Archivesica marissinica. Next base: position 10,957,839 of record CM026395.1, read on the forward strand.
TCTGCACTCTTTCTTGGAATGGAATCTTATGTGCTATGGTATTATGCAGGTTTATAATTGGAGGAAAGCCCTACTCTTTCTTGGAATGAAATTGTACTTACTACAGTAGTATACAGGTAACAATGGGGGTAAAGCGCTGCCGTGAACTATGTCTTGGAATGTATTTTCACTTCTACAAGTTATATGTTTTAGGTAACGTACAGAAAAGATTTATATGCTGCTGAAGCAATCATGAAAGGTATGAAACATGTAGGAGGTCATAATAACATGTAGGAGGTCATAATAACATGTAGGAGGTCATAATAACATGTAGGAGGTCATAATAACATGTAGGAGGGCATAATAACATGTAGGAGGGCATAATAACATGTAGGAGGTCATAATAACATGTAGGAGATCATAATAACATGTAGGAGGGCATAATAACATGTAGGAGGTCATAATAACATGTAGGAGGTCATAATAACATGTAGGATATCATAATAACATTTAGGAGGGCATAATAACATGTAGGTCATAATAACATTTAGGAGGTCATAATAACATGTATGAGGTCATAATAACATGTAGGTCATAATAACATGTATGAGGTCATAATAACATGTAGGTCATAATAACATGTATGAGGTCATAATAACATGTAGGAGGTCATAATAACATGTAGGATATCATAATAACATGTAGGAGGTCATAATAACATGTAGGAGGTCATAATAACATTTAGGAGGGCATAATAACATGTAGGAGGTCATAATAACATTTAGGAGGTCATAATAACATGTAGGAGGTCATAATAACATTTAGGAGGTCATAATAACATTTAGGAGGTCATAATAACATGTAGGAGGTCATAATAACATTTAGGAGGTCATAATAACATGTAGGAGGTCATAATATGTACGAGGTCATAATAACATGTATGAGGTCATAATAACATTTAGGAGGGCATAATAACATGTAGGAGGGCATAATAACATGTAGGAGGTCATAATATGTAGGTGATCATAATAACATGTATGAGGTCATAATAACATGTATGAGGTCATAATAACACGTATGAGGTCATAATAACATGTATGAGGTCATAATAACATGTATGAGGTCATAATAACATGTATGAGGACATAATAACATGTATGAGGTCATAATAACACGTATGAGGTCATAATAACATGTATGAGGTCATAATAACATGTAGGAGGGCATAATAACATGTAGTAGGTCATAATAACATGTATGAGGGCATAATATCATGTAGGAGGTCATAATAACATGTAGGAGGTCATAATAACATGTAGGAGGTCATAATAACATGTAGGAGGTCATAATAACATGTATGAGGTCATAATAACATGTAGGTCATAATAATATGTAGGAGGTCATAATAACATGTGGGAGGTCATAATAACATGTAGGAGGTCATAATAACATGTAGGAGGTCATAATAACATGTATGGGGTCATAATAACATGTAGGAGGTCATAATAACATGTAGGAGGTCATAATAACATGTAGGAGGTCATAATAACATGTAGGAGGTCATAATAACATGTATGGGGTCATAATAACATGTAGGAGGTCATAATAACATGTAGGAGGTCATAATAACATGTAAGAGGTCACAATAACATGTAGGAGGTCATAATAACATGTAAGAGGTCACAATAACATGTAGGAGGTCATAATAACATGTAAGAGGTCACAATAACATGTAGGAGGTCATAATAACATGTAAGAGGTCACAATAACATGTAGGAGGTCATAATAACATGTAAGAGGTCACAATAACATGTAGGAGGTCATAATAACATGTAAGAGGTCACAATAACATGTAGGAGGTCATAATAACATGTAAGAGGTCACAATAACATGTAGGAGGTCATAATAACATGTAAGAGGTCACAATAACATGTAGGAGGTCATAATAACATGTAAGAGGTCACAATAACATGTAGGAGGTCATAATAACATGTAAGAGGTCACAATAACATGTAGGAGGTCATAATAACATGTAAGAGGTCACAATAACATGTAGGAGGTCATAATAACATGTAAGAGGTCACAATAACATGTAGGAGGTCATAATAACATGTAAGAGGTCACAATAACATGTAAGAGGTCATAATAACATGTAAGAGGTCACAATAAATTGTAGGAGATCATAATAACATGTAGAATGGCACACTTTATTTAGTAGTTTTTATTCCTTTTATTTTATGAACATAAACATTGTTGATGTCCATTTGGACAAACATTAAAGCAGCATTACCGTATTTACTCGCCTATAAGACGGGGATATGTCCTGCTGATTTAAGGCTCAAAGTCAGGGTCCCGTCTTATAAGCGGGTCACAAAACATGACATAAAAATTTTCAGTCATTATCAGCCAGTTTGGCATTTTCTAAATGTCAGCCAGCTATATTTTTTTTGCCCAATTTGATCCCTTTTTATACTTTTTTTCACCGACTTTTTGACGGGCATATGATAATTAGGAAAGAAAGTACTCTGACATTGAAAATTTCTTCAACTTGCACTGGCCAAAATTGCTTGTTCTGCTGTAAATTTTATCAACCCGTCTTATATGCGAGTCCATGCCAAAACCACAGATTACAGAACCAAAGTAGGGGGTCGTCTTATATACGTCTTATATACGGTACATCGTATGAAATAAAAGATATTTGGAAAAAATCAATTTTTACGTATGGGTAGCAATGCTGCAACACATTCTAACATACTTTGTATGCTTATGTTCATTTGGTAAACATTGTTATTTGCGATATAACAAACTCGAAACCGAAAGTAGGACTTTCCGAGTCGATCGGTCACGTACTTGTTTACAACCGGAACGCATCGTCCGCACTTGTTTGCATTCGGAATGCATCGTCCCCATTTGTCCCACGTTGTCGTTTTTAATTAAATTACTTGATATGTTGATTCATACCTCTGTTAGCTAAGTCTTTTAGGGACATTTCTACATCCCGCGAGGGGTTCGACATTGGAGGAAGATAGATAGATAGTCTTTCATGTTCAAAATATATACGTTGTTTTCTACATCCTCTGTTGTTTCACGCATGCGTTCTGTGCGTGTTTACATTTCATGTGTTGATAAACAAATTCGCGTATACGACGGTTTAAATTTATTGGAATTTTATCGTTTTTGAGCGACTATTTCGATGTTTGTAAACACATACACATTAGTACTTATATTTTATCCAAAAACATCCTTTATTACGATGTAATGCTGCTTTAAAAGGGTTTAGGGTCTTTCAGTTAAATACTGTTGATAGCCCCTAAGTTGTTATGGGACTAACTTATAGTCTATTTTTGCCCTTAACCCCTTCTGGACGAATATTTGTGCCATAAACAAATGGAATTTAAGTGCCCTGCCTAAGGGCACAATTGCAACGTAACGGATATAGCTGGGTGCAAACTCCGGGCCTTTAGCACCTGAAGCAAAACACACTACCACAGAGCTATCACGACATTCAATTTGTCTAAAAAGTCTAAAAGCTCCATTTAAGGAATGAATTTCAGGTTAATACTTTCCATAGGGGTATGAACTACATTGGGTGTGGTTAAAGTGTGTGGAGGCCAAGGGAATCCACGCTAACTTTAAACACGCCCAATGTAGTTCATACCCGATGGAAACTATTAACCCGCGATTCATTACTTATATTTACACTAATTATTCTTTTCAATGACACAAAGCAAATATAGCACACTTTCCATTTAAAGTGTTTTTAGTCCAGATTTACAACTTACCGTGTGCCGGAACAGGTAAATAGATCATCCTTGGAACAGCGTAAACTGTGTAAGACACGCCTTTTCTCGCAACGAGCGCTACCTGGCACTGCGAATGCACAAGTCCATATCTTCGAGTGCACATGTCATGCTGACTTTTCTCTCTCCCTCATATTGATGCCTTGATGGGTGTCACCAGAAATAAGATCTCGAGAGTGATTTCACCATTGTTGAAAGAACTTGTTTCGCAGTCGAGCTAGAATAAATTTATTTAAGCATCATATCATGATATGTACTTTTCTTTTCTAGAAGAGAATTTGACAGTACAAGTTCACTTTGTAGCTGGCCAAGAAAAGCAACACCTCCTAGAAACCATTGTGACAAAATGCAGCAGTCATAGGATAAGAGTAGAGGTTTGTATATTGTAGCGTATCCAGACATTATTGCGTATGGTAAACACATCTGACTGGCTTCTGTTTATCTTAGCTACCTGTTAGTTTATACAAATTTATTTTAGCTCGATTGCGAAACAAGTTATTTCAACTTATATAAATCACTCTCGAGACCTCATTCCTGATGGAATCCATCGCCACAAGGGAGAGAGAAGAGGCAATGTGGAATTTAAATGCCTTGCCTAAGGGCACAATCGTAACGGCTGCAGTGGGGCTCGAACTCCGGACCTTTCGCACCTGAAGCGAACGCGCATCCACTGCGCTATCACGACTTCCTGTTCTAAAACTGATTTCATGTAAGTCGTGATAATGCATTGGTTGCACATTCACTTCAGGTGCGAAAGGTCTGGAGATTGAGCTGTTACGATTGGTTTAAACATATTTATTCGTTCATTATGTACAGTACATATCTATTTTATAGCTATACAAACGAAAATGGATTTAATCGGAAGCTTGAAGCTTATCATGCTGTTACGATTGTGCCCTTAGGCAAGGTATTTAAGCTCCACGTTGCCTCTTCTCTCCCTCGTGGCGATGGATTCCATCAGAAATTAAGTCTCGAGCGTGATTAATATAAGTTGTAAGAACTTGTTTCGCAATCGAGCTAAAATAAATTTTGTATAAACTAATGTATCTATTCAATTATTTGTTCGTTTTTCGGGCTGAAAGTCACACCAGCAGCTTAGGCCATATGGCGACTCATGATGGATGACAGCCCCGGGTGTCTTTCTCAGCAGTATTTCGGGCATGGACGGGCACTCTGGTTGAACTACTGACCTCTTGCAAGCCAGTTTGATAGCTTCCTCACATGAAATAATTTGACAACAAATGTGAAATTCGAACTTATAGGGGAGATAAGCAAGTGATGGAAGTCATCAATTTTAATCACATTAAACCATTTCAACAGACAGATTTGAGCCGCACCATGACAAAACCAACATAGTGCAGATAAAAGCACACAAGTCAAGAACTACTGGCGTCCGTGGTCCAGTGGTAGAGCGTCGGATTTAGAATCGAACGGTCCCGGGTTCGATACTAGGTCAGGCCACGTATGTAGTGTCATTGAAAGTGTATATGTGGTCATTCGTGTGGGGGAGGAAACCGGAGTACCCGGAGAAAGTCCACCTGTCCGATCTGGCGACCACCGTACCATACTTCCCTGTCCGAGGATCGAACCGGAGTTGCGTTGGTGAGAAGCGAGCGTGCTAACCACTGCGCTAATCGGACAGCCAAAATTATTTTAATGCAATATATACCAGTATAGCATAACTGTTAACTCTTTGTACACTAGAATAACAGTCAAATTGTCATGCATTAGAATTATGTCATAATGAGATTACAATTACAAATAAGAAAAACACAGATGTAATTGAATTGTCGTCTACTCTTTTTATTGGAACTATTAACTCATTTGATTCTGGATACCGTTCAAACAATATTTGCAAAGAACATAGAGCCATATCAGCCGTCAGGGAACGTGCCGTCTGATCAGGCTCTATGATGTTTGCTATTCAGATGATCTTGCTAAGACACTTGGCTATGTAGCAAACAACATATATCCTGATCAGCATGCAGCGTCACGCTGCGGCTGATCTGGATCTATGTTGTTTGCAAAAGCTTTTAAATGTATCCAGAATGAAATGGGTTAATAGCCTTATTTTACCCAGCATACAAAGAGTTAATTGACAGAAAAAACATGTTTCCGTTCCAGGAAAGTTCGGAATTACATCTATGCAATAGCGTCGTGTTCATCTACTCTGCCTTCACGCCACGTGCAATCACCACAAATACAAGATGTGTTCATCTCTCTTCCACCAACCGTGATCATACGTGGAGGACACGCCTCAAACCTTTGTTGCTGCATGTATATGATGGAAGTGCAATGAACCATGACAGCATCCTCCAGTTTATGGAAACAATCAGTAATATGACATATGATTTTCCAGATGCGCTTAATTTTGGAATTCTGCATTTTGTAAGTATATCTTATAAGCTCGATGGCTTCGTTTGTATTTCTTTTATATCCATATGTACAAAGTGTTAAGCAGTTTTCAACAACATATGCAATACATAACTTGGTTTAAACATATTTATTCGATAATAATGTACATTACATATACATTGTATACAAAACGAATATGGATTAAATCGGTAGCTTAAAGCTTATTGAGATTTTCTCCATTGCATACCGGTATATAATGTTGTGCACAAATGGCGATTAAGAGATAAACATATAATGTAGTAATACCAAAATATATAATAGTATTTGAAAATATAGCTTGTTATCAGGTGAAAAGCTAACAGTAAAAGGGAGGTTGGGTAGTAAGCGATGAACCATAAGTAAGCACACTGTTTGAAGTGAATCACTCTGCTAGTGCATCAGTCTCTGTTCACAGAATACTAAAAACGTTTAGACTTTTCTATGAATTTGTGGACAGCTAAGACTATTATTTCATTATGTTCAGATGGCAAAGAAATATCATACATAACTTGTAATAATAACTATGAATGTAAAATTTAATTGTGATAAATAAATTAGGTCTGCACCAAAGACACACATTGGCCTAGAGGTAATTATATGGTTGGCGAAAAGGTACCTGTATGGAAAGTACCAACATGCATAATATTATTGACTCTTGAAATATACAGCTTGACACTCTTGAGATTTGACCTCAAGGGTCATTTTTTTATTATACTTTATTTATTTTACAACGATTGCGAAGCAAGTTTGAACAACTTATATTAATCACTCTCGTTGGCTCGGATGTAAGCGTATATGTGGTCATTCATGTGGGAGGAAACCGGAGTACCCGGAGAAAACCCACCTGTCCGCTCTGGCGACCATCGTACCATCTCACATACTTCCCTGTCCGAGGATTGACTCTTTCACTTTCAGTCTAGTGAATGCCCTGCAGCTTTTCTACATATAATAGTTCCTACAAACCCTACAAATCCTGCAAACCTCGACAAAATACGGTTTCACTATTTGCAGTCATTCAAAAGTCTCCCCACTTCTCCCTAAATGTTCTCACTTCTCCCTAAATCATCTGGAGGGAGAAGTGACTTCTCCCAAAATTTGGAGTCTAGCTTGAGCCCTGTAAATGTAATTGAAAAAACAACAAAACAATTGCTGCATGAGCTATTTCACATGCAGTACCTACATGTAGTCAGTAATACATGTATTTAATAAGAATATAGATGCATTGATAACATGATCGGGTTCATTCTAGGTCAGAATTTTTGGGAGAAGTGAGAAAGCGCGTGATCGCTTCCTTAAATGGTGTTCTTTAATATACTTCTGCAAAATAGGGTTAAAATGCACAGTACAACCATTAAACACAACATTTGAATAGAAGGAGTGCTTTATAATGGGCCAGTGTATATCTTACTAGACACAATTTTGTTGAAAATCGTAAAAACCAAAAAATATTTTTTTTTTTTTTTTAGGGAAAAGTGGGGCCCCCAGAGGGCGATGTCAGGGTCCCTAGGGCGACAATTTCGCCCACATCGCCCTCTAGAATGATCCCAGATGATATTATAGCAGAATTACAATATTAATCACTTAAATATCTGTGTGTTTCATTTACAAACATGTTATTTGTATGTTGATGCAATAGATATTCGTACATTATTTTGAATTCAAATTGATATATATATAAGTATATTGTACTTCACCACAACAAACATACTACTGCTACAGTAGGGTTACAATGATTGATTCAAGGCTAGATCAGACACCTCGATTGATTCAAGGCTAGATCACAGACACCTCGATTGATTCAAGGCTAGATCACAGACACCTCGATTGATTCAAGGCCAGATCACAGACACCTCGATTGATTCAAGGCTAGATCACAGACACCTCGATTGATTCAAGGCCAGATCACAGACACCTCGATTGATTCAAGGCTAGATCACAGACACCTCGATTGATTCACGGCTAGATCACAGACACCTCGATTGATTCAAGGCTAGATCACAGACACCTCGATTGATTCAAGGCTATATCACAGACACCTCGATTGATTCAAGGCTAGATCACAGACACCTCGATTGATTCAAGGCTATATCACAGACACCTCAATTAATTCACGGCTAGATCACAGACACCTCGATTGATTCAAGGCTATATCACAGACACCTCGATTGATTCACGGCTAGATCACAGACACCTCGATTGATTCAAGGCTAGATCACAGACACCTCGATTGATTCAAGGCTAGATCACAGACACCTCGATTGATTCAAGGCTAGATCAGACACCTCGATTGATTCAAGGCTATATCACAGACACCTCAATTAATTCAAGGCTAGATCAGACACCTCGATTGATTCAAGGCTATATCACAGACACCTCGATTGATTCACGGCTAGATCACAGACACCTCGATTGATTCAAGGCTAGATCACAGACACCTCAATTGATTCAAAGCTATATCACAGACACCTCAATTAATTCAAGGCTAGATCAGACACCTCGATTGATTCAAGGCTATATCACAGACACCTCGATTGATTCAAGGCTAGATCACAGACACCTCGATTGATTCAAGGCTAGATCACAGACACCTCGATTGATTCAAGGCTATATCACAGACACCTCGATTGATTCAAGGCTATATCACAGACACCTCGATTGATTCAAGGCTATATCACAGACACCTCAATTAATTCAAGGCTAGATCACAGACACCTCGATTGATTCAAGGCCAGATCACAGACACCTCGATTGATTCAAGGCTATATCACAGACACCTCGATTGATTCAAGGCTATATCACAGACACCTCAATTAATTCAAGGCTAGATCACAGACACCTCGATTGATTCAAGGCCAGATAACAGACACCTCGATTGATTCAAGGCTAGATCACAGACACCTCGATTGATTCAAGGCTAGATCACAGACACCTCGATTGATTCAAGGCTATATCACAGACACCTCAATTAATTCAAGGCTAGATCACAGACACCTCGATTGATTCAAGGCCAGATAACAGACACCTCGATTGATTCAAGGCTAGATCACAGACACCTCGATTGATTCAAGGCTAGCTCACAGACACCTCGATTGATTCAAGGCTAGATCACAGACACCTCAATCGGATTCCGATTTGATTCATATTTAATTTATTCCTGCAATATTTTCATGCTGATGGTATAGACTGGTCGGAAAATCTCAAAAGGCAACACCCCTAGGCATTTATTAGTAGAATATGGCATACACTTGTTTTAGCATAATTTGGGTATGCTGGTTCCAAATCTGATGTATGCCAAGCTGGATTTTTCAGTTTTCCCTTTTAAAAATTAAAAACAAAATGGCCGCCATTCATCAACTATTTATTTGTGTATATTTTGCCACATCACATGTTATGATGGTAACCAGTTATACTATAATGGTTTATGATACGTATGGCTACCTTCAATATGCTAGATGCGTTAACAACTAAGTATTCACTAATTCGTCAGTTATTAGAGACTAATTAGTAACTAATTAGTAGCAAAATTCTAGACAATCTAGTTAATAAGTAGCTTGGAATTCCAAATACAATTGTGACATTCCCAGAGACTGCTACAATGTTAAATTATAGATTAATCCATCAACATAGTTAATAGTTGTGTAACTGATTATATTGTTACAAAAGATCTGGCTCCTTGCCGCTCCTGGCTAATTACAACATGACAATGATATATCTGTATGTCTGGCAGCCACATCCTAGCCATCATTCAGACATCTCCTCTTTTCTACACACACAATTTGCTGTGCACTTCAGCATCTGGTCTTCTTGCAGCCACATGATATGAGTTCAGCATGTGGAACTGCAGGGACTGACATCGGGATTGGCACCAACGGAGTTCCTTCATATTTCCAACCTGATTCTGATATCTCTGTGTAATTTCGCTTGGTGCAAATCTGAGGCTTGGCAGAGAGCCTTCTTAACGTGGAAGCATAGGGCATATCTGAGGCTTGGTGGGAGGAGTTATAGCGTGATAGCGCAGTGGATGTGCGTTTGCTTCAGGTGTGAACGGTCTGGAGTTGTGCCCCGCTGGAGCCGTTACGATTGTGCCCTTAGGCAAGGCATTTAAATTCCCTGTTGCCCCTTCTCTCTCCCTCGTGGCGCTGGATTCCCTCAGGAATGAGGTCTCGTGGGTGATTAATATAAGTTGTAATAATTTGTTTTGCAATCAAGAAAAAATTAATTTGTATAAACTAAACCCTTAGTTTGAATATCTAGCTTTAAACTCTTAGTTTGAACATCTAGCTTTAAACCCTTAGTTTGAACATCTAGCTTTATACCCTTAGTTTGAACATCTAGCTTTATACCCTTAGTTTGAACATATACCTTTATACCCTTAGTTTGAACATCTAGCTTTAAACCCTTAGTTTGAACATATACCTTTATACCCTTAGTTTGAACATCTAGCTTTAAACCCTTAGTTTGAACATATACCTTTATACCCTTAGTTTGAACATCTAGCTTTATACCCTTAGTTTGAACATCTAGCTTTATACCCTTAGTTTGAACATCTAGCTTTATACCCTTAGTTTGAACATCTAGCTTTATACCCTTAGTTTGAACATCTAGCTTTATACCCTTAGTTTGAACAGCTAGCACAAGATACTGGTCAACAGTAATAAAATCAATCCAATATATTTATTGCATTACATATGACAACATATTTATAGCAAACAATACATAAAATATTCCAATGAAAGACGTGGGTACATTTTCAAAGAGCATAGATGTTTGTGTACTTTCTTAAATGCTATTAATACTATTATACTAATATTAGGAGTTCGAGCCCCGCTGGAGCCATTACGATTGTGCCCTTACGCAAGGTATTTAAATTCCGGAATGAGGTCTCGAGAGTGATTAATATAAGAACTTGTTTCGCAATCAAGCTAAAATAAATTTGTATAAACTAGATGCTATTAATTTATTGCTAAATTTGTGTCAATTTTGACAAAACTTTCCTTGCGCTCTCTGTAAGCCAAGTACAATGTAATAAAGGTTTGTTAAATAGGCCAAGTAATAGCGTTCCAAATATTTTATTCTTAAATCTATAAATTTAGGCTGTCCGATTAGCGCAGTGGTTAACGCGCTCGCTTCTCACCAATGCAACTGGGAAGTATGCGAGATGGCACGGTGGTCGCCAGATCGGACAGGTGGGTTTTCTCCGGGTACTCTGGTTTCCTCCCATACGAATTACCACATATACGCTTTCATCCGCGCCAACGAGAGTGATTAATATATAGAGGATATTTGTTTGTTTTGAGTGAATATGGAATATATCTCACTTCGAAGTGAGAAAATTTCAAATATTTTCACGAGCACATAGCGCGAGTGAAAATATGAAATATGCTAATTGGTGAAAAACAAACACAAAATGAAGAAATTAAAATAGCTGGCCGCCGTGTTTTTGCTCGGATGAATACATTGACGACTATACGTCGTGAGTCGATACACAAATCTGCCGCCATCTTAAATTTAAAGTTGAATCGAGGAAAAATACATGAAAACATTTATTGGATTTATTGTTACAATTTGCAGTGACAAAATTCGAGTTTGTTTCATAACAAAAACAATAATACAGGTAAATAGTGTCATTGAAGCCAGGTAAACGATCAAAATTAAATGACACGTGTGACATGGTGAAGAATAGTGTATTGGGAAGGGAGATAATAAAAAAAGTAGTCCGGCAAAATACAGTGAGTGATATGCAGCCAGTGAGTGATATGGATTAATATATCTCACTGATAGAACACTGTATTTCATCAATTAGCATAAAATAAAAGTTGTTAGAACTTGCTTCGCAATCGTTTAAATTTGGGGAAAATAAGAAGAAAATGATACTCACTGTCGATCATTCCACTTTAGTATATTAGTACTACAATGAGAGACATTAGTCAGTTACTGCCCCTGAATACTCATGAAAGAAGATCTTCTTAATTGGCTTCCTCTGTTTTTATCGTTGTTTCCTTTGCACCACATGATATCTGTTTTCATTAGTTTTCTTATCTTATAATTATTAAATCTCGACAGATATTCTACAGCATATCCAATAGATACTTTACAGTAGAAATTGATTATAAATTAATTAACATGCTTTTGATAAAATCACATTTATCATACCGCAACATATGGTTAGGGAACACCAATAAAAACAAAGGCTTTCAACTAAAAGGACCAATACATATTTCGGGTTAAATGACTATCAAGGGAGGTAATCGAAAACCCAGTAATATCTCTCATAGACAGAGATTCGTTCATTGCGTAGTACATCTGTATAATGTATGTACTCATAACTCCTGCATCATGGTTTTTCTGCATTATTTCAGAAGGGAGGAGACTATGGACAGCTGTCAGACATGATAACAAGTTTGATTTGGAACAGAGATTCCAGTTTGTGTGGACAAACATTTGTTATACAGAAAACTAAAGACAAGATGTGAAATACTGTTGTTTCTTGCCAACAAACATTCGTTATACAGAACTCTGAAGACGAGATGTGAAATATTGCCGCAGCTTGCCAACAAACTTTCGTTATACAGAACTCTGAAGACGAGATGTGAAATATTGTCGCAGCTTGCCAACAAACTTTCGTTATACAGAACTCTGAAGACGAGATGTGAAATATTGCTGCAGCTTGCCAACAAACTTTCGTTATACAGAACTCTGAAGACGAGATGTGAAATATTGCTGCAGCTTGCCAACAAATTTTCGTTATACAGAACTCTGAAGACGAGATGTGAAATATTGCCGCAGCTTGCCAACAAACTTTCGTTATACAGAAATGTGAAACCTTGTTGTTGCTTGCCATTGGGGATGCTCCATAGAAATGCATACACTACACTGTATTACTGGTACTACAGAATACACATGTACATGTAGGCACAAACAAACTTTTGTGCAAAGATTGCAACATTACCAACAGTAGTGCTGATCAGGATTAAAATTCATCTGCATGTATGTTGTTTCCTTGGTCAATTGGTTTGTACCTTCCGGTAGTCGTTACGATTGTGCCCCTAGGCAAGACATTTAAATTCCACATTGCATCTTCTCTCTTCCTCGTGGCGATGGATTCCCATCAGGAATGAGGTCGAGAGAGAGAGAGATTAATATAAGTTGTAAGACTTGTATGTGTGACACGCCCTTACATTCAAGGACTTGTATGTGCGACACACCCTTACATTCAAGGACTTGTATGTGTGACATGCCCTTACATTCAAGGACTTGTATGTGTGACACGCCCTTACATTCGAGGACTTGTATGTGTGACACGCCCTTACATTCGAGGACTTGTATGTGTGACATGCCCTTACATTCGAGGACTTGTATGTGTGACACGCCCTTACATTCGAGGACTTGTATGTGTGACACGCCCTTACATTCGAGGACTTGTATGTGTGACAGGCCCTTACATTCGAGGACTTGTATGTGTGACACGCCCTTACATTCAAGGACTTGTATGTGTGACACGCCCTTACATTCGAGGACTTGTATGTGTGACACGTCCTTAAAGTCTCTTTATGCGTTAATTTATTTGCAAATTTATCCTAATGTTTACTTTAGTTATTGGTGATTTTGATAACAAATATCCAAAAAGGGAAGTAATTTATAAATGGTAATTTCACAAAAGCATGTTCGTTTGTGGCCATATTTTACTTTTTATCGTAATAATTTATTTATTGTAAAATGAAAATATACGACAATAATCACAATATCTAATCATCCGCTCCTTACAATATCTCGGTCTGCAGCACATTCTAAGTAAACGCATAAAGGGGCTTTAACACTCAACTTAGACGGACGATAGCACAGACAAATTCAAATTAATGTCCGTTTGTTGTGCAAATAAAAACCAAAATACACTTTAACATCATGCTGGTTTATACATTGGTGTGATGTACATTACAAATTATATATCATATCACAGAATCTGACAAATACAATGTACATATATGTCATATCTAACAAATACAATGTACATATAAGTCATATCTGACAAATACAATGTACATATAAGTTATATCTGACAAATACAATATACATATAAGTTATATCTAACAAATACCATGTACATATATGTCATATCTGACAAATACAATGCACATATAAGTTATATCTAACAAATACCATGTACATATATGTCATATCTGACAAATACAATGCACATATAAGTTATATCTAACAAATACAATGCACATATAAGTTATATCTAACAAATACAATGCACATATAAGTTATATCTAACAAATACAATGCACATATAAGTCATTAAATAATATATTATGAGCGTATGAAAGTCACAACATATGATACAAAACGTAACTGACCAATAAAAACAGAGAATACATAAACATGAAGTATATTTCATGTGTGAGGTTTTGAAAGAAATTTGCATTCATAAGGAACTGTTTTCATAAATAACAAGGCTGTGCTGAAATAGTCATACCTGTCTTAAGCAGCCAGCCAAGGGAGTCAGAGAAAGTGGCTGCTTAGCACAGGTGGCTGCTTAATTGAAAACACAGTTTGATTTAACATGCCGTTTAACCATACAAAATGGTTTTCGTCCACTAAAAGTGACAGGCGGGCAGCACAGTCATTGGCGCGTTTGACTGCATGGCATAAAGGCCAAACAATGGACGATAATTCCGTTATCAACGAGTTAAATATTGAGCCGGTAATAAGTCATTCGGACAGTACTATAAATTCCGATACTAAGGAATCGTGGCCATCTGATTGTTGAATTGGGCTATTTGTCATTGCACTCTCTGGCCCTACATTCATCAAACTTCTCACTTTGAGATTGCTCTGGGCTCAAATTTTCTTACATTGATAAATCATTGAACTTGAACAATTTTGGGATATATGTTTGGTTTAGTATTCATAAACAATATCTCAATGAAGGCGTTTAAGGAATTATTAACTTGAGTTGAGAACAATTTGAAGTCGAGATATTTATGGAATATGGAAAACAAGTTCTTAAAACTTATATTAATCCCTCTCGAGAACTCATTCCTGATGGAATCCATCGCCACGAGGGAGAGAGAAGAGTCAATGTGGAATTTAAATGCCTTGCCTAAGGACACAATCGTAATGGCTACAGCTGGGCGCGAACACTCGGGGGGGGGGGTCTTTCGCACCCGAAGCGAACACGCTATGACGACTTCCACAATTTTAGCTAGTTATGACCTCAATACACACCTAATTTGGCCTCTTAAGACAGGTGGTATCTTTATTGAAGTATTCTCTTGGGCAGGTTTGACTGTATTAACCAGTGTTGTCATATAATTATGGTGCTTAGTTTTAAATATTAGAACAATATTTGTATTTTTTATGATAGAAAAATTACCTCCCTTACATAATGTTACTTATTTCCTGTGTCAACAATACAATGATGTTAATGAATACATAGATCTTCTATAATGTTGTAAAAGTTATTTTTATATAATAATATGCCTGTTGTAAGCTTACTGACGAGAAGAAACACAGATTTCCAAAAGTTTTAAAGAAAAAGTGAGAAAATAAGCATGTTATAAAAAAATTAATAATAAAAAACCGAAGTCATTAGCATATCAATTTTATTTCATATTTCAGTTAGTAATACATAGTACTAGTGATGTACCAAGTATGAACACATTCTATTATTGTAAACCTTTTTTACAAAACTGTAGAGAACGCCTTTAAACTTTTTTTTATTCTACATGCATGTACACTCAAATATCTAACTTGGAAATGTCATGTCCTGAGTCAATCATTATCACGTTCTAACAGAATGTATGTACAAGTGACATTGATATATGAAGTGTGATATTGCACGCTGTCCTCCGCCTCATTACCTACCCTGCATCACCGTGTCAAGTTTCATTTCCTTGGATAATTTTCGAGTTAATCTCTGGACAACAGACCTGGGGTCAATTACATAGCAATGTAATTAATTACATTACCAATTACATGGCAATGTTACAAATACATTAAATTTACAATGTAATTAATTAAATTACAATTACTTTCCCAATGTAATTAATTAAATTACCAATTACATGACAATGTTACAAATACAATTACATCAAATTTACAATGTAATTTATTAAATTACAACAATTCTGTGTCCAATAAATAGCCTGCCTGCATATTTTGAAAGTAATTAATTAAATTACATGTAATTAAAACATACTCAATTACAAATTACATCCAATTACTTTAATTTTTATAATTAATTACAGGTAATTACAATTACAGTACTTTATTCAATTACCCAGGTTTGCCAGACAAGAATTTAATGAAGTGAAAAGGGGAGATAATATTGCAAGTACAGCAGAGAGAGTTATGGTTCTTGCACTCCGCCTCATTTCCCAGTATCACTGTAGTTGTCCAGTTATGTTCCAGCCAACAATTAATGAAGTGAAAAGGGGAGATAATATTGCAAGTGCAACAGAGAGAGAGTTATGGTTCTTGCACAATGCACTCCACCTCATTGCCCTGTATCACTATTTCAAGTTTCATTTGATTTCCTGGAATAGTTGAGAGTTTTGCTCCACCCAAGAAATGGACAGACAAAGTGGCAACTATATGCTCTCCCTTTGGAGGGGGCATAAAAATGACTGATTCTCAGTTTTTCAAATACGGTAACAGAACAGCATAACATCTCAACCTGACAAGATAAAACAGACATTCAATGAAATCATTACCACACTAAAATGTACCTATGCATTCCCACACCAAAATGTACCTATGCATTCCCACACCAAAATGTACCTATGCATTCCCGCACCAAAATGTACCTATGCATTCCCACACCAAAATGTACCTATGCATTCCCGCACCAAAATGTACCTATGCATTCCCACACCAAAATGTACCTATGCTTTCCCACACCAAAATGTACCTATGCATTCCCACACCAAAATGTACCTATGCATTCCCACACCAAAATGTACCTATGCTTTCCCGCACCAAAATGTACCTATGCATTCCCACACCAAAATGTACCTATGCATTCCCACACCAAAATGTACCTATGCTTTCCCACACCAAAATGTACCTATGCATTCCCACACCAAAATGTACCTATGCATTCCCACACCAAAATGTACCTATGCTTTCCCACACCAAAATGTACCTGTGCAATTTTTTAATTTTACAGCATGGATCAAACAGCTGGTGATCTTTTGATAAAATCACACAAGTCAGTAAGAAATAAACATGACAAGGAATGAGGATATACAAAATGTCATGTAGACCATTGTACCAGGGGCGTACCTAGCGATTTTGAATTTCTAAGCCTGTCTAATACAGCGAGCAGCCAACGATGCGATTTCGCTAGAGGATCACTGATGCACTACGACACGTTTAGATTTACATCTTCGATGTTCAATTTTCAGATATAATTTGACTTTATATTGCGCACGATGTATGGGACCTCCAAGTTGAAAACATCACACTTCGTCAAATCCCTCCACCCAGACAGTTTTTATTGCATTTTTGGGGTTTTAAATCTTTTATTTTCTGGGACAATCTGCAGGCCCGGGCCAAGTTCACTGATGTAATATGCTTGATTTAATACTGTGCACACACCAGTCACTGATGTAATATGCTTGATTTAAAACTGCACACACCAGTCACTGATGTAATATGCTTGATTTAAAACTGCACACACCAGTCACTGATGTAATATGCTTGATTTAAAACTGCACACACCAGTCACTGATGTAATATGCTCGATTTAAAACTGTGCGCACACCAGTCAGAAATCTGGAAAGAGGTATTGATATAATTTGCCTTGTCCGTCAAATAAATATATATATAACAGATGGATATGTAGTCCAGTGGTAGTACGCTGGACTGGTAATCCAGGGATCGCAGGTTCGAACAGCATGGCTGAAACCTGAACAGCATGGCTGTGAAGAGAGATGCGTAACAGCGAGTCAGGGGTTGACATGGAAGTGAGTGGGGTCTTCCTCCCATGTATACAGACGGATCTGTAGTCCAGTGCTAACACGCTGGACTGGTAATCCAGGGATCGCAGGTTCGAACCCCCGTCTGACCCTAATAAAATTAACAGTTTTCAGATGGGACTTTAAACAGAGGTCTCGTGTCGGTGCTGTACACCGTGCACGTAAAAGATACCAGAGGAGACTCTGGAATAGGTCTCTGTCTGTACCATTGCACTATCCTCCAAAAACTAAAATGACTAATCTCTTCAGGAGGCATCACTCATATGGGTAACCGGTAGCGACGATAAATAAACGTAAAACACACACACATAAATATACATTTATTATATGCTTTCCAATGAAATATAGATAGTTTAACAGTGAAATCAAATGTGTTATTCCACTGGTTGAAAGCAGTTGAATTTAACAGTGCTTCTAAGGGGGAATGATACAAGATTACATTGATATATAATCATTTTTAAGTTCAACAATATGATACACCAGAAATATTCCAGTAGAAATTATTACTTAGATATGAATTTTAGCTTATTTTTTGCCATTATTTGCCTACCACAAAACAGCCTACAACATGGGTTGCTACGCTGTGCTATCCAGTATGATATCACGTTTTCCAGTATGATATCACGTTTTCCAGTATGATATCACGTTTTCTAGTTTGATATCACGTTTTCCAGTATGATATCACGTTTTCTAGTATGATATCACGTTTTCTAGTATGATATCACGTTTTTCCGTATGATATCACGTTTTCCAGTATGATATCACGTTTTCCAGTATGATATCACGTTTTCTAGTATGATATCACGTTTTCCAGTATGATATCACGTTTTCCAGTATGATATCACGTTTTCTAGTATGATGACACGTTTTCTAGTATGATATCACGTTTTCCAGTATGATATCACGTTTTTCAGTATGATATCACGTTTTCTAGTATATCATGTTTTCCAGTATGATATTACGTTTTCTAGTATGATATCACGTTTTCCAGTATGATATCACGTTTTCCAGTATGATATCACGTTTTCCAGTATGATATCACGTTTTCCCGTATGATATCACGTTTTGCAGTATGATATCACGTTTTGCAGTATGATATCACGTTTTGCAGTATGATATCACGTTTTGCAGTATGATATCACGTTTTCCAGTATGATATCACGTTTTCCAGTATGATATCACGTTTTCCAGTATGATATCACGTTTTGCAGTATGAACACGTTTTCCAGTATGATATCACGTTTTCTAGTATGATATCACGTTTTCCAGTATGATATCACGTTTTCCAGTATGATATCACGTTTTCTAGTATGATATCACGTTTTTCAGTATGATATCACGTTTTCCAGTATATCACGTTTTCCAGTATGATATCACGTTTTGTAGTATGATATCACGTTTTCCAGTATGATATCACGTTTTCCAGTATGATATCACGTTTTCCAGTATGATATCACGTTTTCCAGTATGATATCACGTTTTCCAGTATGATATCACGTTTTCCAGTATGATATCACGTTTTCCAGTATGATATCACGTTTTCTAGTATGATATCACGTTTTCTAGTATGATATCACGTTTTCCAGTATGATATCACGTTTTCCAGTATGATATCACGTTTTCTAGTATGATAACACGTTTTCTAGTATGATATCACATTTTTCCAGTATGATATCACGTTTTTCAGTATGATATCACGTTTTCCAGTATGATATCACGTTTTTCAGTATGATATCACGTTTTCTAGTATATCATGTTTTCCAGTATGATATTACGTTTTCCAGTATGATATCACGTTTTCTAGCATGATATCACGTTTTCTAGTATGATATCACGTTTTCCAGTATGATGTCACGTTTTCCAGTATGATATCACGTTTTCCAGTATGATATCACGTTTTCAGTATGATATCACGTTTTCCAGTATGATATCACGTTTTCTAGTATGATGACACGTTTTCTAGTATGATATCACGTTTTCCAGTATGATATCACGTTTTTCAGTATGATATCACGTTTTCTAGTATATCATGTTTTCCAGTATGATATTACGTCTGTACCATTGCACTATCCTCCAAAAACTAAAATGACTAATCTCTTCAGGAGGCATCACTCATATGGGTAACCGGTAGCGACGATAAATAAACGTAAAACACACACACATAAATATACATTTATTATATGCTTTCCAATGAAATATAGATAGTTTAACAGTGAAATCAAATGTGTTATTCCACTGGTTGAAAGCAGTTGAATTTAACAGTGCTTCTAAGGGGGAATGATACAAGATTACATTGATATATAATCATTTTTAAGTTCAACAATATGATACACCAGAAATATTCCAGTAGAAATTATTACTTAGATATGAATTTTAGCTTATTTTTTGCCATTATTTGCCTACCACAAAACAGCCTACAACATGGGTTGCTACGCTGTGCTATCCAGTATGATATCACGTTTTCCAGTATGATATCACGTTTTCCAGTATGATATCACGTTTTCTAGTATGATATCACGTTTTCTAGTATGATATCACGTTTTCCAGTATGATATCACGTTTTCCAGTATGATATCACGTTTTCCCGTATGATATCACGTTTTCCAGTATGATATCACGTTTTCCAGTATGATATCACGTTTTCTAGTATGATATCACGTTTTCCAGTATGATATCACGTTTTCCAGTATGATATCACGTTTTCTAGTATGATGACACGTTTTCTAGTATGATATCACGTTTTCCAGTATGATATTACGTTTTTCAGTATGATATCACGTTTTCTAGTATATCATGTTTTCCAGTATGATATTACGTTTTCTAGTATGATATCACGTTTTCCAGTATGATATCACGTTTTCCAGTATGATATCACGTTTTCCCGTATGATAGCGCGTTTTCCAGTATGATATCACGTTTTCCAGTATGATATCACGTTTTCTAGTATGATATCATGTTTTCCAGTATGATATCACGTTTTCCAGTATGATATCACGTTTTCTAGTATGATATCACGTTTTCTAGTATGATGACACGTTTTCTAGTATGATATCACGTTTTCCAGTATGATATCACGTTTTTCAGTATGATATCACGTTTTCTAGTATATCATGTTTTCCAGTATGATATTACGTTTTCTAGTATGCTATCACGTTTTCCAGTATGATATCACGTTTTCTAGTTTGATACTGACTCATGGCCATATTTAACCAGCTCCTGAGAAAGTAACGCATGCGCACTTAGTGCTAGTTTGTTTACTTCCTGTAGCATCTCTGTGTGTCAAACTTGACGATAACAGATGTTTGTAGTTTCGTGGTAATATTTACACGTTTTCTAGTATGATGACACGTTTTCTAGTATGATATCACGTTTTCCAGTATGATATCACGTTTTTCAGTATGATATCACGTTTTCTAGTATATCATGTTTTCCAGTATGATATTACGTTTTCTAGTATGCTATCACGTTTTCCAGTATGATATCACGTTTTCTAGTTTGATACTGACTAATGGCCATATTTAACCAGCTCCTGAGAAAGTAACGCATGCGCACTTAGTGCTAGTTTGTTTACTTCCTGTAGCATCTCTGTGTGTCAAACTTGACGATAACAGATGTTTGTAGTTTCGTGGTAATATTTACACATTTTCGTGTATCTAATTCAGTAATTGTGATTTATTCCTGATAAATGGATAACAGAGAGCAGGATTTCGATTATTAAATATTCAAATTCATATCAAAGTAATAAAGACGTTATTTATTATTGGTTCTCAGGCCGATATCAAATTACCTCCGGTCGATACATAGGCTGATATGAAACTAGCCACGTAATGACCTCTAAATATATTTTAGGTCATGACACTAAATAACTTATGATTATATTATTGTATGAACACATTATTAAACTTCATAAAATGCATTGTTATGTGTGAATTGTTGCTGATCTCAATAGATGTAATAATATACCGTTACATGACCAGGCATTACTGGTGTAATATAGTCTCAAACATATTTATATACAATGGACTAGATTTGTCAATAACTATGTCTTTATCTTCCCATCAATTAAAGTCCCTTAGTTTTCTTAGAATGTGCTGAAAGCTGAGAATTGCTAAAAAAAACAGTTGATATCGTCATTTCAATAATAATTAATTCAGACCGTAACTCTTTGCATGCTGGGTAATAACGGTTATAAATAGTTCAAATACTTGTAGCAGACGAATATATTGTTGCACATTCCTTCCAATTTATTCAGCATTTTAACCCTTTGCCTACTGAGTAAATAAAATCACATTTGCAAATAACATAGATCCAGATCAGCCGCGGCTGATCAGGATGTATGTTGTTTGCTATTCAGCCAAATGTTTTAGCTCCACTATCTGATTAGCAAACAACATAGAGCCTGATCAGACGGCATGTGAATTTTGCAAAAGTGATTTTATCTGCAACTAGCTCTGCCAAGGGTTAGGGTTGTATTCACTAATGGTCACTAGCTGTTTCTGTTTGATTAACTGTATGCAGGATTGGCAATGGCGCTTCTATGTTGGGCAATGAGCAAAGACCCAGTTATATCATTATGAATACTACAAACTGTATAAAGTTTGGATATAAAATATGCTTACACTAAAATGCAGTTACTGCTATTATTATTATATTACTCATTATAATTTATATATATATTTATATACTGACACCATGAAAAAACTTGAAAAATATTGAGCGTTACTTTTTCGTTACAAATTTTATAGAGTTATGGATTTTACTATTGTACGTGAAGAAACCAATCATTCTCACTGTCACATTGCACTAATTAACCCAATATACCCAATATTTAAGCGCGTAGATGTCCATATTTACCTATATCTTTTTTGGAGGATAGTGCAATGATACAGAGAGAGACCCATTCCAGAGTCTCCTCTGGTTCTTTTACGTGCACAGTGTAAAGCACGGACACGAGACCTCGGTTTAACGTCCCATCTGAAAGACTGTTAATTTTATTAGGGTCAGACGGGGGATCGAACCTGCGATCCCTGGATTACCAGTCCAGCGTGTTACCACTGGGCTACAGACCCGTCTGTGCAATTCAGTTTCATTTTGGTGTCAGTATATATACATACATGCATGTAAATAGGCGTAACTACATTAATACTGATGGGAAAACTACGGTAATTAAACATGCATTCCTGTTCAGAAATGAGAAAATGCACAGAATGCATTTGTCCTGTTTTTTATACTTGCAAGGTGAATAAGACATGCTTATAATGATTTAGACGCATTCAATTCTTCGCTAAACATTGTGATTTACTAAGCGGATGAAATTGGATACAAAAATGTCAACTTTTAAACCCCACCCCCACCATTGTCAAACCACTCGGAAACGATCGGTGAGATTAATTTGCATACGGTGTGCTATATTTAGAATTTATTTAAATTACGATCACGTGCCTACAATGAGTGTGGCTGTGGAAAAGACACGATAATCGGGATATTTTTCTAAAAATACACTTACATTAGTCAAAAAATGTCTTATTTTCGAATACATTTAAATTTTGTTTACCGAGACAAAACAACATGATAACATCCTTCTTAGTAACAGTAAGTCTGAACAGGAATGCATCGTAAACAAAATGGAAATCTTTGAAATGTGTGATTCTATATAATATTGTCTATGAAGATATTTATGAAGGTACAATTAAAAAATTGCCAAAAACGAAATCTAGCAGATAAAGTTCTGAAGTTATACATGAGGAATCCAAAAACGAAATCTAGAAGATTAAGTTCAATCAATTTCTGAAGTTATGGATGAAGAATTTCAAATCGTTCTAATGTCGGATCTTCCCCGAAGTGGGAAAGCACATGTTGTTCATATGCTTCCTGTGGAATCGTGAGCGGAAAAACATCTCCGCACATTGGACAATTCCTATCATCATCATCATTACCACCACCAGATACTGGCTGCAGTGTAGCTGGAGATTCATCAACATTATCGAAGCATTCAAATACGTGCATTTGGAACTGATTCAATGTCAATCGAGAGAATTCGTCATTGCACACAGGACATATTTTCACAGCGGAAACATTCCCGTCGCCCATTTCCTCTTGTACAGCTCTCGTTATACTATTGATATCGCTCAGCTGATTGGCTGTGACGAAAACAGTGTCTTCATTTTCTTCAATAGGACGCTTGGTTTCAGTGTGTGCATTTGCATCGTAGATATTTTCATAATCTGGACCATTGTACTGTTCTCGATATTGATTTTCATAAGTATGATTAGTTATCACATCAAGCTGGGGTAGGGGTACATTATGTCCAATTCCATGTGTTTCTGCCATCACATAGTCACTTTGTCTAGTGTTGTTTGATGATGGTATGTCAAGGGGCTGTAATGGGTCCAGTACAGATATAGTCATCACATTATTCTCTACAGGTTTGTCTCTTACCATTATTTCCGATTGAGTCATGCGATTAGGTAATGCTAGATTCTGCTGCCTAGGACTTTTGGGCACACGAGTATAATCATATTGAATAATTAAATTGTTTGCTCCGCTTGGAGGAAGGCGCGGTCTAGCACCAGCCTGGATGAATGCCGAGTTTGATGGGTTATTCGAAATATTAGGATTATTTACCACATTGACAGTTTCTCTATTCCTTGGAGATATGTTGGACATCTCTACAAATGGTGAAACATATTGCTCATGAACAATTCCAGTTCTTGGGCTATTTGTTGACCTTGGATTTTGTTGAGCATAGGGAGGTTGGTTCATCAATGGTGGAGATCTTGGATTCGCATTGTCCTGTGAACTAGACAAAACGGTGTTCACATATCTCGAATCGGACACATTCTCGCCAGGACTAGTGGTTCTCCCTGCATTATAATGTGTATTGCCAGTATCAACAATACCTGCTAACTCCATTCTTTTTTGCAGTTGATTTGTTTCCATAGCGAGCATTGGGGTCACATTTTGGTTCCCGGTTGGAAGGATAGTATCGTTGACTCTAGGACTGGTTCTCTGCGTTCTGTCCACACCTCTATAGTTGCCATGTTCACTGTGCCTTCTAGATATTGGTGAAGGGGTTAACGGAATATTATGTTGAAAACCAGCATTTGAGAAATTTTCGTACACTGGGTGTTCCTCGTAATGTTGATCAATAGATGCGCCCTGTGCTTCAGTTCGATAACAACTATCCAGAGATTTGCTGTACTGCCGTTTACCTGAAAAAAGTGAGGTACGTTAAACAACAGTATGTTTGTTGTTTTTTGGGGTTTAGTCGCAAAAACACTTGCGGCCATATGGCGGCTTTCCACCATTTATTGTTGGATGAAGACCGAAGATCTGTGCAGTGAAAGCTCCTGCAGATATGTAGAATCACTATCCTCAACAATATGCACCTTCTCACTAACATCGGGTAATGAAATATGAGTTGCTACAGCGGTGAAAAACTCTCATAGTTTGACCTGTCCATGTAGCAACATGAGACTTTTGATGATAGTTACGTTTATTTACCCTCGCCGCGGCAAACCATGTGCACGAGCATTATCTTATATATATTTGTTATTCCCTTGGCTGGCTGCTTAAACAGGTTTGACTGTATTACAGTACATGTATATATTACACGGAATTTCTTTAATGTGACCTAGTTTTCTATTACCATAATGACTCGTTATCGAAAATAACCAAACTTTCATCAAATTGTAAATCGTAACCAAGTTAGATATAAACTTTGCATTTGTCATACTCATTGTCATATCTAGTGATCATGTGTTTTAAGGAAATGGCCCAATTATGGAAAGTAACCAATCTTTCATAAAAAGATTACATATGACTATGTGTTCAAAATACAGATGCTGCCGTGTTTACATGCTTATCTCGATCTTTGATTTGATCTATTGACCCTGTTTCCTGATGGAATAGCCGATAATAGAAAGTAATTAAGCTTTCATCAAAATAAAGGTTCTGATAAAGTTACAACAAAACTCGATGAAAATACGCCTGCTACACACAGCAACTGTTGATAGACTAGACAAGCCAAATGGACCAATCTTGATCACAGAACATGACATCGAGTCTTTCACTCTTTGGTTCAGGAGGAATGAATATTGGATTACTCAACAATAGCCAAATATTGTCATCAGTATCGAAATACAAACCATGTATCTGTGTGATAATATGTTGTTGCTCTGCAATCCGTTGTTTCAGCTCTGTGACCTCTTCACGCTGTGACCCAAGGAGTATAAGAGCTCTCTGTAACGTAGCTACGTCACCATCCACGTCATCCGTATCATCCATCTGTTTATCACGTCTATCAGTTATGTCCACTGCTATCTTAAATTGCTTACGTTCAGCTTCTAATGCCGACACAGTTATTTCCTTCTCTTTATACATTTTATCCAGCTCTTTATATTGTACAAACAATTTCTTTAATTCGTTATCTACTGTTGTACCATTCCTTTGATTATCGTCAAGTCTTTCTTGTAATGCTTGAAGTTCTAGTCTCATATTTTGGTTGATGCCTTGCTCCGATTGCAGTCTATCAGTAAGATTTGCTATTTCAGAATCTTTTCTAGCAATATGCTCTTTGCTTTGACCTAAGCTTTCCATCACTACTTCCAAATTAGAATGAATCCTATCTCTATCTCTCTCAATATTATCTTTCTCATTTTTAAGTCTGTGATTTTCTTCGTTCACTTTCATAACAGTATTATTGCTTATAAGTAGTTCTCTTTCTACATGCTGAACGTATCCTTGTTTTGCTCGATACTCTGCAAGAACAGAATCATCCTCACTTGTCCCCCCTGCAGCATGCACAATGCTACATGTAGCTTCCTGCAAATACATTTTATCCATCTTGTGAAACTGACCTTGATCTCCTGTGTATCTTACATCCATCAACGCCTTGTTTATTAGCTTGTTCTTTTGTTTTAATTCGATATTCTCCTTCACCTGTTCATTATGTTTTTTCTGAAGGCTACTGAATGCGGTCTGTAAGGCATGAATAGAAGCGGGGCTAAATGAATCGTCCACAGAATTACTTCGTTTAACGAAATCGAATGGGTTTATATTGGAATCAAGATGGTCAAACCCTGCGGCAGTATTTTCATGAACATCATCTCCTGTTGAATGCTTCAACAGTTCAATGTCATCATCTGAACAACTATCCATGTCATCTTAGAATTTGTAATACCTAAAACATACACAACAGAATTCTACGTACATAAATTGTTCATATAGCATCATTCCTGTAATTGTCAATAACTAAACAAACGTGCAATATAATCTATAAAACAAGAGGACGTAGAGAGTGAGACCCTGACTTGTTCAACAAAGTTTGAAACATAACGACTCCATGTTATCAAATCTGGAGAAGTTATGGCAAGAAAACATACTAAATTTGGCTGAATTTGAAAAGAATCCTGCAATTGGTTCATGAGAAAAATGCATTTGACTGGTCGCCTTTAGTTTATTTATTTTAGCTCGATTGCGAAACAATTTCTTTCAACTTATATTAATCACTCTCGAGACCTCATTCCTGATGGAATCCATCGCCATGAAGGAGAGAGAAGAGGCAATGTGGAATTTAAATGCCTTGCCTAAGGGTACAAGCCTAAGGGCTCCAGCGGGGCTCGAACTCCATCGCATTTAAGCTGATCTATTCACCAAGTTCTTTATTTAATGATCCGTTTGATGTTGTAAGAATTCTACTGATCAATCATCGTACAATTGTTTCCCCTGGTGTCGTGGTTTATTTAATTTTACTACAGTGGTCCAATTTAAACAAACTTGGTAGAGGTTGTTGCTATAAAAGTGTGTTTATTTATTATAGTGTCACCCCTATTTAAAGAGCCAGCCACTTATGAGACACCTCTTTTTATGAACATCAGTACTTCCCGAATCCTATGCTTGTATGCCAGGCGCCAGGTTGGTAGGCAATCGGTAACCATTATTTACTAGCTGGCGGCTAACCAACCGGACATATCAGAACGAACCCATGACGAGATTCGAACCTTCGACCTCCCGCTCCGTAGGCGGACGCCTTAACCACTAGGCCACGTAGACGGTTATATGGCTGCTATCAGGATACGTGTGTTGGCAGAATTTAGCTAGGGGGTCCACAGTCTACATCTATATCAACACAGCTGCATTCTGATGAAATTTAACCCTTTCCCTCATAGAAGCATCTCTTGACGCCATTACCAATACGACATACATTGACAATGTAGTAGCCAAATCAATGTTCATAATTAAGGCCAAAATCTCATGTAGTCCCAGTAATATCTATGGAGGTGGGATAGATATGGCGACTAGCCGACTACATATCCATTGCATGATAGCTAAATGGCTGTCGTTTGTATGGAGATATAACAGTACAGTCAAACCTGTGTTAGTGGTCACCTCCATTAAGCAGCCAGTTTCCAGATTCCAAATTGGTTGTTTTATTATATATTTGACCTCGATTAAGCAGCCACATGCACTAAGCAGCCACTTTCTCTGACTCCCTTGACTGGCTGCTTAAGACAGGTTTGACTGTATATTAACCTAAATCTCTATGAAGTCCCTGTAATATCTATAACCTGCGCACTCTGGATTACAAGTCTGGTGTGTTAACAATGGACTGCTTAGTAGAGTACAGTTAGACTACGCCATTTAATACAATCTATTATATATACGTTTGTATATGGTATATATGGAGTGGTGGAACCTATGATCGGCATAAATCCCACATATAATGGCCAGTAAAAATGTTAATTGCACTTGCCATATATTATTTAAATATTATTTTCCTAAGTCGTGAAAACAACTTTCAAAAAACTCGTGTTGACAGTTATAGCTTCATCACGTGACCTTGTTGCTCAATTCAGCTATCACAACGGCACCCGTTTATATGAGGAACTCAAGACTTCAAGGCACCTATGCACGGCGTACTTGTTATTTTTTATTTATGCACCAGAACTTGTTGAATATCATATTTTGATATAGTACATCATTGAATAAAAATGCTTATTGGTGTTAACCCTTTCAACACCACACACCTCTAAATTGGCTTACAAAAAAGTGTAGATCCAGATGAGCCGTCTCATCAGGATCTGCACTTTTTTCAAGTAATATAACTATTTTTAGAACAAAATTTACCCATTTTGATAAATGAACTGATCCAAATGTAATTTTGTTATTAATTTATTGGTTTAAAAATATCATGGACCAGTCCATGTCAGTTACTTGGTGTTGAATGGGTTATCCAGAAATGGTAAGAAACTATGTTTCGGGTTAGGTGTAGATTTTTTTAATTCGGATAGCTACAGGTATGTATTGCTCATACACCGAAACAATTTTGGTGGAAAAATTCTCCCAATGGTTTGTGTGTTTATATTTGTATGCTGGACCAGTCACGTGACAGTTGCATCAGGCTACCAATACACGCAACAGAATGCTATTGAACCATGCTTCAGCTCAGTCAGCGAAATTAGCCTAGAACTAAATATTTTAAATACGGATGTAAATGGACAAATACACCGAGCATAGGAATACGCCGAGCATAGGTTCCACCACTCTATTTATATGCAACAACATTATGTGATTAGCAACTTCGTAATTACATGATCAGATGATGTTGTATCCGTGTTGAAGGTCGCAAGTCGTCTAACAAACGATACATCTAAAAACTCCGCAGCGAGCATGCCATTGTTTGAACTCACCTTTCACCACTCCGCAGCGAGCATGCCATTGTTTGAACTCACCTTTCACCACTCCGCAGCGAGCATGCCATTGTTTGAACTCACCTTTCACCACTCCGCAGCGAGCATGCCATTGTTTGAACTCACCTTTCACCACTCCGCAGCGAGCATGCCATTGTTTGAACTCACCTTTCACCACTCCGCAGCGAGCATGCCATTGTTTGAACTCACCTTTCACCACTCCGCAGCGAGCATGCCATTGTTTGAACTCACCTTTCACCACTCCGCAGCGAGCATGCCATTGTTTGAACTCACCTTTCACCACTCCGCAGCGAGCATGCCATTGTTTGAACTCACCTTTCACCACTCCGCAGCGAGCATGCCATTGTTTGAACTCACCTTTCACCACTCCGCAGCGAGCATGCCATTGTTTGAACTCACCTTTCACCACTCCGCAGCGAGCATGCCATTGTTTGAACTCACCTTTCACCACTCCGCAGCGAGCATGCCATTGTTTGAACTCACCTTTCACCACTCCGCAGCGAGCATGCCATTGTTTGAACTCACCTTTCACCACTCCGCAGCGAGCATGCCATTGTTTGAACTCACCTTTCACCACTCCGCAGCGAGCATGCCATTGTTTGAACTCACCTTTCACCACTCCGCAGCGAGCATGCCATTGTTTGAACTCACCTTTCACCACTCCGCAGCGAGCATGCCATTGTTTGAACTCACCTTTCACCACTCCGCAGCGAGCATGCCATTGTTTGAACTCACCTTTCACCACTCCGCAGCGAGCATGCCATTGTTTGAACTCACCTTTCACCACTCCGCAGCGAGCATGCCATTGTTTGAACTCACCTTTTTACCACTCCGCAGCGAGCATGCCATTGTTTGAACTCATCTTTTACCACTCCGCAGCGAGCATGCCATTGTTTGAACTCATCTTTTACCACTCCGCAGCGAGCATGCCATTGTTTGAACTCACCTTTCACCACTCCGCAGCGAGCATGCCATTGTTTGAACTCACCTTTCACCACTCCGCAGCAAGCATGCCATTGTTTGAACTCACCTTTCACCACTATCATCAGGGCCGTGAGTTTGCTGACTATGAGGAACAAGTTTTAAAAATTAAATATTTATAAAAGATATGCCAGACAATTGTCAGTCGCTTGCGGAAGTTGGAGGAAATGTGGGTGGTCTTCTCCACCATAACATACTTTGTACGACAATGGTCAATATTGGTGCCTGTCAGTGTCGTCTGGTAGTCCAAATATTTAGACTTGAAATTTTACTAGATTAATATCCAGGCATTTCTCAAAGTCTAATCGCTAAACCTCAATTACATGTAGCATATTTTATATTCTAAAGTCGTTTTATAAATTAAAATTGTTAACAAGATGAACACACATACCGTTGTTTGAATTCTGCACAGTCTATAATGTCTCTTGACACAATTTTATACAAGAAATGAACGCTTAAATTTCATGGGAGAGTTTCACATTCCAGTTCGTCCATTTTGAATTTTTGGTTATTACAATGTCAAGAATAGAAATCATTAGACGAAATTGTTTACAAGATATATCTCCCATGCCATTACGGTGTTCAAACCAAATAAGATTTCGTTCAATATCCAATTGTTCATATACGCATGAAATGTACTAACAAATAATTCATTTGGATTTCTTTTGTGAAGACTGCGCAGAAAAAGTGGGAGAATCTCACTTGTCGAATTCAAACAACTAAATGACATGCACAACGGTACTTTAAGACGATATATTTTAAGCGTTCTTAATATCTATACGATGTATACATCCTCGCAAGGGGTTCAACATTAAAGGAAGATAGATATATTTATGATTATTCTTAACACCAATGCACACATTTATAACCGTTCACGTCCGAATAGCTTCAAAATTCTGGTCAGAAATCCCGCCATCAAATCAGTGAGGAAGTGCTATGCGAAAATGAGCTTTAATGACAAGACGTCAAAATAACAGAAACAATTTTTTTATGTAGATGTCTTATTTATACGACAACTCCGCGGTGAGCACGCCATCGACATTGTTTGAACTCACCTTTCACCACTATCATCAGGACCATGAGTCATCAGGACCATCAGGACCATGAGTTTGCTGATAATCAAGAACAAGTGTTAAACTCAGTGATAAAAATTAAATATTTATAATTTTATATGAAAGATAAACATTTTCATAAAATTGTCAGTCGTTTGCGGAGGTTACATACTTTGTACGACAATGGTCAATATTGGTGCCTGTCAGTGTCGTCTGGTTGTCCATCTAGGGCAGGGTACAAATCAAAGATAGAAAAAAAACCCTCCATGACACGCCTCGTGTTCTTCCTAGTAAAGGCTAGTCGTTTGCGTAGGAGTTTCTGTTTCGGTAAGTCATGAACTATCATTACTATGTCTGAGTATGAAGTCAATATCATGAATATGAGAATGTGTCAACAAATCATGTTATTCATTATAATCTATAATACACACGGTACTACACGGTACTACACGGTACTACGTTGATACTGATAGGATATATCACATTATATATAGTTACCGTTGTCAGCATAATTCTTAGAAGAACCCGTTTTATTAAAAAATATGGAAATCCCAATTGCAACACTCACAGACTTGTTCCCGTATTATAAAATTCAAACCAGGTATAACGCTGAAATATAGGTAACCAGTCAATAGCCGGAGAAATTTGGGGAATCACCTACTTGTATGGTCCTTTCGATTTTTGATTTTCCAGTAGAGAAAATGTGACGTTAATCGAGGCAAACGAATAGATAATCTGACTAATATTGCAATGATGATATTAATGGTACATTTGTCTATATGCGTTTGAAGCCATTTGCCTGGCTAGCAAGACTACCAGAGAATGAGAGGGTATCTCACCTCCTACACCAATCCACATGCATTAACGGCAGTGCAACAATTGTACTATTCTCCAAGACTGGTTCTCCTATTTGTAATCACGAAATAGCTCGCCCCTGTATTCGTCCAAATTATATTGTTCCTAGTCTGACAGCTTGCCGAACAGTTCTTTGCAAACACAATACGATTTGAATCCCAGTAAAAAAGATCTCCGGGTACCTATACTAAAATACATTTTACACTAATATACACTATATTAATATATGCAATATCCAGGGGCGGTACCAGGATTTTAGGTTAGGGTGCGTGAAGTTGGGGGAGGTGGTATCCCCCTCCTATTGGTGGGGGTCCGGGGGCCTCCCCTGGATTTTTTTGAAGCTTAGGTATGAAATGACGGCTTCTGGTGCACTCTGAGGCATACAGTTGGATGCTATATTGTATGGGCCCATTGGTGATGCATTTTTTGATAGAAAACACAAACATTACTTACCCCAAAAAAACGAACGATTTTAGTGGGTGTACGCCCTGGAGCCGCCTATGATGCCTATCACTTTACAAGCAGTGTAACATAATTATACTGATTAACTCACTGGACCGACTGGCAAACATGTGAATATCGACGAATACATCAGTCATATACCTATAATCAGAAATAACCTGGTACGCGTCGATCACAACCATTAAGGAACCTGAACTAGGCCTACTGAATTCCACAATCCCGAACCCAGTACCATATGTTAAGCCCCCCCCCCCACACACACACAATACACCTTTGAAATGGCCTCCCCCTACTATATACAGTTCAGCTTAACCATGTTTGCTGAGCGGCTGACCAGTGTATTACTCATGAAACACTAATGACTGTTTTAACCTTAGTATGTATTTCTTTTTTAAAACTCTCTCTCACTTAATGAGATTGTTAACCACTGTCTCTGACAAGCGCATCCCCGTCATACTCAGCCATTAGTATGTATGTGTGTATGTTCCAGTAATGTCAAGCCCCTTACAGGGACCTAGACATGGTTCTGGGCAGGCTTAGCCAACATAAGTGGTTAACCAGTACTAAGCAATGTATGTGAGGTGCCTTGCTCATTGACACTACATACGTGGCCTGACCGAGTATCGAACCCGCGACACATTCCATTCCAAATCCGCAGCTCTACCACTGGACCACGGACGCCACAAATGTCACATTAGTGTTGGGAGTAATACGTAGATGTAACCTAGCTGCATGTATTCATCATGCTCCTACCCGTTGCTCAAGCCAGGCACCAGAATATGCAGGCCTACCCATGTCGTACCTCTGGATATGAAGTAAAGGACTCACTCACACCTAGAATATCTTGTGATAGCTGTGGTTTCTGGTTCCACATTCAGTATGGGTCCATTACCCAGAACAGATATGATTGATACATGACCAGAAACTCCTCTTTGCTTGGTCAAATTGTGAAAATGTAAACATTTCAAACAATCAAAACGCGTCTGTCTTGTCATTTACACCCACTAACAGTTGCAGTGTGCTGTCAGATTCTTCAGTCTCACATGAGCTGCGACCATCAAACGCTTGTCATTTACACCCAATAACAGTTGCAGTGTGCTGTCAGATTCTTCAGTCTCACAGGAGCTGCGACCATCAAACTCTTGTCATTTACACCCACTAACAGTTGCAGTGTGCTGTCAGATTCTTCAGTCTCACAGGAGCTGCGACCATCAAACGCTTGTCATTTACACCCAATAACAGTTGCAGTGTGCTGTCAGATTCTTCAGTCTCACAGGAGCTGCGACCATCAAACTCTTGTCATTTACACCCAATAACAGTTGCAGTGTGCTGTCAGATTCTTCAATCTTACAAGAGCTGCGACCATCAAACTCTTGTCATTTACACCCACTAACAGTTGCAGTGTGCTGTCAGATTCTTCAGTCTCACAGGAGCTGCGACCATCAAACTCTTGTCATTTACACCCAATAACAGTTGCAGTGTGCTGTCAGATTCTTCAGTCTCACAGGAGCTGCGACCATCAAACTCTTGTCATTTACACCCAATAACAGTTGCAGTGTGCTGTCAGATTCTTCAATCTTACAAGAGCTGCGACCATCAAACTCTTGTCATTTACACCCACTAACAGTTGCAGTGTGCTGTCAGATTCTTCAGTCTCACAGGAGCTGCGACCATCAAACTCTTGTCATTTACACCCAATAACAGTTGCAGTGTGCTGTCAGATTCTTCAGTCTCACAGGAGCTGCGACCATCAAACTCTTGTCATTTACACCCACTAACAGTTGCAGTGTGCTGTCAGATTCTTCAGTCTCACAGGAGCTGCGACCATCAAACTCTTGTCATTTACACCCAATAACAGTTGCAGTGTGCTGTCAGATTCTTCAGTCTCACAAGAGCTGCGACCACCAAACTATCATCACAACACGATCATAAACCAGTAGCCCGGGTGCAGGCGTTGGTATATTTTGCCTGATCAGTCATATAAATATATATTTGAACACCGAGAGACCATTAATTGAGCCGTATTGAGTTTCTGATAATATCAACTTGTCATTTTCCCAGAAGTAAAGAGGTGAAAAATCGACAGACTGTAATCCCAGACTAACAAACGACTAAAGAAATGAGAATTCTAAATTTGAAATACCAATCGTCAAGAGTATTACACAATGTTAGACACTGAGAAACCGGATATAGTGTTTTGGTGAAAGTCGTGATAGCGCAGTGGATGCGCGTTCGCTTCAGGTGCGAAAGGTCCGGAGTTCGAGCCCCATTGGAGCCGTTACGATTGTGCCCTTAGGCAAGGCATTTAAATTCCACGTTGCCTCTTCTCTCTCCCTCGTGGCGATGGATTCCATCAGGAATGAGGTATCGAGAGTGATTTATATAAGTTGAAATAACTTGTTTCGCAATCGAGCTAAATAAATTTATATAAACTAGTGTTTTGGAACTGAGTCATGGTTGACATCAAACAATCTCGATAGTGAAATCGTGTGTGTGTGTGTTTTACGTGTATTTATCGTCGCTACCGGTTGCCCATATGAGCGACGCCCCCTGAAGAGATTAGTCATTTTAGATTTTGGAGGATAGTGCATGATACAGACAGAGACCCATTCCAGAGTCTCCTCTGGTTCTTTTACGTGCACGGTGTAAAGCACCGTCACGAGACATCGGTTTTACGTCCCATCTGAAAGACTGTTAATTGTATTAGGGTCAGACGGGGGATCGAACCTACGATCCCTGGATTACCAGTCCAGCGTGTTACCACTGGACTACAGATCCGTCTGTGATAGTGAAATAGTTCCTCATTCACTGTGATATACCCCATATAGGCATATAGATATACTGGTAAACAACGAGGGTGTGTGTGTTTATCTTAGTAAAACTGTTGAGCATTTTTGAAGTAAGTATAATCCTTTTATTACCTCCATATACATGAAGAGCACAAGTGAACATACATAATATACAATTACACGTTTTACATGGACACATATAAACATACATATATACAAAGTAGTACAAGTGCTGTATATTATTAACCATAATAGAACAATGAAACAATCCTGCTTGAACTGAAAAGATCAATTGAGATGGTGAAAACCACTGAAAGGAAACCTGTGGAGCTTGGGTGACCTTAATTGTCCAAAATCTTCCCTTAAGCATAGATGGTATATCAATAATGAAAGTTGGGTGTGTAGTTTAATGAATACGGTCCATGACTTCTTTATATTGCATTGATATGGTGCTTACAGTAATGATCAAACATAAGATAAGCAAAATTTAATAAGTCACAATAAAAATGGCTATCTTTAGAAAAGCTGACTGGGGTTATTTCCAGATATTGAAACAGAAAGCATCTTGAAAGATTCCATATTCAAAACAGTTGAAGCCCTGTGGAATAAATAAGTCCTCCATTCAGGAAGGAATTGAGAAGTACGTTCCCGTTTTTCAAAACATTTGGCACCCGTAGATCTTTGCTAAGGATAACACAAACACTGAACAGACTAATCAGAAAACCATGAGAGCCTTTATCAAAAGTAAAGCATCAAGACAAAAGAGAAAACAGTTTGGAGCTGTAAGAAATGAGACAAAGGGTGATATTTGAAAGGCTTATAATAATTACGTAGAAGATATTATAGAAACCAACACGCCAGAAGATCACAATACAGACAATAGAAATGGATTTGCAAAGAAACATCTCGTGTCATTAACAATAAATGCAAACAAAGACTATCAGTGCATTGCTGCTCGCATGCTCACATGTCTGAAAATGGTACACTACACATACATGTACATACAATATCTTGAACAGACAATTCTAACCTGTATTTATAAGCAGATCATCGCTTTAAAAGCCATGCCAACTTTGCACATAAACAATTCAGAATCTACTGTGATGTCAAACAATGAACACTGATGGAAGCACACGCACACTACGCAAATTATAACAACCGCCCCAAATAAACATTGACTTAAATGGACTTCTCAAAGTGTGGCGTCCGTGGTCCAGTGGTAGAGCGTCGGATTTGGAATCGAACGGTCCCGGGTTCGATACTCGGTCAGGCCACGTATGTAGTGTCATTGAGCAAGGCACCTAACACACATTGCTTAGTACTGGTTAACCACTTAGGTCGGCTAAGCCTGCCCAGGAAAACATGTCTAGGTCCCCACAAGGAGTTTGACATTAATGGAACATACATACATATACCTTGGTAACCCTAAAACTGACAAAGCCTGTTGTCAAGACCTCATAAAGCCAGTAGTACTGAACAACTTTAATGACCAAATATCACATGTGCTACAAATAATTCTTCATAAATACCCTAGCAAATACCAAGTGGGTGACAGTCACCGTCATCCCAGTATATACTAGTGGACATAGAAAACGCACAACTACAGTACATGGTTATTATTAAATGAAAACGAAATACGAAGGATTCCATCAAAGATATATCACATCTTTATTACAAAACACAAACTGAACAACTAAGAATATTCCAAACTGTTTAAAACTATGTATTTATATAGTTATTGTTTTTCATGTACAAACACACTTATCCGAGGTGTGTGTTTTGGTGCTCAGGTGTCCTCTAGTATATAAGAAAGGTGACAAGTCCATCATAAACCAAGTTCACTGACATGTATTGTGTGCAAGGTGATGGAGTACATACTTGCATCAACTCTCTCCAGGTATTTCACGTACAATAACAATCTCAATGAACTGCAGAATGACTTCCGTGAAAAGTGGTTCTGTGAAACCCAGCCCATTCTAAATCAACTACTTCTACCAGCAACATGGAATACATGGCATTACACGAACATGGACGCAATCATTTTAATAGGTCGGACACAGGAGGTTGTCATTGCGGCCGACTCGACAACTGAAATGCCAGTAACATCCCTAAATCATTAAAATCAACTACTTTTACAACCAACATGGAATACATGGGATTACACGAAAATGGACACAATCAGTTTAATAGGTCGGACACAGGAGGTTGTCATTGCGGCCGACTCGACAACTGAAATGCCAGTAACATCCGGTGTACCCCAATGGTCAGTGCTTGGCCCACTACTGTTCTTACTATATATCAACGACATATCAGACACCATAACATTCCAAGTTCGACTATACGCGGATTACACAGCAGTTAATATTACTGCAAACAACTCCTTACAATTGAGGAGACTCCAGCATGACCTAGGTACACCTCAGCAATGGGGAACTGGAATGCAATCCCCCAAATGGCACTGTACATAGTCCATATCACCAGATGCATGAGATCATCCAACTCCACCTACACATTACATGGACAGGCTTTAGAAGTGGTTCCAGATACTGAATAGTTAGGAGTGTCACTAAGTGAAGATCTCAGCTGGACCAATCATATTAATCAAATATCATCACTTTTGGTTGAAGAGGCTAGATTGTCCCTACGACAAGGTGACTACTATGTTGAAGAGGCTAGATTGTCCCTACGACAATGTGACTACTATGTTGAAGAGGCTAGATTGTCCCTACGACAATGTGTCTACTATGTTGAAGAGGCTAGATTGTCCCTACGACAATGTGACTACTATGTTGAAGAGACTAGATTGTCCCTACGACAAGGTGACTACTATGTTGAAGAGGCTAGATTGTCACTACGACAAGGTGTCTACTATGTTGAAGAGACTAGATTGTCCCTACGACAATGTGACTACTATGTTGAAGAGGCTAGAGTGTCCCTACGACAATGTGTCTACTATGTTGAAGAGGCTAGATTGTCCCTACGACAATGTGACTACTATGTTGAAGAAGCTAGATTGTCCCTACGACAATGTGACTACTATGTTGAAGAGGATAGATTGTCCCTACGACAATGTGACTACTATGTTGAAGAGGCTAGATTGTCCCTACGACAATGTGACTACTATGTTGAAGAAGCTAGATTGTCCCTACGACAATGTGACTACTATGTTGAAGAGGATAGATTGTCCCTACGACAATGTGACTACTATGTTGAAGAGGCTAGATTGTCCCTACGACAAGGTGTCTACTATGTTGAAGAGGCTAGATTGTCCCTACGACAAGGTGTCTACTATGTTGAAGAGGCTAGATTGTCCCTACGACAAGGTGACTACTATGTTGAAGAGGATAGATTGTCCCTACGACAATGTGACTATTATGTTGAAGAGGCTAGATTGTCCCTACGAAAAGGTGTCTACTATGTTGAAGAGGCTAGATTGTCCCTACGACAAGGTGTCTACTATGTTGAAGAGGCTAGATTGTCCCTACGACAAGGTGTCTACTATGTTGAAGAGGCTAGATTGTCCCTAGGACAATGTGACTACTATGTTGAAGAGGCTAGATTGTCCCTACGACAGTGTCACTACAATGTTGAACAGTGTAGACTGGCTCACACTACGACAGTGTCACTACAATGTTGAACAGTGTGGGCTGGCTCACACTACGACAGTGTCACTACAATGTTGAAGAGTGTAGACTGGCTCACACTACGACAGTGCCACTACAATGTTGAACAGTGTAGACTGGCTCACACTACGACACTACAATGTTGAACAGTGTAGACTGGCTCACACATACCACAGTGTCACTACAATGTTGAACAGTGTAGGCTGGCTCACACTACGACAGTGCCACTACAATGTTGAACAGTGTAGGCTGGCTCACGCTACGACAGTGTCACTACAATGTTGAACAGTGTAGACTGGCTCACACTACGACAGTGCCACTACAATGTTGAACAGTGTAGACTGGCTCACACTACGACAGTGTCACTACAATGTTGAACAGTGTAGGCTGGCTCACATTACGACAGTGTCACTACAATGTTGAACAGTGTAGACGGGCTCACACTACGACAGTGTCACTACAATGTTGATCAGTGTAGACTAGCTCACACTACGACCGTGTCACTACAATGTTGAACAGTATAGGCTGGCTCACACTATGACCGTGTCACTACAATGTTGAACAGTGTAGACTGGCTCACACTACGACAGTGTCACTACAATGTTGAACAGTGTAGACTGGCTCACACTACGATAGTGTCACTACAATGTTGAACACTGTAGACTGGCTCACATTACGACAGTGTCACTACACTGTTGAACAGTGTATGCCGAATCACACTACGACAGTGTCACTACAATGTAGAACAGTGTAGACGGGCTCACACTACGACCGTGTCACTACAATGTAGAACAGTGTAGACGGGCTCACACTACGACCGTGTCACTACAATGTAGAACAGTGTAGACGGGCTCACACTACGACAGTGCCACTACAATGTTGAACAGTGTAGACTGGCTCACACTACGACACTACAATGTTGAACAGTGTAGACTGGCTCACACATACCACAGTGTCACTATAATGTTGAACAGTGTAGGCTGGCTCACACTACGACAGTGCCACTACACTGTTGAACAGTGTAGGCTGGCTCACACTACG
Source organism: Archivesica marissinica (assembly GCA_014843695.1). Classification (NCBI taxonomy): domain Eukaryota; kingdom Metazoa; phylum Mollusca; class Bivalvia; order Venerida; family Vesicomyidae; genus Archivesica; species Archivesica marissinica. The sequence goes on from CM026395.1 coordinate 10,998,507, forward strand.
ACAGTGTCACTACAATGTTGAACAGTGTAGACTGGCTCACACTACGACAGTGTCACTACAATGTTGAAGAGTGTAGGCTGGCTCACACTACGACAGTGCCACTACAATGTTGAACAGTGTAGACGGGCTCACACTACGACAGTGTCACTACAATGTTGATCAGTGTAGACTAGCTCACACTACGACCGTGTCACTACAATGTTGAACAGTATAGGCTGGCTCACACTATGACCGTGTCACTACAATGTTGAACAGTGTAGACTGGCTCACACTATGACCGTGTCACTACAATGTTGAACAGTGTAGACTGGCTCACACTACGACGGTATCACTACAATGTTGAACAGTGTAGACTGGCTCACACTACGACAGTGTCACTACAATGTTGAACATTGTAGACTGGCTCACACTACACTACGATAGTGTCACTACAATGTTGAACACTGTAGACTGGCTCACATTACGACAGTGTCACTACACTGTTGAACAGTGTATGCTGAATCACACTACGACAGTGTCACTACAATGTAGAACAGTGTAGACGGGCTCACACTACGACAATGTCACTACAATGTTAAACAGTGTAGACGGGCTCACACTACGACCGTGTCACTACAATGTAGAACAGTGTAGACGGGCTCACACTACGACCGTGTCACTACAATGTAGAACAGTGTAGACGGGCTCACACTACGACAGTGTCACTACAATGTAGAACAGTGTAGACGGGCTCACACTACGACAGTGTCACTACAATGTAGAACAGTGTAGACGGGCTCACACTACGACAGTGTCACTATAATGTTGAACAGTATAGGCTGGCTCACACTATGACCGTGTCACTACAATGTAGAACAGTGTAGACTGGCTCACACTACGACCGTGTCACTACAATGTTGAACAGTGTAGACTGGCTCACACATACCACAGTGTCACTACAATGTTGAACAGTGTATGCTGGCTCACACTACAACAGTGTCACTACAATGTTGAACAGTGTATGCTGGCTCACGCTACGACAGTGTCACTACAATGTTGAACAGTGTAGGCTGGCTCACACTATGACACTGTCACTACAATGTTGAACAGTGTAGACGGGCTCACACTACGACATTGTCACTACAATGTTGAACAGTGTAGACTAGCTCACACTACGACAATGTCACTACACTGTTGAACAGTGTAGGCTTGCTCACGCTACGACAGTGTCACTACAATGTTGAACAGTGTAAGCTGGCTCACGCTGCGACAGTGTCACTACAATGTTGAACAGTGTAGACTGGCTCACAAATACCACAGTGTCACTACAATGTTGAACAGTGTAGGCTGGCTCACACTACGACAGTGCCACTACAATGTTGAACAGTGTAGGCTGGCTCACGCTACGACAGTGTCACTACAATGTTGAACAGTGTATGCTGGCTCACACATACCACAGTGTCACTACAATGTTGAACAGTGTAGACTGGCTCACACATACCACAGTGTCACTACAATGTTGAACAGTGTAGACTGGCTCACACTACCACAGTGTCACTACAATGTTGAACAGTGTATGCTGGCTCACACTATGACAGTGTCACTACAATGTTGAACAGTGTATGCTGGCTCACACTACGACAGTGTCACTACAATGTTGAACAGTGTATGCTGGCTCAAACTACGACACTGTCACTACAATGTTGAACAATGTAAGCTGACTCACACTACGACAGTGTCACTACAATGTTGAACAGTGTAGACTGGCTCACACATACCACAGTGTCACTACAATGTTGAACAGTGTAGGCTGGCTCACACTACGACAGTGCCACTACAATGTTGAACAGTGTAGGCTGGCTCACGCTACGACAGTGTCACTACAATGTTGAACAGTGTAGACTGGCTCACACTACGACCGTGTCACTACAATGTTGAACAGTGTAGACTGGCTCACACATACCACAGTGTCACTACAATGTTGAACAGTGTATGCTGGCTCACACTACAACAGTATCACTACAATGTTGAACAGTGTATGCTGGCTCACGCTACGACAGTGTCACTACAATGTTGAACAGTGTAGGCTGGCTCACACTATGACACTGTCACTACAATGTTGAACAGTGTAGACGGGCTCACACTACGACATTGTCACTACAATGTTGAACAGTGTAGACTAGCTCACACTACGACAATGTCACTACACTGTTGAACATTGTAGGCTGGCTCACATTACGACAGTGTCACTACAATGTTGAACAGTGTTAAGTTGGCTCACGCTACGACAGTGTCACTACAATGTTGAACAGTGTAAGCTGGCTCACGCTGCGACAGTGTCACTACAATGTTGAACAGTGTAGACTGGCTCACAAATACCACAGTGTCACTACAATGTTGAACAGTGTAGGCTGGCTCACGCTACGACAGTGTCACTACAATGTTGAACAGTGTATGCCGGCTCACACATACCACAGTGTCACTACAATGTTGAACAGTGTAGACTGGCTCACACATACCACAGTGTCACTACAATGTTGAACAGTGTAGACTGGCTCACACTACCACAGTGTCACTACAATGTTGAACAGTGTATGCTGGCTCACACTATGACAGTGTCACTACAATGTTGAACAGTGTATGCTGGCTCACACTACGACAGTGTCACTACAATGTTGAACAGTGTATGCTGGCTCAAACTACGACACTGTCACTACAATGTTGAACAATGTAAGCTGGCTCACACTACGACAGTGTCACTACAATGCTGAACAGTGTAGACTGGCTCACACATACCACAGTGTCACTACACTGTTGAACAGTGTAGGCTGGCTCACACTACGACAGTGCCACTACAATGTTCAACAGTGTAGGCTGGCTCACGCTACGACAGTGTCACTACAATGTTGAACAGTGTAGGCTGGCTCACACTACGACAGTGTCACTACAATGTTGAACAGTGTAGACTGGCTCACACTACGACAGTGCCACTACAATGTTGAACAGTGTAGGCTGGCTCACACTACGACAGTGTCACTACAATGTTGAACAGTGTAGACTGGCTCACACTACGACAGTGTCACTACAATGTTGAACAGTGTAGGCTGGCTCACACTACGACAGTGTCACTACAATGTTGAACAGTGTAGACGGGCTCACACTACGACAGTGTCACTACAATGTTGATCAGTGTAGACTAGCTCACACTACGACCGTGTCACTACAATGTTGAACAGTATAGGCTGGCTCACACTATGACCGTGTCACTACAATGTTGAACAGTGTAGACTGGCTCACACTACGACGGTATCACTACAATGTTGAACAGTGTAGACTGGCTCACACTACGACAGTGTCACTACAATGTTGAACAGTGTAGACTGGCTCACACTATGACAGTGTCACTACAATGTTGAACACTGTAGACTGGCTCACATTACGACAGTGTCACTACACTGTTGAACAGTGTATGCTGAATCACACTACGACAGTGTCACTACAATGTAGAACAGTGTAGACGGGCTCACACTATAACCGTGTCACTACAATGTTGAACAGTGTAGACGGGCTCACACTACGACAGTGTCACTACAATGTAGAACAGTGTAGACGGGCTCACACTACGACCGTGTCACTACAATGTAGAACAGTGTAGACGGGCTCACACTACGACAGTGTCACTACAATGTAGAACAGTGTAGACGGGCTCATACTACGACAATGTCACTACAATGTAGAACAGTGTAGACGGGCTCACACTACGACAGTGTCACTACAATGTTGAACAGTATAGGCTGGCTCACATTATGACCGTGTCACTACAATGTAGAACAGTGTAGACTGGCTCACACTACGACCGTGTCACTACAATGTTGAACAGTGTAGACTGGCTCACACTACGACAGTGTCACTACAATGTTGAACAGTGTATGCTGGCTCACACATACCACATTGTCACTACAATGTTGAACAGTGTATGCTGGCTCACACATACCACAGTGTCACTACAATGTTGAACAGTGTATGCTGGCTCACACTTCGACAGTGTCACTACAATGTTGAACCGTGTAGACTGGCTCACGCTACGACAGTGTCACTACAATGTTGAACAGTGTAGACTGGCTCACACTACGACAGTGTCACTACAATGTTGAACAGTGTAGACTGGCTCACACTACGACAGTGTCACTACAATGCTGAACAGTGTAGACTGGCTCACACTACGACAGTGTCACTACAATGTTGAACAGTGTAGACTGGCTCACACTACGACAGTGTCACTACAATGTAGAACAGTGTAGACTGGCTCACACTACGACAGTGTCACTACAATGTAGAACAGTGTAGACTGGCTCACACTACGACAGTGTCACTACAATGTTGAACAGTGTAGACTGGCTCACACTACGACAGTGTCACTACAATGTTGAACAGTGTAGACTGGCTCACACTACGACAGTGTCACTACAATGTTGAACAGTGTAGACTGGCTCACACTACGACAGTGTCACTACAATGTTGAACAGTGTAGACTGGCTCACACTACGACAGTGTCACTACAATGTTGAACAGTGTAGACTGGCTCACACTACGACAGTGTCACTACAATGTTGAACAGTATCACTATCTACAATGTATATATATATAATGTTTTTTAGTTTTTGGGGTTTGAACCCGATACCATGTGTCCAGACCCCAATCGTCTGTGCTTAGGAAAGCCTTGCCGACAAACATTGTCATGTTCCCTTCTATTGACCTCTTCAGAATTGGGGTATGCAGCGTAAAATGCCTACCTACCTTTGTATTTATTAACTGTACAACACAAATCATTTTCCAAATTACGATTATGCCCTTAGGCAAGGCATTTAAATTCCACGTTGCCTCTTCTCTCTCACTCGTGGCGATGGATTCCATCAGGGATGAGGTCCCGAGAGTGATTAATATAAGGTGTAAGAACTTGTTTCGCAATCGAGCGAATATAAATTTGTATAAACTAAATCCTTTTACACACACTGTTTGTTGTTATTCATTCTATTTTTCAGCTTTTACATTACTATATTATTCCAATGTGCAGTTCTCACTTATAGTGCTATCTTTTGATTGCATTTGATTGTATATATGTTGAGGGCCTCATGGTAGATTAACTTTTGTTAAATGAGTACTCTCGTTAAATAAAGTCTTTATTATTATTATTATTATTATTCTCAACAATACAGTTATGTATTGCTTTATTCCTCCATTGATTTCTTCTTAAATTTCTTTGCACCGACGCCACAACTGTACATAAACTCCAGAGATGGTGCTGCATAATGTATATATATTGTTCTCAGAGATTGAGGAATAGTGGTATAGCACGCCGTTGTTAAGCCTAGGTCACATAGAGGCCAGTACGGTTACGGTGCATCCCGGTATAGCACGCCGTTGTTAAGCCTAGGTCACATAGAGGCCAGTACGGTTACGGTGCATCCCGGTATAGCACGCCGTTGTTAAGCCTAGGTCACATAGAGGCCAGTACGGTTACGGTGCATCCCGGTATAGCTAGGCGTTGTTAAGCCTAGGTCACATAGAGGCCAGTACGGTTACGGTGCATCCCGGTATAGCTAGGCGTTGTTAAGCCTAGGTCACATAGAGGCCAGTACGGTTACGGTGCATCCCGGTATAGTCAGGCGTAAAAAAAGGCCGCATCACTATAAATCACTAAGACTCTCGTGTGCATTAAAATTCAGTATCAGGTTTGAACTATATAGAATTAAACCTATCCAATGCTCAAAGAATACCTACCATACACTGGCTCTAATGTGTTAAATTGATATGTTTGCAAACTCCACTATGGAAAGGAATTTGTATAAGCATTTTAATATGCTTGTTTTCCAATCCAAATTATTTCTCTTGTAACACTTTATTCTTATATGTTATTTTCTGAATAAAATATGTTTAAACTAAGACTCTCGTCTGGAGGGCCATCGTCTCTCATGGTGTACCCCAGTGTTGACACGGTGCAATACGGAGTGACCGCAGCGTCGTCAATGTGTGAACACGGTAGAGCCCGGCGTGTTCATGGTCGACCCCGGCGTGAATACGGACGAACCAGGAAGCAACACGTTGCACCCTGGTGTGATTACGACACACCACGGCGTCACCCCGGCATACCACGGCGTCATTACGGTGCACCCCGGTACACATGCCGGTACCGTGTCCTACTAGTAATCAAGAGGTTGTGATTTTGAACCCCTCCAGAACCCTAGGGGTGATATCCTGGGATCTACCTAGACCACTTAAATCTAGAACGTCGATATGTTTGTTTCCGGTGGGGGGGGGGGTAACTAAGTCAGGCACGGATATACAACCTGGTAGAACTACAGACCTTCCGCACGCCAGCCTGCAGAGCCGGGTTATGTCGATATGTTTGTTTCCGGTTGGGGGGGGGGTACGTCAGGCACGGATATACAACCTGGTATAACTACCGAACTTCCGCACGCCAGCCTGCAGAGAGCCGGGTTATGCCGATTGTTGTGAATTAAAAAACTTACCCTTGTATAGGATTATAAATATAGCCAACAGCTCCACAAGCATGCACACTTAACGTTCAGTTTACAGTATAGTAGGCCTAAAACTGTATGAATATTTATTTACTATGTAAAATTTACCAGTACACCAATAAATAATGTCTTCCTCAACGGAGAACCATATATTATACTACACTGAAAAGGAAAGTAGAATTTATTTGCTGAGATATAATTATATATATAGCTATGCTGATATCATTGGTAACTAGGGGAGATCATATTGTAGCTACGTGCTTACGTCTACACTATATTTGGATAATTAGTTTTGCTATTTTAAGCGGTTAACCAATCGAGAGATAAGAATAGGCTCAGTGCTGATTAAATTAATCAATCATGGATATTTAAAGCTAAGACTGAGCCCTGATTGAAATATATACTGGTATATATGTATTCACGGACTGGAATAGTAGGTGCCGACGGTAATTACAGGTCTGTTTCAGATTCGCCAGCGAATTACACATCATCATCAGGGCCGTCGCTGGAGATATTTTGATGGTACGCACGGCCAAATATCCTTATTTGTCGAATGATCATAGCGAGCGAGTACGCTAGATGGGTCCGGGTGCATACCCCCCGGAGATATTTTGAAATGAGGAAGTAATTTCCTGCATTTCAATGCATTTTGTAACATACAATTGCAGACTAATGTACTTACGACAATCCGTATAAAGGTATAAATTAAGGTTAGATGTATAGTATACATGATCTATCGCCCTTATCAATTAAACAAGCATGTAAAATAGCAGAAACTAATTTTCGAGATGCACCATATTTGTAATGGGCTCAATTATTCCACCACTCCACACATCACGGCGCCTATGTATCCCTACTACCCTCCCCTGGGGTTTTAATGCATTTTTGGAGTTTTCATTTGTTTCATTTTCTGAGACCAATGATACGCACGAGCGTACTTGCGTATGCCCAGCGACGGGCCTGATCATACCAGTCAAGTATCGCGGTTTCCCGGTGAGTCTCGCGTAATTTCCAATGACGTCACTGTCTAACGGTGATTTTCTAATTCCTCAGAGATACAAAAATAAAAAACAATTAATCCCGTCACTTTATTTGTGAATAAATCGTAGTTTCTTTAATAAGTTATGTTTGTCGCTACCTACCCTCCTACCTACCTACCCCGTCCCCCTACCTACCTGCTCTCCTTACCTACCCCTACCTACCTGTCAGGGTTTGGAGTTTGAACTCACCACCTCATTATCCTATGATTACTTTAAAATTTAAATCTTAATAATACAGTTTTTGAAGTAGTAAAATCGATCCAATAGCATTGAAATATCCACTGGAATTATACATATATATATACATGTTTTATGCAATAAACTTGTTGAATTGAATTGTTGAATAGTATGCGTATCGTATTGCATGTTTCATTATGCTATTTCATGTTTTAATGTGTTGCGGGCCTCGTGGTAGATTGACTTAATTGTTCAAAAGAGTTTTCTCGTTAAATAAAGTCTTCATTATTATTATTATTATAATAATTATCATTATTATTATTATTATTATTATAACATGTAGGATATGCATAATGTATATTCACTGCTTATCCAGCTCAGATAAAACTGTTTCACCTGATATTAACATAAACTGTTGTGACAAACCTCTCTTTCTACTTATATATATTGTCCGGTATAAATGCTCTAACCAGGGTCTATCCTATCGTAGACTCGCTGGCGTTTTCTAGGGGGTTTCTCTACGGTCCTTCAGTAATGCTCTAATCAGGGTCTATCCTATCTTAGACTCGCTGACGTTGTCTAGGGGGTTTCTCTATGGTCCTTCAATAATTTATAACTCAACACAGTCTATCATTTTCCTTTGTGTAATATAATTTAGAACAATCGCCTTTAATTTATATTATAACATGTATCATATATTCGTAATATCTCGTATCTTATTGTTCGCCTCACTATGTCCTTATGTTCATAATAGTCCCATATGCTATATTAATTTCCTTACTTCATCAAACTATTCCAATAGATATATTAGCCAAAACAATCGTTTCTTAAACGGCCTAATTATCTTCCGTTTACGTATTTAATACGACTTTAATATTTAAGACTTCTTTAAATATTAATTTTTCTAACTATCATAGAAACAGTTTATATCTTTAAAAGTGAGTTACATTTATTCCTTAAATGCCTCCTTGGCAGGATAATAATGCACTAATTTCTTCATCATTTCTCATTTCTTAAATAGCAAAATTAACATCTATAACAGAAGACATAACGGCGCCAAACATCTGTGATGTTATACAATATTATGACTTGTTTCTCTGTCATCTATAAAGCGGCTATATTCTTACATAACTGACCACCTGCACTCGGTAGTGAACATGTTCCCGCACAAACAGAGAACTGATCATTTAGGCGCGAAAATAATAGCAGACGATTATACATATTACATAGCAGACGATTATACATATTACATAAAATCATAATCTTACATGGTTAACAATGTATCACATATATAAATAAATAAATGTATTTATAAAATACATTTCTATTTATATATGACAATATTTATTCGTGCAAATAGATGTTTGTTTTTACTATCTTTTGCACAATGTATAGCCATCTATATGTGTATGTTTTACGTTTATTTATCGTCGCTACCGGTTGCCCATATGAGCGCCGCCCCCTGAAGAGATTAGCCATTTTAGATTGTTAGAGGATATTGCAATGATACAGATATAGACCCATTCCAGAGTCTCCTCTGGTTCTTTTACGTGCACGGTGTAAAGCACCGACACGAGACCTCGGTTTAACGTCCCATCTGAAAGACTGTTAATTTTATTAGGGTCAGACGGGGGATCGAATCTGCGATCCCTGGTTTACCAGTCCAGCGTGTTACCACTGGACTACAGATCCGTCTGCATATATAGCCATCTATACGTAGACATGGCAATTATATAGGTGGTCTGTGGTGTATACATACAGGGTGTGTTGAGGATTCACGTGGAAGAAGCAAAGGAACTGAAGAAGGCTGACATCAGTGTGTTGGGCAAGGGGAAGTCTGATCCATACGCAGTGGTTAGAGGTACTGTGAAGTTTCTAATAATTGTGTGTACTAGACGATGAGTCAAAAGCAAACCAGACCTGTATCTCAACGGTCAAGGTCATCCGCCCCAGATTGAATGAAAAATTAAAAATGGAAGATACTAAATTAGAATGTTTTTTTAATCCTTCATCCCATTGATATGCTAGCCAGGGCTCATTCTAGATGGTGACATGGTCGGAGTAGTTGCCCTTGGGACTCTGACCTCGTCCCCTTGGGGCACCAGTTCTCAAAAACAAAAGCTTCCATAGTGATAGCGCAGTGGATGCGAATTAGCTTCAGGTGCAAACGGTCCGGAGTTCGAACCCCGCTGGAGCCGTTACGATTGTGCCCTTAGGCAAGGCATTTAAATTCCACGTTGCCACTTCTCTCTCTCTCTCTCGTGGCGATGGATTCCATCAGGAATGAGGTCTCGAGAGTGATTAATATAAGTTGAAAGAACTTGTTTCGCAATTGAGCTAAAATAAATTTGTTAGTTAGTTAAAAAAAAGAATATTTAATATATTTTTGTGTGTGCAATTTTCAGACAAAATATTGTCCAGTAAGATACACTGGCCATTGTAAAACACTCCTTCTATTCAAATATTGTATTTAATAGTTACATTAAATGATGCAATCATACGCTTTATCACTTCCCCCAAATATTTGGGTCTAGCTTGAGCCCTGCAGGCATCCTCAAAAGGCACCACCATGGCCATGGATGGATACCACCACATCCATCAATACGTTTAACTCAACTGCTGTGCTGGTGTCGTAGAGCACCGCCACATTGGTCTTGTAGTGTGGAGGCATTTAATTCCTGTGGGTGCGTGGATATCCGAAAGTAGTGAGAGTGCATGGACACTATAATGACATTGATTGACAGAAAGAGGCGTGTACACAACTATGGACATCTTATAAACTTCGATCTCTATTTGGACAATCTTTCCAGCGATCCACAATTGAAGCATACATTATTTCCATTGAATCATCGTTTATGATTAAACGGTTTTGTAGATCTGGTGGTTTTTTCAACCTTGGCCAAACACTTTCAATGCTATTCAGGGGTTCTCGAGTGCTCCAGCTGAGCATTGTCTACTCCACAGGCTAACATTTGTATGACGGTTCTTTTGCTGTAAGAATAACTGGCTCTCTAGTGTCATTACAACGGCTTTGTTCATGGTAACTGGTATTGACTGTTGGATAACATAGCGCAGTTCGTGGTTGTCGAGGGCTTCTACGAAATAAGCGATGGCTTCCTGCTCTATGGTAGCAGCTGGGGATCCATGACATGCTTTCCTAGCTAGCTAGTCGTTAAACGTCCATGGCTAACTCTTCTACTGTTTCGTTCTTTCTCTGTCCTCTGATCCGTCATTTTGCTGTGAATAAATTTGTTGTTTTATCATCGGGTTCAAATTTGGCTCTAAGTGCTACTGTGTAATTTGTACGGTCGAACTGTATCAAATTATTGCTACCACTTTTCTCTATACTAATCGCTTTTTCTTCTCGTGCTCCGATTTGATAGTTCATGTTCTTGAACTTTCTTCATATATTCATTTAAATATTAACCATTTTCTTTTTTACATCCAAAACTATTGACTCACTAATACATTAAGTTCTGAAATTCTTTAGCAAATACATAGAATAGATTTCACGTATTTTCATTGTTATATTATATATTATTTTCCTGCCTATTGTATATCAATCAATTGATAGGGAGAAGAACTATATAAGTTTTCTTTCGTTCTAATCCCTTTCAGTCTACTGCTGTTAAATTATATGTAAAATGTTCATTTCTTGATTACATGTACAAATACTGAAATAAATAATGTTTAAACTAAATTATTGCTAAAGGTGGTCGTCCCATCATATATAGCTGGTTTGAGATTCCTACTCGGGGTCCTGTCAGTGTCATAAAACCTAGGGTCGGTCTGGTACGGGTAACTCCTTGTCCTATCATCGGAACGCTCTAGAACATAATGCATTTCATTTCTGAAAGACAGTGAACTATTGGTATATAAATTGCTATTACAAACCCGACTAAAGTCCTTGGATATTTCCATTGCCACCCTCCCTGGTCGCTCTCCATAAGTCGACAGACAAATATAGACATGGCCTGCACCACTACCCGTGAGTACCTGCTCATTTACTGTATAGCCCAGTAGAACCCTCCCAAGACCGAAGGATTTTCCAAGGTACGGTCTTTTGGCAACCTGGGTCCCAGCACCACCATGGCCATGGATGTGATTACCGCCACATCCATCAATACGTTTAACACAACTGCTGTGCGGGTGTCGTAGAGCACCGCCATATTGGTCTTGTAGTGTGGAGGAATTTAATTCCTGTGAGTGCGTGGATATCCGAGAGTAGTGAGAGTGCATGGACACTATAATGACATTGATTGACAGAAAGAGGCGTGTACACAACTATGGACATCTTATACACTTATAAACATCTGAATAAACACCTGGCTGTGTATTCGCCAATTGACATCTGAATAAACATCTGAATAAACACCTGGCTGTGTATTCGCCAATTAACATCTCAATAACCAACTACCATCTACAAGCCAACTTCACAGACCTAAATGTATTGCTTTCTCATGAAGTAGTAATAAGATATTTTTAATGATGATTTGAAACCTTAGATATGGTGTCATTATATTCCAGAAACCATACCAACGCAGCCAACCGTGCACACCAATCCCTCCATGCAAAAGCTTTCCTCCGCTAAAAACAAGTCTTCCGAGCACACCCATTCCTCAGTGTATTCCGTGCAAACCATTTCCCCGTTAACAACTAGTCATCCAAGCGCACTCAGTCTTCCATGTACTCCTCCTTGTAAACCCAAACCTCTGTAGACGCCCTTGCCTCCGTTAAAAACCAGTCCTCCAAGCGCACTCAATCCTCCGTGCGAACCCCGTTCTCCGCATACACGCCGTCCAAGCAAACACCGTCCTCCATGTGAACCCCGTAAACCCCGTCCTCCGTTCGAACCACTTTCTCCGTGTAAACCCCGTCCTCCAGGTAAACCCCGTCATCCAGAACAAGAAAACGCTCATTGCCAAAGGAGACCACCGATATGGTACGACTCTACAGTTACCCTTAGCCGCGAGACGAACGAGACTGTTGCACTAAAGAGTAGGACCGGATACAGGAGAAGTAAGTGTATTTCATATTAAGATGGTCTAAATCTATAACCCCATTCACCCACATTTTTTTCAAGCCTATATCAATCGAATTAGAACATTATACGTGTGCGCGACGATTCTTCTAGGAACCACTACTACGTTTGCTGTCGGTGAACGGTTCTCCAGACATTGGAGGAAGCTACATACAAGATACAAGATGGCACATACAAGAGAGTAGTGTTTGTTCTTTGGATTTGTTGTTTTAAAGTCGCAACAACTTAGGTCATATGGCGATACTCCAACTTTAATTGGTGGAGGCTGACCCACTGTGCTCCTCCGAACAGGCAAACATTGACACCCTGGTAGAACCATCGACCTTCCGCAAAACAGCTGGATAGCTTCCTCCCTTGAAACAATACGACACCTCCATTGGTGTATTACATAAACTATGTCGATCACTAACAAGAGGGGCCATGATGGTCCTGGAATCGCTCACCCGAGGTGAAAAGCTGAAAGGGCTAGAAACACATACGTTTCTAAATATAGGTAACTGTTAACGTACACATATATTCGGATCAAATGTATGTATATATACATTGACACAATGTTCCTTCTTTTAACGTGCATGTTCCGTGTCTATCCACTCAACAAGTACCTGCCACTAACGTGCATGTTCTGTGTCTATCCACTCAACAAGTACCTGCCACTAACGTGCATGTTCCGTGTCTATCCACTCAACAAGTACCTGCCACTAACGTGCATGTTCCGTGTCTATCCACTCAACAAGTACCTGCCACTAACGTGCATGTTCCGTGTCTATCCACTCAACAAGTACCTGCCACTAACGTGCATGTTCCGTGTCTATCCACTCAACAAGTACCTGACACTAACATGCATGTTCCGTGTATATCCAAGTACCTGACACTAACGTGCATGTTCCGTGTCTATCCAAGTACCTGCCACTAACGTGCATGTTCTGTGTCTATCAACTCAACAAGTACCTGACACTAACGTGCATGTTCTGTGTCTATCAACTCAACAAGTACCAGCCACTAACGTGCATGTTCTGTGTCTATCAACTCAACAAGTACCTGCCACTAACGTGCATGTTCTGTGTCTATCCACTCAACAGGTACCTGACACTAACATGCATGTTCCGTGTCTATCCAAGTACCCGCCACTAAGGTGCATGTTCCGTGTCTATACACTCAACAAGTACCTGACACTAACGTGCATGTTCTGTGTCTATCAACTCAACAAGTACCTGACACTAACATGCATGTTCCGTGTCTATCCAAGTACCTGCCACTAACGTGCATGTTCCGTGTCTATCCACTCAACAAGTACCTGACACTAACGTGCATGTTCTGTGTCTATCAACTCAACAAGTACCCGACACTAACGTGCATGTTCTGTGTCTATCAACTCAACAAGTACCCGACACTAACGTGCATGTTCCATGTCTATCAACTCACCCTAACGTGTCCACCAAACATATAAACGCCTGTGTTCAAATAACCAAATAATGGTTACGGGAAATTATAAATATATATCTTTTGTTTGATTTATCCAATAATAGAGGAGATGATGCTACCAACCGTGCTGCTGCAATCGAGGGGTATAAAGAGAGAAAAGGAAGAAGGAAAGAGAAAGTAGAAAAGAAGAAAGAAATCAGGAAAAGAGAAAGAACAGATAGATAGAAACAAAAGCCATGCATACACACTCATTTCTTCTGGCAGCAAAAAAGTAACCAAGCAAGCTAACCAACCATATATCATTTCCCTTACAATTCTGGTCAAGATTAACAATTATGTATAAACAAAACTGTTAGCGGAATTCTATATTGGCAGACTAACTAATATTAAATACAATTATTTCCTCAGTGTTCAAACTAGTTAAATTGTATCTAATATTGGTTATTTAAACAAACTAACTAAATGTTTCTGGGTAAGATTTATGAGAGCAATTCAATAAATTTATTTAATATTTTATTGCAACTTTTTCACAATGAGGAATACAATTTACAATTACATATCACAATAACATTACTGTCGCATTTCTCAGATACATAAAACCTGATAATATTCATAATATTATACTTATACAGGACATTTTCAACGTGCAAAATGATTGGGCTACAAGTTAGCAACAGCACTTTCCAAAAGGTTAAATTTGCTATCAATTTGTTCCGATGTATGTAGTACTAATATAAGTAAGTTTTTTAAGAAAATAATTGTTTAGATTGAATAAGAAAATGACGGCTTAGCAGAATACTTTCAGTGCGCGTTATAAATGTCTGGTCTTCAAGGAATATAAATTCGTTTTGTCCGTGAGATTTTCGTTGCCAAACAGGAGTTTGTTTGTATTAAGAGGATCCAAAAAATTCTAGTAGCTTGGAATAAGATGTATCTTTGATGGCGGTATCTATTACATTGGGAAAGTAGTGTTCAGTATCTTCACATGGATTCCCACGTTCATAAGAGAAGTTCCACTTAAATGGTTGTGAAATAGAGCAGCGTTTAAATTACTACATTTCAATAAATGAATTAATCATAAATTGTAATTTAAATCAATAATATAGTGTCATTTAAATCAATAAATAAATTTAGATAACCTCTGGCGTGATGCGAAAGTCCGTAAGTTAATACCAATCAATAAATCAAGTATACACTGTATTTAAATCAATACATTTATCATTGTAAATTAGGTAATCTCTAACGTGAAATGAATGTCCTTAAGTGAAGATCAATATAATTAAGTGTACAGCACCTGGTACGATTGAATAGCGCTCATATCACATGATCAAGTTCATATTGTAGACAGGAATAATCGTGTATTTGGTGATGAAGAGCTCCATAGATATGACTCAAGTTCCGTTTTAAACAATATCAATTTATATGTTTTACTTCCGACAATTGACAAGAAAAAATTACTTTTATTTTCCGTCCTTGTTATTTCGTTCGCTTTATGATAATGTTCCAAGTGTTCTGCATAGTGTGTCCATTCTTCACAGAATTGATTGTCGTCAAAGAAAAATCAAACAATTGTTTCATAAACTGCAGTTTAAATTTATTAAAGTTTAACACTTAAAATTGTAATCACTCGTCGCCAATGTACTAACTGTAATAATACATTTATGATTTCAATATCTTAACTAAACTAGTGCAAACATTCGCCTAACTAGCAACTACAGAAGTACCAAATATCATTGAGCAGAATCAGTTTCAGCCCCTACAGTAGTACTCAATATCCCAATGGTTAGCTGCTATTTATTCTAAATTTCTAACATATTGAAATATAAATCACGACTTATTTATGAATATAAAACAATAAAATTACTCAATATCCCAAGGTTAGCTGTTATTTATTCTAAATTTCTAATATATTCAAATATAAAATCACGACCTATTTATGAATATAAAACAATACAATTACTTGTGTTTAATATATAGTATGTGCACTAAAACATAAGTCCAGCTTAAGGTTTAATTGCCATTTTCAGACAAACCAATAATTTACATAGTGATAAAGATTAAGCGAGTGTATATGCATGGCTATTATCATAATATTAATATATTAAAATCATTGAAAATATAACAACTTGTCTTCTTTGTTACATGTGTCATATTGACTGTGATAGTTTATACCACAATAGTTGTGGCTATGGGTCATTTATCTGGGACAGTTCATACCATCTTGGTTGTGGCTATGGGTCATTTATCTGGGACATGTTATACCATCTTGGTTGTGGCTATAAGTCATTTATCTGGGACAGTTTATACCATCTTGGTTGTGGCTATAAGTCATTTATCTGGGACAGTTTATACCATCTTGGTTGTGGCTATAAGTCATTTATCTGGGACAGTTTATACCATCTTGGTTGTGGCTATGGGTCATTTATCTGGGACATGTTATACCATCTTGGTTGTGGCTATGGGTCATTTATCTGGGACATGTTATACCATCTTGGTTGTGGCTATAAGTCATTTATCTGGGACAGGTTATACCATCTTGGTTGTGGCTATAAGTCATTTATCTGGGACAGGTTATACCATCTTGGTTGTGGCTATAAGTCATTTATCTGGGACAGGTTATACCATCTTGGTTGTGGCTATAAGTCATTTATCTGGGACAGGTTATATCATCTTGGTTGTGGCTACATTACATGTCATTTATCTGGGACAGGTTATACCATCTTGGTTGTGGCTATGGGTCATTTATCTGGGACAGGTTATACCATCTTGGTTGTGGCTATGGGTCATTTATCTGGGACAGGTTATACCATCTTGGTTGTGGCTACACGTCATTTATCTGGGACAGTTTATACAATCTTAGTTGTGGCTACACGTCATTTATCTGGGACAGTTTATACCATCTTGGTTACCTTGATACAGTACTGGTACCACATACCTTGATACAGTACTGGTACCACATACCTTGATACAGTACTGGTAATACATACATTAACACATTACTGGTACCACATACATTGACACATTACTGGTACCACATACCTTGACACATTACTGGTACCACATACATTGACACATTACTGGTACCACATACCTTGACACATTACTGGTACCACATACATTGACACATTACTGGTACCACATACCTCGACACATTACTGGTACCACATACCTCGACACATTACTGGTACCACATACCTCGACACATTACTGGTACCACATACATTGACACATTACTGGTACCACATACCTTGACACATTACTGGTACCACATACATTGACACATTACTGGTACCACATACCTCGACACATTACTGGTACCACATACCTCGACACATTACTGGTACCACATACCTCGACACATTACTGGTACCACATACATTGACACATTACTGGTACCACATACCTTGACACATTACTGGTACCACATACATTGACATACGGTTGGTGCTTCTGTGGTAGTGGATTCTGTAGTGGGCAGTTCTGTTGTCGGTGGATCTGCGGTTGGTGCTTCTGTGGTAGTGGATTCTGTAGTGGGCAGTTCTGTTGTCGGTGGATCTGTGGTTGGTGCTTCTGTGGCAGTTCTGGTGTCGGTGGATCTGCGGTTGGTGCTTAGAACTATGGTAGTGGATTCTGTAGTGGGCAGTTCTGTTGTCGGTGGATCTGTGGTTGGTGCTTCTGTGGCAGTTCTGGTGTCGGTGGATCTGCGGTTGGTGCTTAGAACTATGGTAGTGGATTCTGTAGTGGGCAGTTCTGTTGTCGGTGGATCTGTGGTTGGTGCTTCTGTGGCAGTTCTGGTGTCGGTGGATCTGCGGTTGGTGCTTAGAACTATGGTAGTGGATTCTGTAGTGGGCAGTTCTGTTGTCGGTGGGTCTGCGGTTGGTGCTTCTGTGGTAGTGGATTCTGTAGTGGGCAGTTCTGGTGTCGGTGGATCTGCGGTTGGTGCTCCTGTGGTAGTGGATTCTGCAGTGGGCAGTTCTGTTGTCGGTGGATCTGCGGTTGGTGCTTCTGTGGCAGTTCTGGTGTCGGTGGATCTGCGGCTGGTGCTTCTGTGGTAGTGGATTCTGCAGTGGGCAGTTCTGTAGTCGGTGGATCTGCGGCTGGTGCTTCTACGGTAGGTGTATCTGTGTTTGAGATATATGCAGTGGTGAGTGGAGTTGGCATACCTTCTGCAATAAGACGACGAGCAATACTGTGTCTGGCACTGACCAAATCCTGTCTGTTCCAGGAAAATAACATATTTTCCAACTGTAAATATGTTTCGGCAAGCTGTAACGAAAAATATCGGAACGTAGAGCTCCTATCCGTCAAGATTCATGACTGATAATGAGATTGTTATAGCGAGTTGAGAAAAGAGTGTCGATATCAATCTAAATGAAAATCTTCATACCAGAAAATACATGTACCGGTATGTACAGGAGAAATATACACAACAGTTCTATACGCCCCGGCGGTCGATTCATTAGTAACCGTACTCAATTTTAAAAATATTTGCAAACGTGTGTATATACATTACCTATCTATGTTACACGACAGTTACACACAACTACCAGTACTGGGAAGGAGGTATGGTGTATATTCACATATCATACATGCACTCGCACTACTTTGAAGAATTTCGCCGTACACTCTCTCTACTTCAACGTATGGTAGTTTCCTCAATGAACCCATGCTTTTCTGAGGCTGGTCTCTCATACACGTGTGTGTAAATATTACCTTGCTATAGACAATTAACCATACTCGATATGCGCATATCATACATGCACTCTCATTACTTCGATTACATTCACATGCTCTCTACTCCTAGGCCATGGACCCGTGGTTTCCTGTGTCTGTTCTCTCCTACAAGTGTTTGTACTAGGAAGAATATGAGCATGTTATCATCGCACTCTCTCTGTGAAGCATGTAACTAAATAGTATGGTAGCGGCTTTTGATTTTGGCATGGAGGCGTGGCTAAACAAATCACCGTACACTCTCAAGAATGAATTCACCACGCAATATCTGTACTTAATTACTATCGTCTTTTTATGGTCCCCATACATCATGGTTACAGGTATGCATCTGCTTTCCCCTTTCAAATAACACACTAGCAAGTTTCAATGCACTTCACAATTTTAATTAGGCTAACATTTCACATATTTTCAGTAAATACCTGTCCGCTATGGACCGATAACTGCACAGTAAAATACATCGACATCTTATACGAGTACACTCCCTTAGTTTAAATAAATCGCAGTGATGTTTATCAACACAACTTCCGTGGGGAATAGGTCATATTTGTACACATATTGATTTTCAACACAGTAAATTTAACTGCTTGTAAAGTTTAACTTTATTTATTTTACAACGATTGCGAATCAAGTTCAAACAACTTATATTAACCACTCTCGTTGGCGCGGATGAAAGCGTAAATGTGGTCATTCGTGTAGGAGGAAACCGGAGTATCCGGAGAAAACCCACCTGCCCGATCTTGCGATAACCGTTCCATCTCACATACTTCCCGATCCGAGGATCGAACTCGGATTGCATTGGTGAGAAGCGAGCGCGCTAACCACTGCGCTAAGCGAACGCACATATGTTTTGCAAAGATGTCTCCTCACATGCAGGTGATATGCTCACCTACTGTAAATCTGACTTGCAGCCAAAACGTTTGTATGATCTTGAAATCATTTTGGCAAAATCTGTGTGCACGCATCCAAATAGAAGATCACATTTACATCAAAGCAACAATCTATAGACCACCTAGCAACACTATATAGACCACCTAGCAACAATAAATAGGCCACCTAGCAACAATCTATAGGCCACCTAGCACAATCTATAGGCCACCTAGCACAATCTATAGGCCACCTAGCACAATCTATAGGCCACCTAGCACAATCTATAGGCCACCTAGCACAATCTATAGGCCACCTAGCAACAATCTATAGACCACCTAGCAACAATCTATAGACCACCTAGCACAATCTATAGGCCACCTAGCAACAATCTATAGGCCACCTAGCAACAATCTATAGGCCAGCTAGCAACAATCTATAGACCACCTAGCACAATATATAGGCCAGCTAGCAACAATCTATAGGCCAGCTAGCAACAATCTATAGACCACCTAGCACAATCTATAGGCCAGCTAGCAACAATAAATAGGCCACCTAGCAACAATAAATAGGCCACCTAGCAACAATAAATAGGCCACCTAGCAACAATCTATAGGCCACCTAGCAACAATAAATAGGCCACCTAGCAACAATCTATAGGCCACCTAGCACAATCTATAGGCCACCTAGCAACAATCTATAGACCACCTAGCAACAATCTATTGGCCACCTAGCAACAATCTATAGGCCACCTAGAACAATCTATAGGCCACCTAGCACAATCTATAGGCCACCTAGCAACAATCTATAGGCCACCTAGCAACAATCTATAGACCACCTAGCAACAATCTATAGACCACCTAGCACAATCTATAGGCCACCTAGCACAATCTATAGGCCACCTAGCAACAATCTATAGGCCACCTAGCAACCATCTATAGACCACCTAGCACAATCTATTGACCACCTAGCAACAATATATAGACCACCTAGCAACACTATATAGGCCACCTAGCACAATATATATGCCACCTAGCAACAATCTATAGGCCACCTAGCTACAATCTATTGACCACCTAGCAACAATCTATTAGCCACCTAGCAACAATCTATTAGCCACCTAGCAACAATATATAGGCCACCTAGCACAAACTATAGACCACCTAGCAACAATATATAGATCACCTAGCAACAATTTATAGGCCACCTAGCTACAATCTATAGACCACCTAGCAACAATATATAGACCACCTAGCAACAATATATAGGCCACCTAGCACACTCTATATGCCACCTAGCAACAATCTATAGGCCACCTAGCTACAATCTATAGACCTCCTAGCAACAATCTATTAGTCACCTAGCAACAATATATAGGCCACCTAGCAACACTATATAGACCACCTAGCAACAATATATAGACCACCTAGCAACAATCTATAGATCACCTAGCTACAATCTATAGGCCACCTAGCAACAATCTATAGACCACCTAGCACAATCTATAGACCACCTAGCAACAATATATAGACCACCTAGCACCAATCTATAGATCACCTAGCTACAATCTATAGGCCACCTAGCACCAATATATAGATCACCTAGCAACACTATATAGGCCACCTAGCACAATCTATAGGCCACCTAGCAACACTATATAGGTCACCTAGCTACAATCTGTAGGCCACAAAGCAACAATATATAGGCCACCTAGCAACACTATATTGGCCACCTAGCAACCATCTATAGGCCACCTAGCAACAATCTATAGGTCACCTAGCTACAATCTGTAGGCCACAAAGCAACAATATATAGGCCACCTAGCAACAATCTATAGGTCACCTAGCTACAATATGTAGGCCACAAAGCAACAATATATAGGCCACCTAGCAACACTATATTGGCCACCTAGCAACAATTTATAGGCCACCTAGCAATCAATAGGCCACCTAGCAACAATATATAGGCCACCTAACTCATCAATTGATTTTTGGCAAAAGTGCGACATTGTTGTTGAAAAGACCTCTGAAATATCAAATATAGTTATTTTAGTTGTTCACATCAACCAAATATATCAAATCATAAATTACGAGATATACTAAGGGGCCTTAAGTACTTAATCAATTGATGCAGGCCAGTTGCCTGGGAACAGGCGTCGATATATTTTGCCTGGTCAGTCAAATAAATATATTTTAACACCGAGACTATTAATTGGGCCGTATTGAGTTTCTGATCATATAAACTTTTGCCAGAAGTTAAAAAGTGAAAAATCTACATACTGGCACCTATATATATATAACTAGGCTAGCAGGCCAGTTAAGAATCGGTGCACAGTTGCCCTCAATATTAATACCTCATACTATCATATTCCTGGTGTGTGGGGTTTCATTGCGGACACAACAGTGCTGAATAAACTGTAATCTGACCCGTCGTTCTCATTGAGTGAACATTTACAGTGTGAAACTGAGGTGGACATTTTAAATGCAAACGCATTGCACAATATATATATATATATATATACACACGGAAATAGAACATTCCGTAACCAGCGAAAGGTGGTACTTAAGTTATATTCTAACACGACCCAGCTAATAACATACATACTTGTAGATTAAAATCTACCTCGGGTTATTCTGCGATGTACCTACCTTGAAATATGCTGTGCGCGCATCGTGTTTGGCTATTCCATTTATACAATGCGTGTAAAGTTTTATGAATGAAAGTCACGTGATGTTTGTAAATACTACCGTGTGAATTCGCGGAAGTGAGCTATTTTTAGAATCAGATAATCTCTTGTCCGTCTTGTTTTTCTGTTAAGTAACAATTTAAGTTACTATTCTGTACAGTTTTATTTGACAAAAATAAATAAAAGTATTGATCAGTTACAAATTGTGTTCATTTATGCACTAGATTTATATTTTCCATAACAAATAACGTCATCACCCCTTACGCGGGAGGACATTTCGAAAGCCAAATGCACGGAGTTTGAAGAAAATACTCCTTTGATTCTCGTCTAAAATTATTAGAAGTAAGTCGTGTTAGAATCGAAATAATAAGTATCAATCGTGGTATATCGCAGACTAACCCTCGTTTGTCGTTCTTATGCGTAGAAATATATCACGAAGGCCGAATATAATTTATCAGTTTATTGGCTTAACGGTATGTTCTTTGCACCATCTGCCTGATATATAAAACTTTGAAGTGTGGAGGAGCGCTGTTTTGATGTAGAAATCTGTATGAAACCACAAAACTAATGTGCAATTAAGAATTGATTTAGAAATATACTCTCATTCTCGACGTGTATGTTTTACCAGATATTTTAATGTATTCATAACGAGCTTTTAATACATATGTCAATCGGGATCGATTGATAGTGTGACAAGATAAAGAGATAGTAGCTGTAAGCACTGATACAATACTTAATGTATGATGGTTCCCGATGATTCTATACATACATACCTGTATGTTAAATTACGAGAATGCCATACGCGCGTACCTGTATGTTACAATCCCGAGAATGGTATACGCTCGTACCTGTACGTTACATTCCCGAGAATGGTATACGCGCGTACCTGTACGTTACATTCCCGAGAATAGTATACGCTCGTACCTGTATGTTACATTCCCGAGAATGGTATACGCGCGTACCTACGTTACATTCCCGAGAATGGTATACGCGCGTACCAGTATGTTACATTACAGAGAATGGTATACGCGCGTACCTGTACGCTACATTCCCGAGAATGGTATACGCTCGTACCTGTATGTTACATTACAGAGAATGGTATACGCGCGTACCTGTACGTTACATTCCCGAGAATGGTATACGCGCGTACCTGTATGTTACATTACAGAGAATAGTATACGCTCGTACCTGTATGTTACATTCCCGAGAATGGTATACGCGCGTACCTGTACGTTACATTACCGAGAATGATATACGCGCGTACCTGTATGTTACATTACAGAGAATGTTATACGCTCGTACCTGTATGTTACATTCCCGAGAATGGTCTACGCGCGTACCTGTACGTTACATTCCCGAGAATGGTATACGCTCGTACCTGTATCTTACGTTACAGAGAATGGTCTACGCGCGTACCTGTATGTTACATTACAGAGAATGGTATACGCGCGTACCTGTATGTTACATACCCGAGAATGGTATACGCGCGTACCTGTATGTTACATTACAGAGAATGGTATACGCGCGTACCTGTATGTTACATTCCCGAGAATGGTATACGCGCGTACCTGTATGTTACATTACAGAGAATGGTATACGCGCGTACCTGTATGTTACATTACAGAGAATGGTATACGCGCGTACCTGTACGTTACATTCCCGAGAATGGTATACGCGCGTACCTGTATGTTACATTACAGAGAATGGTATACGCTCGTACCTGTATGTTACGTTCCCGAGAATGGTCTACGCGCGTACCTGTATGTTACGTTCCCGAGAATGGTCTACGCGCGTACCTGTATGTTACGTTCCCGAGAATGGTCTACGCGCGTACCTGTATGTTACATTCCCGAGAATGGTCAAGCGTGTACCTGTATGTTACGTTCCCGAGAATGGTCTACGCGCGTACCTGTATGTTACGTTCCCGAGAATGGTCTACGCGCGTACCTGTATGTTACGTTCCCGAGAATGGTCTACGCGCGTACCTGTATGTTACGTTCCCGAGAATGGTCTACGCGCGTACCTGTATGTTACATTCCCGAGAATGGTCAAGCGTGTACCTGTATGTTACGTTCCCGAGAATGGTCTACGCGCGTACCTGTATGTTACGTTCCCGAGAATGGTCTACGCGCGTACCTGTATGTTACGTTCCCGAGAATGGTCTACGCGCGTACATGTATGTTACATTCCCGAGAATGGTCAAGCGTGTACCTGTATGTTACGTTCCCGATAATGGTATACGCTCATACCTGTATGTTACATTACAGAGAATGGTATACGCGCGTACCTGTGTGTTACATTCCCGAGAATGGTATACGCTCGTACCTGTGTGTTACATTCCCGAGAATGGTATACGCTCGTACCTGTATGTTACATTACAGAGAATGGTATACGCTCGTACCTGTATGTTACATTACAGAGAATGGTATACGCTCGTACCTGTATGCTACATTCCCGAGAATGGTATATGCGCGTACCTGTATTTTAAATCCCGAGAATGGTATACGCTCGTACCTGTATGTTACATACCCGAGAATGGTATACGCTCGTTACCTGTATGTTACATTACAGAGAATGGTATACGCGCGTACCAGTATGTTACATTCCCGAGAATGTTATACGCTCGTACCTGTATGTTACATTCCCGATAATGGTATACGCTCGTACCTGTATGTTATATTACAGAGAATGGTATACGCTCGTACCTGTATGCTACATTCCCGAGAATGGTATACGCGCGTACCTGTATGCTACATTCCCGAGAATGGTATACGCTCGTACCTGTATGTTACATTACAGAGAATGGTATACGCTCGTACCTGTATGTTACATTACAGAGAATGGTATACGCTCGTACCTGTATGTTACATTCCCGAGCATGGTATACGCTCGTACCTGTATGTTACATTACAGAGAATGGTATACGCTCGTACCTGTATGTTACATTACAGATAATGGTATACGCTCGTACCTGTATGTTACATTCCCGAGCATGGTATACGCTCGTACCTGTATGTTACATTCCCGAGAATGGTATACGCTCGTACCTGTATGTTACATTTCCGAGAATGGTATACGCTCGTACCTGTATGTTACATTACAGAGAATGGTATACGCTCGTACCTGTATGTTACATTCCCGAGAATGGTATACGCTCGTACCTGTATGTTACATTCCCGAGAATGGTATACGCTCGTACCTGTATGTTACACTTCCGAGAATGGTATACGCTCGTACCTGTATGTTACATTCCCGAGAATGGTATACGCTCGTACCTGTATGTTACATTCCCGAGAATGGTATACGCTCGTACCTGTATGTTACATTCCCGAGAATGGTATACGCTCGTACCTGTATGTTACATTCCCGAGAATGGTATACGCTCGTACCTGTATGTTACATTCCCGAGAATGGTATACGCTCGTACCTGTATGTTATATTACAGAGAATGGTATACGCTCGTACCTGTATGCTACATTCCCGAGAATGGTATACGCGCGTACCTGTATGCTACATTCCCGAGAATGGTATACGCTCGTACCTGTATGTTACATTACAGAGAATGGTATACGCTCGTACCTGTATGTTACATTCCCGAGCATGGTATACGCTCGTACCTGTATGTTACATTACAGAGAATGGTATACGCTCGTACCTGTATGTTACATTACAGATAATGGTATACGCTCGTACCTGTATGTTACATTTCCGAGAATGGTATACGCTCGTACCTGTATGTTACATTACAGAGAATGGTATACGCTCGTACTTGTATGTTACATTCCCGAGAATGGTATACGCTCGTACCTGTATGTTACATTTCCGAGAATGGTATACGCTCGTACCTGTATGTTACATTCCCGAGAATGGTATACGCTCGTACCTGTATGTTACATTCCCGAGAATGGTATACGCTCGTACCTGTATGTTACATTCCCGAGAATGGTATACGCTCGTACCTGTATGTTACATTTCCGAGAATGGTATACGCTCGTACCTGTATGTTACATTCCCGAGAATGGTATACGCTCGTACCTGTATGTTACATTCCCGAGAATGGTATACGCTCGTACCTGTATGTTACATTTCAGAGAATGGTATACGCTCGTACCTGTATGTTACATTCCCGAGAATGGTATACGCTCGTACCTGTATGTTACATTCCCGAGAATGGTATACGCTCGTACCTGTATGTTACATTACAGAGAATGGTATACGCGCGTACCTGTATGTTACATTACAGAGAATGGTATACGCGCGTACCTGTATGTTACATTACAGAGAATGGTATACGCTCGTACCTGTATGTTACATTACAGAGAATGGTATACGCTCGTACCTGTATGTTACATTACAGAGAATAGTATACGCGCGTACCTGTATGTTACATTACAGAGAATGGTATACGCTCGTACCTGTATGTTACATTACAGAGAATGGTATACGCTCGTACCTGTATGTTACATACCCGAGAATGGTATACGCTCGTTACCTGTATGTTACATTCCCGAGAATAGTATACGCTCGTACCTGTATGTTATATACCTGAGAATGGTATACGCTCGTACCTGTATGTTACATTACAGAGAATGGTCTACGCACGTACCTGTATGTTACATTACAGAGAATGGTATACGCTCAAACCTGTATGTTACATTCCAGAGAATGGTATACGCTCGAACCTGTATGTTACATTCCCGGGAATGGTCTACGCTCGTACCTGTATGTTACATTACAGAGAATGGTATACGCGTGTACCTGTATGTTACGTTCCCGAGAATGCAATACGCTCGTACCTGTATGTTATATACCCGAGAATGGTATACGCTCGTACCTGTATGCTACATTCCAGAGAATGGTATACGCTCGTACCTGTATGTTACATTACAGAGAATGGTATACGCTCGTACCTGTATGTTACATTACAGAGAATGGTATACGCACGTACCTGTATGTTACATTCCCGAGAATGATATACGCGCGTACTTATATGTTACATTCCCGAGAATGTTATACGCTCGTACCTGTATGTTACATTCCCGAAAATGGTATACGCGCGTACCTGTATGTTACATTCCAGAGAATGGTATACGCTCGTACCTGTATGTTTACATTCCAGAGAATGGTATACGCGCGTACCTGTATGTTACATTCCAGAGAATGGTATACGCATGTATTTGTACACTGACATTCCAGAGAGTGATATACGCATGTATTTGTATACTGACATTCCAGAGAGTGATATACGCATGTATTTGTATACTGACATTCCAGAGAGTGATATACGCATGTATTTGTATACTGACATTCCAGAGAGTGATATACGCATGTATTTGTATACTGACATTCCAGAGAGTGATATATGCATGTATTTGTATACTGACATTCCAGAGAGTGATATACGCATGTATTTGTATACTGACATTCCAGAGAGTTATATACGCATGTATTTGTATGCTGACATTCCAGAGAGTGATATATGCATGTATTTGTACACTGACATTCCAGAGAGTGATATACGCATGTATTTGTATACTGACATTCCAGAGAGTGATATACGCATGCATTTTTATACTGACCTGCCAGAGAGTGATTTACGCATGTATTTATATACTGACATTCCAGACAGTGATATACGCATGTATTTGTATACTGACATTCCAGAGAGTGATATACACATGTATTTGTATGCTGACATTCCAGAGAGTGATATACGCATGTATTTGTATACTGACATTCCAGAGAGTGATATATATATACGCATGTATTTGCATGCTGACATTCCAGAGAGTGATATACGCATGTATTTGTATACTGACATTCCAGAGAGTGATATATATATACGCATGTATTTGCATGCTGACACTCCAAAGAGTGATATATGCATGTATTTGTATACTGACATTCCAGAGAGTGATATACGCATGTATTTGTATACTGACATTCCAGAGAGTGATATACGCATGTATTTGTATACTGACATTCCAGAGAGTGAATTACGCATGTATTTGTATACTGACATCCCAGAGAGTGATATACGCATGTATTTGTATACTGACATTCCAGAGAGTGAATTACGCATGTATTTGTATACTGACATTCCAAAGAGTGATATACGCATGTATTTGTATACTGACATTCCAGAGAGTGATATACGCATGTATTTGTATACTGACATTCCAGAGAGTGAAATACGCATGTATTTATATACTGACATTCCAGAGAGTGATATACACATGTATTTGTATACTGACATTCCAGAGAGTGATATACGCATGCATTTGTATACTGACATTCCAGAGAGTGATATACGCATGTATTTGTATACTGACATTCCAGAGAGTGTTACACGCATGTATTTGTATGTTACATTCCCGAGAGAGATATACGCATGTATTTGTCCACTGACATTCCAGAGAGTGATATACGCATGTATTTGTACACTGACATTCCAGAGAGTGATATACGCATGTATTTGTATACTGACATTCCAGAGAGTGATATACGCATGTATTTGTACACTGACATTCCAGAGAGTGATATACGCATGTAGTTGTACACTGACATTCCAGAGAGTGATATACGCATGTATTTGTATACTGACCTTCCAGATAGTAATATATGCATGTATTTGTATACTGACATTCCAGAGAGTGATATACGCATGTATTTGTACACTGACATTCCAGAGAGTGATATACGCATGCATTTGTATACTGACATTCCAGAGAGTTCTATACGCATGTATTTGTACACTGACATTCCAGAGAGTGATATACGCATGTATTTGTATACTGACACTCCAGAGAGTGATATACGCATGTATTTGTATACTGACACTCCAGAGAGTGATATACGCATGTATTTGTATACTGACACTCCAGAGAGTGATATACGCATGTATTTGTATACTGACACTCCAGAGAGTGATATACGCATGTATTTGTATACTGACACTCCAGAGAGTGATATACGCATGTATTTGTTTACTGACATTCCAGAGAGTGATATACGCATGCATTTGTATACTGACATTCCAGAGAGTGATATACGCATGTATTTGCATGCTGACACTCCAAAGAGTGATATATGCATGTATTTGTATACTGACATTCCAGAGAGTTATATACGCATGTATTTGTATGCTGACATTCCAGAGAGTGATATATGCATGTATTTGTACACTGACATTCCAGAGAGTGATATACGCATGTATTTGTATACTGACATTCCAGAGAGTGATATACGCATGCATTTTTATACTGACCTGCCAGAGAGTGATTTACGCATGTATTTATATACTGACATTCCAGACAGTGATATACGCATGTATTTGTATACTGACATTCCAGAGAGTGATATACACATGTATTTGTATGCTGACATTCCAGAGAGTGATATACGCATGTATTTGTATACTGACATTCCAGAGAGTGATATATATATACGCATGTATTTGCATGCTGACATTCCAGAGAGTGATATACGCATGTATTTGTATACTGACATTCCAGAGAGTGATATATATATACGCATGTATTTGCATGCTGACACTCCAAAGAGTGATATATGCATGTATTTGTATACTGACATTCCAGAGAGTGATATACGCATGTATTTGTATACTGACATTCCAGAGAGTGATATACGCATGTATTTGTATACTGACATTCCAGAGAGTGAATTACGCATGTATTTGTATACTGACATCCCAGAGAGTGATATACGCATGTATTTGTATACTGACATTCCAGAGAGTGAATTACGCATGTATTTGTATACTGACATTCCAAAGAGTGATATACGCATGTATTTGTATACTGACATTCCAGAGAGTGATATACGCATGTATTTGTATACTGACATTCCAGAGAGTGAATTACGCATGTATTTGTATACTGACATCCCAGAGAGTGATATACGCATGTATTTGTATACTGACATTCCAGAGAGTGAATTACGCATGTATTTGTATACTGACATTCCAAAGAGTGATATACGCATGTATTTGTATACTGACATTCCAGAGAGTGATATACGCATGTATTTGTATACTGACATTCCAGAGAGTGAAATACGCATGTATTTATATACTGACATTCCAGAGAGTGATATACACATGTATTTGTATACTGACATTCCAGAGAGTGATATACGCATGCATTTGTATACTGACATTCCAGAGAGTGATATACGCATGTATTTGTATACTGACATTCCAGAGAGTGTTACACGCATGTATTTGTATGTTACATTCCCGAGAGAGATATACGCATGTATTTGTCCACTGACATTCCAGAGAGTGATATACGCATGTATTTGTACACTGACATTCCAGAGAGTGATATACGCATGTATTTGTATACTGACATTCCAGAGAGTGATATACGCATGTATTTGTACACTGACATTCCAGAGAGTGATATACGCATGTAGTTGTACACTGACATTCCAGAGAGTGATATACGCATGTATTTGTATACTGACCTTCCAGATAGTAATATATGCATGTATTTGTATACTGACATTCCAGAGAGTGATATACGCATGTATTTGTACACTGACACTCCAGAGAGTGATATACGCATGTATTTGTATACTGACACTCCAGAGAGTGATATACGCATGTATTTGTATACTGACACTCCAGAGAGTGATATACGCATGTATTTGTATACTGACACTCCAGAGAGTGATATACGCATGTATTTGTATACTGACACTCCAGAGAGTGATATATGCATGTATTTGTATACTGACACTCCAGAGAGTGATATACGCATGGATTTGTATACTGACACTCCACAGAGAGAGATATACGCATGTATTTGTATACTTATACTCCAGAGAGTGATATACGCATGTATTTGTATACTGACACTCCAGAGAGTGATATACGCATGTATTTGTTTACTGACATTCCAGAGAGTGATATACGCATGCATTTGTATACTGACATTCCAGAGAGTGATATACGCATGTATTTGCATGCTGACACTCCAAAGAGTGATATATGCATGTATTTGTATACTGACATTCCAGAGAGTTATATACGCATGTATTTGTATGCTGACATTCCAGAGAGTGATATATGCATGTATTTGTACACTGACATTCCAGAGAGTGATATACGCATGTATTTGTATACTGACATTCCAGAGAGTGATATACGCATGCATTTTTATACTGACCTGCCAGAGAGTGATTTACGCATGTATTTATATACTGACATTCCAGACAGTGATATACGCATGTATTTGTATACTGACATTCCAGAGAGTGATATACACATGTATTTGTATGCTGACATTCCAGAGAGTGATATACGCATGTATTTGTATACTGACATTCCAGAGAGTGATATATATATACGCATGTATTTGCATGCTGACATTCCAGAGAGTGATATACGCATGTATTTGTATACTGACATTCCAGAGAGTGATATAATATACGCATGTATTTGCATGCTGACACTCCAAAGAGTGATATATGCATGTATTTGTATACTGACATTCCAGAGAGTGATATACGCATGTATTTGTATACTGACATTCCAGAGAGTGATATACGCATGTATTTGTATACTGACATTCCAGAGAGTGAATTACGCATGTATTTGTATACTGACATCCCAGAGAGTGATATACGCATGTATTTGTATACTGACATTCCAGAGAGTGAATTACGCATGTATTTGTATACTGACATTCCAAAGAGTGATATACGCATGTATTTGTATACTGACATTCCAGAGAGTGATATACGCATGTATTTGTATACTGACATCCCAGAGAGTGATATACGCATGTATTT
Source organism: Archivesica marissinica (assembly GCA_014843695.1). Classification (NCBI taxonomy): domain Eukaryota; kingdom Metazoa; phylum Mollusca; class Bivalvia; order Venerida; family Vesicomyidae; genus Archivesica; species Archivesica marissinica. The sequence goes on from CM026395.1 coordinate 11,030,802, forward strand.
GTATACTGACATTCCAGAGAGTGAATTACGCATGTATTTGTATACTGACATTCCAAAGAGTGATACACGCATGTATTTGTATACTGACATTCCAGAGAGTGAAATACGCATGTATTTATATACTGACATTCCAGAGAGTGATATACACATGTATTTGTATACTGACATTCCAGAGAGTGATATACGCATGCATTTGTATACTGACATTCCAGAGAGTGATATACGCATGTATTTGTATACTGACATTCCAGAGAGTGTTATACGCATGTATTTGTATGTTACATTCCCGAGAGAGATATACGCATGTATTTGTCCACTGACATTCCAGAGAGTGATATACGCATGTATTTGTACACTGACATTCCAGAGAGTGATATACGCATGTATTTGTATACTGACATTCCAGAGAGTGATATACGCATGTATTTGTACACTGACATTCCAGAGAGTGATATACGCATGTAGTTGTACACTGACATTCCAGAGAGTGATATACGCATGTATTTGTATACTGACCTTCCAGATAGTAATATATGCATGTATTTGTATACTGACATTCCAGAGAGTGATATACGCATGTATTTGTACACTGACATTCCAGAGAGTGATATACGCATGCATTTGTATACTGACATTCCAGAGAGTTCTATACGCATGTATTTGTACACTGACATTCCAGAGAGTGATATACGCATGTATTTGTATACTGACACTCCAGAGAGTGATATACGCATGTATTTGTATACTGACACTCCAGAGAGTGATATACGCATGTATTTGTATACTGACACTCCAGAGAGTGATATACGCATGTATTTGTATACTGACACTCCAGAGAGTGATATACGCATGTATTTGTATACTGACACTCCAGAGAGTGATATATGCATGTATTTGTATACTGACACTCCAGAGAGTGATATACGCATGGATTTGTATACTGACACTCCACAGAGAGAGATATACGCATGTATTTGTATACTTATACTCCAGAGAGTGATATACGCATGTATTTGTATACTGACACTCCAGAGAGTGATATACGCATGTATTTGTTTACTGACATTCCAGAGAGTGATATACGCATGCATTTGTATACTGACATTCCAGAGAGTGATATACGCATGTATTTGTATACTGACATTCCAGAGAGTGTTATACGCATGTATTTGTATGTTAGATTCCCGAGAGTGATATACGCATGTATTTGTACACTGACATTGCAGAGAGTGATATACGCATGTATTTGTATACTGACCTTCCAGATAGTAATATACGCATGTATTTGTATACTGACATTCCAGAGAGTGATATACGCATGTATTTGTACACTGACATTCCAGAGAGTGATATACGCATGTATTTGTATACTGACATTCCAGAGAGTGATATACGCATGTATTTGTATACTGACATTCAAGAGAGTGTTATACGCATGTATTTGTATACTGACATTCCAGAGAGAGATATACGCATGTATTTGTACACTGACATTCCAGAGAGTGATATACGCATGTATTTGTATACTGATATTCCAGAGAGAGAGAGATACGCATGTATTTGTATACTGACATTCCAGAGAGTGATATACGCATGTATTTGTATACTGACATTCCAGAGAGTGATATACGCATGTATTTGTATACTGACATTCCAGAGAGAGATATACGCATGTATTTGTATACTGACATTCCAGAGAGAGATATACGCATGTATTTGTATACTGACATTCCAGAGAGAGATATACGCACCATATCGATAGGGACAGACTGGAATATCAAAGGCATTGAAGCAGGGTGTGGCTCAATACTTGGGCAATGAGAGACATCCGTCAGTTACTGCCCCTGAATAAAATAAGATATGTCCTATTAAGTGTTTACCTCTGTTTTTATCGTTGTTTGCTTTGCACAACATGCTAGCAATGTTATCCCACTATCGCTTCTTATACTTACTAAATTACAATATCTCGACAGATCTACTACAGTATATGCAATGGGTATTTATTTGTAAAATAATGTGATCACTTAATTGACACGTTTTTGATAAAATCACATTTATCAGCAGTAAAAACAAAGGATTCTAACTAAAAGAACCTATTCACATTTTGGAATAAATCAGACTTTATCTGCCAAGGGAGGTAATAGAAAATTACAGATGTCTCTCATTGAGTGGAGGCAGGCGAGTTGACACTATAGTTTGAGGCAGGTGATATAGCGAGCTGTATATCGGGAAATCTCGCCTGAGGCCTTCTTGTTTTCCAAATGTCATGATCTCATACCCAATTCTACGATACATAGCGTCTGTAATTATACTAAGTTTAGCTCGATTGCGAAACAAGTTATTTCAACTTATATAAATCACTCTCGAGACCTCATTCCTGGTGGAATCCATCGCCACGAGGGAGAAAGAAGAGGCAACGTGGAATTTAAATGCCTTGCCTAAGGGCACAATCGTAACGCCTCCAGTGGGGCTCGAACTCCGGACCTTTCGCACCTGAAGCGAACGCGCATCCACTGCGCTATCACGACTTCCACAAGAGTGTAATTATACTAGACATGTATATATTATTAATTGTACGTATTGTTTTGTTTTTGATATATTAGTCGCTACCGGAAATGTGTTGTTAGGTAAACTACCCGTTGCTCAAATGGGCAACCGATACCGACGAGTAGTTTACCAATAACATATTTCCTGGGCTGGCTCAGGTTAACCAGTACAACATCCGTAAGAAACCGCCAACTATTTCATATAAATGAGACACGGTCTGAGCGAGGCTCGAACCAGTGACAATCAATGATGATAGGTTACAGCTGTATACAAGTAAGCGACCTTAGTTTAAACAATATTTTATTTCAATGAATACACATAGTATAATGATCACAATAAGAAAATACATGTAGGATTGAGGAGAAAGCAACTTGCTTATATGGCTACCTCTTTCCTACTGTTAAGCGACCTTAACCACTCGACCACGGAAGCGGACTACACATATTGCAATGAGATAAGTAGCTATTTCTAGTCCCAACCCCCTGGCCATGCTAACATTGATTCCCAACCCCCTGGCCATGCTAACATTGATTCCCAACCCCCTGGCCATGCTAACATTGATTCCCAACCCCCGGGCCATGTTAACATATTGCAATCTTATTTAATGAGCCTATATCATTGATGTTTTCGCTATGTTGTTAATCCAGCGAATCTAACGTTCTAGCCAATTCTGTAGATATCGTATTGAACCAATGCCATATTTTATATCTTAATGTCCACAAATCGATACATCTATTCTATACTGCAACATCACTAGATATGAACAAGTCTCTCTCTCTCGCTCGTTCTCTCATGTCCCGACATTGATGTAATGACGACAACCCAGTAATTTGTTTCCATAGAAACGTTAGCTTTACATTTGCTATAGGAGAGGTTGATTGGCGTAGAGTGGCTGTCTCTAGTTTCTCACTCTCTTGAAAATTTAAATATACGGTTGTTACATATGATTGGATTACAGGAAGGGAAACACTCGAAACATACGTGTGGTCTAGTTGTGATTTTTCTTCTCAGATTATCATAAGCAACCGAAATAAGTTAACACATTTCTTGGAAATTAAATCTTTGGATTGCATGGAATACACTCTCATTTGAATAGAACAGGTGGGTGCATCTTAACATTGTAAAATAAGCAACATTTCGTAGAATCCATTGATATCAAACACTGCGGGGATCTAGACATGTTTTCCTGTGCATGCTTAGCCGACCTAAGCGGTTAGCAAGTTCTAAGCAATGCATGTGGGGTGCTCAAATCACTACAAACGTGCCCTGACAGAATATCGAACCCGGAACCCTTCTCACTCACTGACGTCACATGAACGGTGTCGCTGTAAAAGTATTATGCTGTAGAAATTCTTTGTATGTGTCTCTGTATTTTGAGACAAAACAAATATGTTACCTTGATTTGTCATAGTACATGCATACTGGTATGTGTAGACCGCCTCCGTGGTCGAGTGGTCACGATCGCTGACTTGTATACCTCTGTAGCCTATCATATCTGATGGTCACGGGTTCGAGCCCCGCTCAGACCGTGTCTCATTTATATGAAAAAGTTGGCAGTTTCTTACGGAGGTTGGTGCACCAAGTACTGGTTAACCGCTGGAACCTGCCCAGGAAAGGTGTTGTTAGGTAAACTGCCCGTCGCTCAAATGGGAAACCGGTAGCGACGTTAAATAAACTTAAAGAAAAAAGAAAAGAAAAAAAAGACTGGTATGTCATTGAGGGGCCACCGTGGCCGAGTGGTTACGGTCGTTGACTTCAAACAACTTGCCACTCACTAGTATAGGTTCACATCCCATTGGCATGTCTAATTAGTTCATGTGTGGTACGATTAGAATATAACATTTTTCTCGGATAAATATGTGATAAAGTTCTCCGGCTGGCTTGCGGAAAGTCGGTGGTTCGACCCGGATGCCACTCCGTACAGGAAACAATGCTCGGATGAATATGTGAGGAAGCTCTCCGGCTGGCGTGCGGAAAGTCGGTGGTTCGACCCGGATGCCACTCCGTACAGGAAACAATGCTCGGATGAATATGTGATGAAGCTCTCCGACTGGCGTGCGGAAAGTCGGTGGTTCGACCCGGATGCCACTTCGTACAGGAAACAATGCTCGGATGAATATGTGATGAAGCTCTCCGGCTGGCGTGCGGAAAGTCGGTGGTTCGACCCGGATGCCACTTCGTACAGGAAACAATGCTCGGATGAATATGTGATGAAGCTCTCCGGCTGGCGTGCGGAAAGTCGGTGGTTCGACATGTTATAGCCCTCTCTGAGCATTGGCTGTCCGATTAGCGTAGTGGTTAGCACTCTCGCTTCTCAACAATGCAACCTGGTTTCGATCCTCTGACCGGGGGTGTATGTAAGGTGGTACGGTAGTCGCCAGATCGGACATGTTGTGTGGTATTCTCCGGATACTCCGGTTTCCTCCAACTCGAATGACCACATTTACGCTTTCATCCGCGCCAACGAGAGCGATTAATATAAGTTATTAAAGCTTTTTTCGCAATCATTGTAAAAAAGAGAGTATACATTAGCCCTCTTATATTTATCAACAGTGCAATTAAGTCTGTGCTCTATAAATCTGATAATAATTTAGTAATACAATTTATCCCAGATAATTGATATTAGAACATGCATAAAACCTATATAGGTCGAGGAGTACGCACGTGTTATCTGAGCTCTCTACTGCTGTGTAAATATACCAGATAATCTGGATTAGCCACAGGTGCTCTTAAAGACCAACTGTGTGTATGGTTTTGCTTCGACTTGAAACATATATCTATATTTTAGGGGATACATGCATAATTCCCCCGGATATAATCCCCCATGGTTGTAACACACGAGGACAACGCCCATCGTCGTCTATTATTAGGTCCTACATTGCATCTGAATGGGGGATTTGTGTATTTTACGTTTATTTATCGTCGCTACCGGTTGCCCATATGAGCGAGGCCTCCTGAAGAGATTAGTCATTTTAGATTAATGGGGATGAATGGGGGATTATGTTATTCCTCGATTTTATATGACAGACAGACAGACAGACAGACAGACAGACAGACAGACAGACAGACAGACAGACAGACAGACAGACAGACAGACAGACAGACAGACAGACAGACAGACAGACAGACAGACAGACAGACAGACAGACAGACAGACAGACAGACAGACAGACAGACAGACAGACAGACAGACAGACAGACAGACAGACAGACAGACAGACAGACAGACAGACAGACAGACAGACAGACAGACAGACAGACAGACAGACAGACAGACAGACAGACAGACAGACAGACAGACAGACAGACAGACAGACAGACAGACAGACAGACGACCGACCGACGACGACCGACCGACCGACCGACCGACCGACCGAACCGACCGACCGACCGACCGACCGACCGACCGACCGACCGACCGACCGACGACCGACCGGAAACCGACCGACCGACCGACCGACCGACGCGACGACCGGACGAGACCGACCGACCGACCGACCGACCGACCGACCGACCCGACCGACGACCGACCGACCGACCGACCGACCGACGACCGACCGACCGACGACCGACGACCGACCGACCGACCGACCGACAGACCGACCGACCGACCGACCGACCGACCGACCGACCGACCGACCGACCGACCGACCGACCGACCGACCGACCGACCGACCGACCGACCGACCGACCGACCGACCGACCGACCGACCGACCGACCGACCGAACGACCGACCGACCGACCGACCGACCGACCGA
>CM026395.1:11038107-11089394 GCA_014843695.1 Archivesica marissinica
ACCGACCGACCGACCGACCGACCGACCGACAGACCGACAGACCGACAGACAGACCGACAGACAGACAGAATAATAATAATAATAAAGACTTTATTCTACGAGGGAGCTTACATAACATGTCTACGTCCCCGCGAGGGATTCGACATTAAAGGAAGATAGATAGATAACACATGGTTAATACTTCTAAACCCCTAAGCATAAACTCAACACAAATTATTAATCGGTCACATGGACTTTTACAGTATTTGGAGTTACCTAATAACCAAAGCCATTGGCGTAGCTTCCTATAGGCCGTGTAGGCGTGGTCTACACTTTCCCCCGAAAAATCGAAAAAATAAAAATGCCTAATCTGCAACAACACTCGGGAGGCCAGGATAAAATTATATACGCTATAAATAGTTTTCCTGGGGACGACCCCCGGACCCCCCTCCCGTATTAAGTTTTAAGTTGGCCTACAACTCGATTCCAGCCAAGCTACGCCCCTGATATCAATATTCATATGATCTGATTTGATAGATTTTATTACTGATCGTTAAACAATGAATTGCTGCGTAATTATCTGGAATAAAATGCATTAAATGACAATAGGAATATATATATATATTGTATCATTATTACTTGGCTGCATATATTATAAACGCCAGGAGACCGATTAGGACTTTTTAGTGAGTGTAAATACAATGAAATAGCCTGGGTGCCAGCCTGTCGGTTTTTCACTTTTGAACTTCTGGCAAAATGACATTGATATGATCAGAAACTCATACGGCCCAATTAATAGTATCGGTGTTAAAATATATTTATTTGACTGACCAGGCAAAATATATCGACGCCTTGGTCCTAGGCTAACAGTGACATAGAACACATATTAATTAAAAGAACCTACATGTTAAGTATACATGTATATAGTTGCTCTAATAAAACTTAAACTCTTACACGTTATTAATTAACCCTTTCCCTCATAGAAGCACCTCTTAACGCCATTACCAATACAACATACATTGACAATGTAGTAGCCAAACCAATGTTCATAATAATGGCTAGACTCTCATGTAGTCCCAGTAATATCTATGGAGGTGGGATAGATATGGCGACTACTTATCCACTGCATGATAGCTAAATGGCTGTCGTTTGTATGGAGATATAATAGTTTATTAACCTAAATCTCTATGTAGCCCCAGTAATATCTATGGAGGTGGGATAGATATGGCGACTACTTATCCACTGCATGATAGCTAAATGGCTGTCGTTTGTATGGAGATATAATAGTTTATTAACCTAAATCTCTATGTAGCCCCAGTAATATCTATGGAGGTGGGATAGATATGGCGACTACTTATCCACTGCATGATAGCTAAATGGCTGTCGTTTGTATGGAGATATAATAGTATATTAACCTAAATCTCTATGTAGCCCCAGTAATATCTATGGAGGTGGATAGATATGGCGACTACTTATCCACTGCATGATAGCTAAATGGCTGTCGTTTGTATGGAGATATATAGTTTATTAACTAATGTTTGTATGGAGATATAATAGTTATTAACCTAAATCTCTATGTAGCCCCAGTAATATCTATGGAGGTGGGATAGATATGGCGACTACTTATCCACTGCATGATAGCTAAATGGCTGTCGTTTGTATGGAGATATAATAGTTTATTAACCTAAATCTCTATGTAGCCCCAGTAATATATATGGAGGTGGGATAGATATGGCGACTACTTATCCACTGCATGATAGAATGGCTGTCGTTTGTATGGAGATATAATAGTATATTAACCTAAATCTCTATGAAGGAAAGGGTTAAATGGCTGTCGTTTGTATGGAGATATAATAGTATATTAACCTAAATCTCTATGAAGGAAAGGGTTAAATGACTGTCGTTTGTATGGAGATATAATAGTATATTAGCCTAAATCTCTATGAAGGAAAGGGTTAAATGGCTGTCGTTTGTATGGCGATATAATAGTATATAACCTAAATCTCTATGAAGGAAAGGGTTAAATGGTTGTCGTTTGTATGGAGATATAATAGTATGTTAACTTAAATATCTATGAAGGAAAGGGTTAAATGGCTGTCGTTTGTATGGAGATATAATAGTATATTAACCTAAATCTCTATGAAGGAAAGGGTTAAATTGATGTCATTTGTATGGAGATATAATAGTATGTTAACTTAAATATCTATGAAGGAAAGGGTTAAATGGCTGTCGTTTGTATGGAGATATAATAGTATATTAACCTAAATCTCTATGAAGGAAAGGGTTAAATTGATGTCATTTGTATGGAGATATAATAGTATGTTAACTTAAATATCTATGAAGGAAAGGGTTAACCAATACGTGGATGCTCATATCTTATGTATGTACAGTCAAACCTGTGTTAGCAGTCACCTCCATTAAGCAGCCAACCTGTATTAAGCAGTCAGTTTCAAGACTCCCAATCGGTTGTTTTATTAAGCAGCCACCTGTGCTAGGCAGCCACGTTCTCTGATTCCCTTGGCTGGCTGCTTAACACAGGTTTTACTCTATTATGTATAATATATATTTCTGTTGGTTTATTCCATCCTAAATATATAGTTTTTAGTGAGTTGGAATTTTGATTACAATGAGGTAGTGCATGAGAGACATCGGTCAGTTACTGCCCCTGAATTCTCCCTATTAGTATGTAGGTCATCTTAAGTAGTTTCCTCTGTTTTTATCGTTGTTTCCTTTGCACAACATGCTATCAATGTTCTTCCACGTTTTCATATTATAATTATTATGTTACTATATCTCGACAGATATCCAACACTATATCCAATGAGGAATTTTTTATCAATTAACTAACATGATTTGGATACAATCACATTTATCATAACGCAACATCTGGTTAGGGAACAACAGTAAAAACAAAGGATTCCAACTGAAAGGTCCGCTTTACGCTTAGGTATAAATCGTACTTTATCTGCCGATGGATGTAATAGAAAAGCCAATGAGGTCCCTTATTCCAAATGGAAGAACCTGAAGAAACAAGTATTAAGGAACAGTTCCAACCGTTTAGTATATATATGTAATGAATAAGAGGATCTAAGACAACGGGAATGAGCTTCATGTGATGATAGGTCACAGTGACCTTAACCACTCGACCACGGAGGAGGCGGACTATTCATGAAAGCTCATTCAGGAAATGTCCTCCACTTCTGCAAACATGGTAGAGAAAGGTGTTAAGAATTCTACCCTGAAAGCGTACACATTTAATGCAACTAGTTGAGCCGTAAGCTGCAGCGTATCGTACTATGTGTGTTTTACGTTTATTTATCGTCGCTACCGATTGCCCATATGAGCGACGCCTCCTGAAGAGATTAGTCATTTTAGATTTTTGGAGGATAGTGCATGATACAGACAGAGACCCATTGCAGAGTCTCCTCTGGTTCTTTTACGTGCACGGTGTAAAGCACCGACACGAGACCTCGGTTTAACGTCCCATCTGAAAGACTGTTAATTTTATTAGGGTCAGACGGGGGATCGAACCTGCGATCGTATATCGTACTAGCATATAATACTTGATTATATAGCGTGCGCATGTACTAAAGTGTAAACTTTATTTATTTTGCATCAGAACAATGCATCAGAAATAAATATATCAATAAATAAACAAACGTCGTATACGCGGTTTGTTGACATAACAAAATAATGTAAACAGTGTCGACATTCATGCGTAACACAATGCGTTTATCCTGAATAACACGAAGTGTTGTACATATTTACCGTGATATCTCACATATGTGCCTATGCATATTTATTTGTAGACTAATCTTAGTTAAATTATCTCAAATCGAAAGTATCGCGTGTTTAGTATTGACTCCAATGACAAACACACGTCAATTCAGGAGCGCGCGGATGACCGTTATATGAAATCTTACTTTCACTCAAAAACACTGTTTATTGATTCAAATGTAGTGTTCGAATGTATTCCGAATAATGTGTAGTAGATATGCATTTATACGTGAAAAAAATGCATTTTATTTGCTGATTCGATGTAATGTCGCTTTAACGAAACGAGATTTATAGCAGAAACAGCACATTGTTCATATACTGTCTGTATACCTCATTGGCGCTGCACGGAAGTGCGTGTTTTATATGAACTATGATTTATTTGCTTACCCGCGGTAGGAGCAGATCTGCTTAACGTGCTGTGAATATTATTTTGATTTTATCATGCACTTCTTCAAGAACAAAATAAAAGCCATTATGATGTACACATATTGCTATGATATAACTGACCTAAGTTTCCGCTTACAGATGTAATGGTGCAGACGATATTAGTTATGCACGAGATTGTCATGGCGGCAGATTTATCTGTACAGATCTAGTTTTTGATTCATTGGAAGAAGAACAATTCAGTTTGCCGCCGGTGATTAACGTCAAAATCAGAGAGGCTTGGATCTGAATACACTCGAATTAATGGAATTGAAAACTTACTGAAGACTGATACCGCAGGGGCAAATGAAGCGAACACAAACAGGAACCATAGTTACTGACGAAGAGCACAACATATGAGCAGTTGTGAATAATCACCACGTTGGTTGTGACGTAAGTAACTTGTTCAATTCTGTTTTAATTAGTTTGGGTGTGGAGATAACATGCTAATATAGTTTTACATATACAGTGAAACCTGTCTTAAGCAGCCGCCAATGGAATCACATAAAGTGGCTGCTTAGCACATATGGTTGCTTAATAGAGGTAGAATGTATACTAAACCGCATATTGGCAATCCGGAAACTGGCAGCTTAATACATGTTGGCTGCTTAATAGAGGTAGAATGTATACTAAACCGCATATTGGCAATCCGGAAACTGGCAGCTTAATACAGGTTGGCTGCTTAATAGAGGTAGAATGTATACTAAACCGCATATTGGCAATCCGGAAACTGGCAGCTTAATACATGTTGGCTGCTTAATAGAGGTAGAATGTATACTAAACCGCATATTGGCAATCCGGAAACGGGCAGCTTAATACATGTTGGCTGCTTAATGGAGATGACCACTAACACAGGTTTCATTGTATTGGAAGATGTGATAGCGCGTTCGCTTCAGACATGATAGGTCCGGGGTACGTGCCCAGCTGTAGCAATTACGATTGTGCACTTAGTCACGGCACTTCAATTCGACATTGCCGCTTCTCTCTTTAGCTTCTCTAGCTTAGAAGACAACGGTTATACCTAGACCGTAATATAGTCAATACTATGTAAATATGATAATACATGTACATATAGCTAGAAATATATCGTAATGTGTTATAAGTATGTGTCCAGTATATAAACACGTATGTATAAATATTGCTACTTAATATGCAAATATATGCCTACATAATTCCTATGTTTTCGTTTCGATAGGGGTTTAGTTAATACACATTTATTTAGCTCGATTGCGAAACAAGTTATTTCAACTTATATAAATCACGCTCGAGACCTCATTCCTGATGGAATCCATCGCCACGAGGGAGAGAGAAGAGGCAACGTGGAATGTAAATGCCTTGCCTAATCGTAACGGCTCCAGCGGGGCTCGAACATGGTAGATAACTCAGGCTAAGTGTATGATGATTATTGTTTAATAATCCAAATTGTGCTTCCTCCGAGGAGGGTGTCACAGCGGCGGGACTCGATATGGCGACTGCCTCAATAACTGGATAGGTTAGACGCTGTGGTACACTTCTTGGAAGCAAGGACAGTGTGTGTGTACTGTGGCTTATATAACGCGGCAATTATCGATATAGGGATGCTATTAAATATTAGGTATATTTAAATTTGGTTTTAAGACATACGTGTAGATATACCATTAGTAAGCTGTGCCTTAGAAATTGTAAGTAGTAATAATATGCAATGCTTCTAGGAACCTTCTCCGTCTTATATAATGTATATGTATGCATGTATTGTATATGTATGTCGATTTTTCACTTTTTAACTTCTGGCAAAATGACATGATCAGAAACTCAATACGGCCCATATAATAGTATCGGTGTTAAAATATATTTATTTGACTGACCATATATTTATATATCGACGCCTGTTCCCAGGCTAGTATTGTATACGTATGCATGTATTGTATATGCATGTATGTATTGTATACGTATGTATTGTATATGCATGTATGTATTGTATACGTATGTATTGTATATGCATGTATGTATTGTATATGTATGTATTGTATATGCATGTATGTATTGTATACGTATGCATGTATTGTATACGTATGCATGTATTGTATATGTATGTATTGTATATGCATGTATTGTATATGCATGTATTGTATATGCATGTATTGTATATGTATGTATTGTATATGCATGTATTGTATATGCATGTATTGTATATGCATGTATTGTATATGTATGCATGTATTGTATATGTATGCATGTATTGTATACGTATGCATGTATTGTATATGTATGCATGTATTGTATATGTATGCATGTATTGTATATGTATGTATGTATTGTATATGCATGTATGTATGTATGTATTGTATATGTATGTATGTATGTATTGTATATGTATGTATGTATGTATTGTATATGCATGTATTGTATATGTATGTATTGTATATGTATGTATGTATGTATTGTATATGCATGTATTGTATATGTATGTATGTATGTATGTATTGTATATGTATGTATGTATTGTATATGTATGTATTGTATATGTATGTATTGTATATGTATGTATGTATTGTATATGTATGTATTGTATATGTATGTATTGTATATGTATGTATGTATTGTATATGTATGTATGTATTGTATATGTATGCATGTATTGTATATGTATGTATGTATTGTATATGTATGTATGTATTGTATATGTATGTATTGTATATGTATGTATGTATTGTATATGTATGTATGTATTGTATATGTATGTATGTATTGTATACGTGTGTATGTATTGTATATGTATGTATTGTATATGTATGTATTGTATATGTATGTATTGTATATGTATGTATGTATTGTATATGTATGTATGTATTGTATATGTATGTATGTATTGTATACGTGTGTATGTATTGTATATGTATGTATGTATTGTATATGTATGTATTGTATATTATGTATTGTATATGTATGTATGTATTGTATATGTATGTATGTATTGTATATGTATGTATGTATTGTATATGTATGCATGTATTGTATATGTATGTATGTATTGTATATGTATGTATGTATTGTATATGTATGTATGTATTGTATATGTATGTATGTATTGTATACGTATGTATGTATTGTATACGTATGTATGTATTGTATATGTATGTATGTATTGTATATGTATGTATGTATTGTATATGTATGTATGTATTGTATATGTATGCATGTATTGTATATGTATGTATGTATTGTATATGTATGTATGTATTGTATATGTATGTATGTATTGTATATGTATGCATGTATTGTATATGTATGCATGTATTGTATATCTATGTATGTATTGTATATGTATGCATGTATTGTATATGTATGTATGTATTGTATATGTATGTATGTATTGTATACGTATGTATGTATTGTATATGTATGTATGTATTGTATACGTATGTATGTATTGTATACGTATGTATGTATTGTATATGTATGCATGTATTGTATATGTATGCATGTATTGTATATGTATGCATGTATTGTATATGTATGTATGTATTGTATATGTATGTATGTATTGTATACGTATGTATGTATTGTATACGTGTGTATGTATTGTATATGTATGCATGTATTGTATATGTATGCATGTATTGTATATGTATGTATGTATTGTATATGTATGTATGTATGTATTGTATACGTATGTATGTATTGTATACGTATGTATGTATTGTTACGTGTGTATGTATTGTATATGTATGTATGTATTGTATATGTATGTATGTATTGTATATGTATGCATGTATTGTATATGTATGCATGTATTGTATATGTATGTATGTATTGTATATGTATGTATGTATTGTATACGTATGTATGTATTGTATATGTATGTATGTATTGTATATGTATGCATGTATTGTATATGTATGCATGTATTGTATATGTATGTATGTATTGTATATGTATGATGTATGTATGTATTGTATATGTATGCATGTATTGTATATGTATGTATGTATTGTATATGTATGTATGTATGTATTGTATGTATTGTATACGTATGCATGTATTGTATGTATGTATGTATTGTATATGTATGTATGTATGTATTGTATATGTATGCATGTATTGTATATGTATGTATGTATTGTATGTATTGTATACGTATGCATGTATTGTATATGTATGTATGTATTGTATATGTATGTATGTATTGTATATGTATGTATGTATTGTATATGTATGTATGTATTGTATATGTATGCATGTATTGTATATGTATGTATGTATTGTATATGTATGTATGTATTGTATATGTATGCATGTATTGTATATGTATGCATGTATTGTATACGTGTGTATGTATTGTATATGTATGTATGTATTGTATACGTATGTATGTATTGTATACGTGTGTATGTATTGTATACGTATGTATGTATTGTATACGTATGTATGTATTGTATACGTATGCATGTATTGTATATGTATGTATGTATTGTATACGTATGCATGTATTGTATATGTATGTATGTATTGTATACGTATGTATGTATTGTATACGTATGTATGTATTGTATACGTGTGTATGTATTGTATACGTATGTATGTATTGTATACGTATGTATGTATTGTATACGTATGCATGTATTGTATATGTATGTATGTATTGTATACGTATGTATGTATTGTATACGTATGTATGTATTGTATACGTGTGTATGTATTGTATACGTATGCATGTATTGTATATGTATGTATGTATTGTATACGTATGTATGTATTGTATACGTATGTATGTATTGTATACGTATGTATGTATTGTATACGTATGTATGTATTGTATACGTATGTATGTATTGTATACGTATGTATGTATTGTATACGTATGTATATATTGTATACGTATGTATGTATTGTATACGTATGTATATATTGTATACGTATGTATGTATTGTATACGTGTGTATGTATTGTATACGTATGTATATATTGTATACGTGTGCATGTATTGTATACGTATGTATATATTGTATACGTATGCATGTATTGTATACGTATGTATATATTGTATACGTATGTATGTATTGTATACGTATGTATATATTGTATACGTATGTATGTATTGTATACGTGTGTATGTATTGTATACGTATGTATATATTGTATACGTGTGTATGTATTGTATACGTATGTATATATTGTATACGTATGTATGTATTGTATACGTGTGTATGTATTGTATACGTATGTATATATTGTATACGTATGCATGTATTGTATACGTGTGTATGTATTGTATACGTATGTATATATTGTATACGTATGTATGTATTGTATACGTGTGTATGTATTGTATACGTATGTATGTATTGTATACGTATGCATGTATTGTATACGTATGCATGCATTGTATACGTATGCATGTATTATATACGTATGTATGTATTGTATACGTATGTATGTATTGTATACGTATGCATGTATTGTATACGTATGCATGTATTGTATACGTGTGTATATATTGTATACGTATGCGTGTATTGTATATGTATACATGTATTGCACTTGTCTTGCTATTTTCATGTTCTATGTAACCTCATGTGTCTTATTGGCTTGATGGACTATTGAGAAAAAAACTTATAATATTTTACACAGTTCTCCTACGGGTCAATATATAGTGTATCACTATAGTGTTTTCATTATTGATTGTATATATGGCAACGTGTTTGCCCTCCAACTAATGTGTCACTTAATGTTTAGTTTAATCATATGATATTGAATTCATCATGATATACCATACAACAGATAGGTTATTGTAACATATATATACCTATACATAAGAACAATTTAGTAGATCTTGTGGAAATGCTGTAATGGAGAAATATGTTACTGACTGGTCCACCATCTATTAACAGTGTGATCGGTGTTTCTGGACGTGGTCGCAATAAACTTAGAACCTACTGTACATTGTACTGTTTCTGTGCTCAATCAGGATTAAGACTGCAAATGAACACATTTTATTTAATTATTACCTATATTTTAATTTGTTATAATTTTAGATCCGAATATTGTATAGCATATTTAGAATCCATTGTAATTGTGTTTGCTAGTTTTGTCTTGTTTTTATCTCATTGTATGTGGAAGTTGTTATCAATATTTGTGATATTTAGGCTGTAAAGCGCTTTTGAACGTTTTAATTTTAGATGAAAAGAACGCTATATAAGTTTGGTATATAATAATAATAATACATTTAAATTTAAATTTCAAACAGAAGTATATTGTAAAATGATTTTACCAATACGTCACAGATCAGCATTATGTAAATTTAGATGTGGAGTTGCTCCATTACGTATAGAATCTGGAAGGTATGAGAATTTACCACTTGATGAACGTAATTGCCCTTTCTGTAATGTATTATCCATCCAGACAAACAGCTGTTAATTAGTTCAACCGCCATCTGATCGAGGCTGATAACTGATTGTTTAAAACATTTCTTAACTGCGCATTAGTGCTTTATTTCCATTTCAATATTTCAAAATTTCTGTATTTAATTTTTAATTAGCAACTCGGTTTTAATATGTAAATATAATTATATGTCAGTAGACTGTGATAGTAACTCGGTTTTAATATGTAAATATAATTATATGTCAGTAGACTGTGATAGCAACTCGGTTTTAATATGTAAATGTAATTATATGTCAGTATACTGTGATAGTAACTCGGTTTTAATATGTAAATGTAATTATATGTCAGAAGACTGTGATAGTTTGATTATCTGTGATTAGAATCAAGATTCAATATTTTTATTAAGTAACATACACTGTTTCTAGTTACATGATCAAACATATTAACATATAAGTTATCACCATGACGACAAATGCATGAGCATGCATGGTATTTACAATATTCTTAAAGTAGACAAATGCTTTATAGAATACTAATACGTGCACATTGATAGTATAACACTAGATCGTTCCAACAAACGAATAGCCAGTTATAAGTCGTAAATAATACAAGTAGTCACACGAATGGAGGAGTACATACACGATAGTACGATTATTCCACAATATCGACAATGTTCTGTCGTATGATAAATGATTCATATACATATTTAAACAATTTAGTTCCAATGTTACGGTTTGTAATCTGTATAATTTCCACAAACTTGACAACATTCGGGCTAACATAATAATACTTTTTGAGGTAACGTTTTGGTACATCACTATATGCCTTACAAATACAAACACAATGAAGGTCATCCTCTATATCACCGGATTTACAAATAAGACAATATATTTGATTAAGCTCTATTCTAGTATTGCCATAGAGTCCAGTCTCTATTCTCAGTTGATGAGAGTATAACCTTACTGTTGTATAAGCAACTCCATATTTCTGGGTACATAGACAAGATACAATGCGTAACCAAATGCTACTTTAAAATGTTTGTACGTACATAGTTGTATGTACATAGTTGTGCGTACATAGTTGTGCGTACATAGTTGTGCGTACATATGCGTACATAGTTGTGCGTACATAGTTGTGCGTACATAGTTGTACGTACATAGTTATACGTACATAGTTTCGAACTAGTTGCAACAGTATGGAACTATGACTGCATAAATTGGTCAATAAGATTTTGCTTAACTAACAAATGAAATTATTTCAAGTCAGCACTATTTGGAGAGGTCCAAACATACGAAAATCCGGTACCATCTAACAGGTCCTCCATCTAACAAGGTTTTTACATTCGTAAGCCAGTTATTTCTACCTCTATTTATTTCTTGTAACATAGAGTTGTATAAGTAATTGACAATAACATTGTTACTATTTCTAATCTTAGTCTAAAAATATTATCGATACATGTGGACTGAGTTATTTGTGGCAAAACCAGTCAAAATGCTTATTGATTACAATAGGCTACTATAAAATCACGCATACTAGACATATATTATCAAAGATGCTATCAATAACTCTGGACGTTTAGAGACATACAGTTTATTTAAAAATGAATTTATCTTTGAATCTTATCTTGATTATATTAAAGATAAACAATACAGAATTTCTCTTACACGATTTAAAACATCCTCACATGATCTAGCTATCGAACGTGGTCGCTACATACACCTACCACATGATCTAGCTATCGAACGTGGTCGCTACATACACCTACCACATGATCTAGCTATCGAACATGGTCGTTACATACACCTACCACATGATCTAGCTATCGAACGTGGTCGTTACATAGACCTACCACATGATCTAGCTATCGAACGTCGTCGTTACATACACCTACCACATGATCTAGCTATCGAACGTGGTCGTTACATACACCTACCACATGATCTAGCTATCGAACGTGGTCGTTACATACACCTACCACATGATCTAGCTATCGAACGTGGTCGTTACATACACCTACCACATGATCTAGCTATCGAACGTGGTCGCTACATACACCTACCACACGATCTAGCTATCGAACGTGGCCGTTACATACACCTACCACACGATCTAGCTATCGAACGTGGCCGTTACATACACCTACCACACGATCTAGCTATCGAACGTGGTCGCTACATACACCTACCACATGATCTAGCTATCGAACGTGGTCGCTACATACACCTACCACATGATCTAGCTATCGAACGTGGTCGCTAAATACACCTACCACATGATCTAGCTATCGAACGTGGTCGCTACATACACCTACCACGAAACGAAAGATTAATGTATTTATTGCAATTCTAGAATATTGGAAAATGAGTATCACTTCATATTAAATAGCCACATTACTCAAACCTAAAATCGAAATTCATTAAAAGATACTACCATACTTGGCCGACTGTACAGAAATGTATTAATCTTTTGTCATGCAAATCAAAAACAATCACCATTTGTGTTTCCAAATGTATATATTTTGCAAATAAGCAACGAAACTAACGCATATTGTACACATATATTTGAACTTGTGAGTGTGCTCTTTTGTAAAGTTCCATGTCACTGCATGTTTTTACTTAATTGCTACAAATATGTATGCTGTTTTATGCAATAACTTATTGTATTGTATTGTATTTAATAATTTGCACGTATCTATTGATATATAGCTGCTACCTTTGTTGTTCCCCGTAAATAGCCATACTACTTGTTGACTGTTACACATAACAAGATTAGTCTCTTATAATTCTTTTATAATGAATGGTGTTAGTTTAGTTTATACAAATTTATTTTAGCTCGATTGCGAAACAAGTTCTTACAACTTATATTAATCACTCTCGAGACCTCATTCCTGATGGAATCCATCGCCACGAGGGAGAGAGAAGAAGACAACGTGGAATATTAAATGACTTGCCTAAGGGCACACTCGTAACGGCTCCAGCGGGGCTCGAACTCCAGACCTTTCGCACCTGAAGCGAACGCGCTATCACGACTTCCAATGAATGGTGTTGTACTTTGCCACGATAATTTGTTGTGTATATTTTATGTATTGTACAACGATGAGACTGAAATAAAGAATAAATCTACAACACGTGGTTACAAAATTATAGCATAGTACAAGCTTTAACAACATTAGAAAACGGTGCGCACCAGAACGTCACATTTATGTATAATTAAACAAAATGACTGATTATGGCAAGGAAAAAACGCCCAAAAAGGCATAAATTAAAGGAAGGCACTAATGCCGCCCGCTGTTCCATCTCACCACTCCAGGACCCGAACCCATGACCCAGATATCACCAACAAAGTGATGTACTATTAACATAGGCTGACAATGCTACAAAAACCAGTACTCTTTATATATGTGTGTACTGTGCGTTCTCCTCATCAGATAATGCCTCAATGTCATAACGTAATCTATATGAACTAAGTGGACGGAATATACGAGTATTGGTAAATAGAGAATGTCGTTCGTTCGTATAAAGGATACAGTTGAAGATGACATGTTCCTCATCTTCAATGCCATGAGTACACGAGCAACCAGGAGAAGCACGCACATGTCCCGACCAAACCAAACCAAACCAAGTTCGAACATGTCTTCCTTCTGCATGCATAGCAGATACACATCATACTTTATGTTGTTTGCATCACTAGACGAGAAACTGTAAAGTTTAAGTCTTAATAAAGCATTCTTCTTCTTCTTGATCACTTTTCATCTGCGCAGTATAATGGATTTTTTTTACAACAATCTATATTAAATTATTATCATTTCACTGTTATTTGGCACGAACGAAACCCTGAACATGGACAAGAGTCCACCAAACACAATGCTCGTCCAAAATTGTTCGGTGTGGGGTCATGCCCCCACATCTCCTAGCCATCGCGCCCCATAGCACCAAATCCTTGATGCGCCCATGCGCAAATCATCACACATGCGATAATCGATCATAATATTTTACCTATATTGTTTCACGTGTCATTAATTTAGAATACGTTTCCGTATCCGGTAGTTCCCTTATTTAAGCTTCCGCTAAAATATTAATACGGATAAGCTATTGAACCTGACTAGTATTAAACAAATACTACGACACTTACGGAAGGTCGGTGGTTCTATCCTCCTCTCGTTCATCCATACATTATAGACTAGATATATAGCTTTTTTTATTGGCATTTTCATGCTTGGTCTATCATATAGCTCGAGTTAGCCTGGGGTCACGTTTTTATTGGCAAATCGTTGCTGTCAGATGTTAATAACATATTAATTACTATATGATGTGCTAATGGATAACAGAACGTTAACTATTCCACTTTCTACACACAGTAGTATCCGGTTAGTGGGTACAAACGCACAACATGGTAATTAGCATAAAGGTCAATATAGTATCCGGTTCCAATCTTTATGACATCAAAAACAACACAGACACGCGAAAACAGTAATTGTGCGATATATCGTTTTAATACTGTTATGCCGTTGTATCTCCGGGTACTATCACATATTTGGATACTCATACTGTTCGTTAATAATATCCCTCTAAGGTGTTTCTCCGTCCGTCCGTTCGCATGACCGGGACATGTTTCATGGAAATAAATATCCCAGGTATCTACATGACTTGGTATATATAAACAAAGAATAAAATCTTAATGCGTTTTAAATGTTCAATCAAAAACCCGACTAGAACCAGTCTATCATATCGCTGTTGAATTGCTTCCCCCGTATATAATCACTTATTTAGGAATGAAAATCACGTGACACAAAGAAGAATCAGTAAAAAATAACGTCGTCGGCAAAACAGTGTGACAGGGGGTGTGGTTAAAATCCTCTTAATTTTAATAAAGCTATTCATGCGTTTACATTATTCTGATAACACTAATACATATAGGATCTTACCTGAGTGGTGATTTCATACCATGTTGCATGAAACGAGTTCTGGAATTTTGCTATTAAGCGAGCCTTAAATTCAAAAACTCGTTTCATAAAACATGGTATGGAATCACCACGAGTGTATATCACATTACCACAGTACATTTGAAGGAAACAATACGTTTTTGTTTGCCAGTATATTTTTGAGCCTTATTACATTAAGCTGTATCCGTACGCGGTAGTAAATAGTCCCTGATAATCAAAACAACTAATAAACATTTATTCGTTAAGAGCAATATTAGGTCATGTTAGAATGGAAATCATCGAGCCAATAGTTTTAATCACTCCATTCTCCTAGTTCATATTTAGCATTTTATTGATTTAGCAGTTGATTTTAAACAAATAAAGCATGAACACTGCAAGCTGTCAATATCATGCCGCGGCCAATCATAATCCTTCCAGGTGTTATTAAGCGTGTGGTCATATAAGAATTTATGAGATGACTGTCCTAAAGACTGTCCTCCAAATATCTAAAATGACTAATCTCTTCCGGAGGCGTCGTTCATATGGACAACCGGTAGCGACGATAAATAAACGTAAAGCACGCACGACACGCACGACACGACACGCACGCACAGCTTTGTTGAAATTTGTTGTTTTCAGGAAGCCGTTAGCTAAATAACACCAAGAAGAAGAATTTGGCGATACGCCAACAAAATAACGCATTTATTCGTTAAGAGCAATATTGGGTCATGTTAGAACGAAAATAATAGTTGTCCTATCGTTATTTATCGTTGAAGATGTGCGTAGGAATTAAGCACTTAAAGAAGCCCGTGTGGTTAATTCATACGCACGAGAACTCCAAACACTGATAAATAACGGAAATTCTAATTATTTCTCAAGTAAAAATACTGCTATCTAATAACGGTACTCACATTTGTCGGCAATGTTGGGTTCTGACTTGGGTGCGTTTTTATTTTCGAGAAATTGTTAGTTTAAACAATATTTTATTTCAATATGTGTGCATACGCTGTCATTTATAATAAATATACTAGAGGACATATTAAACGCACACTTATGTGTTTACATAAAAGACAATAACTATATAAATATATAGTTTTAAACATTTTGGAATATTTTAGTTGATGGAATCCTTCGTATTTCGTTTTCATGTAATAATAATCGTAGTTTATACAATTTATTTTAGCTCGATTGCGAAACAAGTTATATCAACTTATAGAAATCACTCTCGAGACCTCATTCCTGATGGAATCCATCGCCACGAGGGAGAGAGAAGAGGCAACGTGGAATTTAAATGCCTTGCCTAAGGGCACAATCGTAACGGCTCCAGTGGGGCTCGAACTCAGGACCTTTCGCACCTGAAGCGAACGCGCATCCACTGCGCTATCACGACTGCCACTGTGGAAATAATAATCATATAGTGTGGGTGTACGTTTTCTATGTTCTCTAGTATATAATATCAGTGTATCAACAGGATTGAGAACATGTATTTATAAATATGTAGTCTTAGACATCTTAGAATGTATACATGCACCGGGTATTGTATTCACCCGGTCTACCCCCAGACTGTCGCCGACACAAATTCTCTTGTGAGCGACAGTCGGAGATATGAAAACCGAACACACACTGAGATTACAGAAGCCCTCATAGCCCTCTAAACATCTAGTTATAATAATTACAATAGGCATGATTTTAGATGATGTGTATTTAAATCTTCTTAGAAAACTCAGTCGCCCAAATGCATTTATGTGGTGGCGACTTTAAATAAATTCAATCAGTCAGGATTGAGAAGAAAGCATAACATACTTAAACAATAGATCACAGTGACTCTCCCAGATCAAGTGTGTGTGTTTTACGTTTATTTATCGTCGCTACCGGTTGCCCATGTGAGCGACGCCTCCTGAAGAGTTTAGTTATTTTCGATTTTTGGAGGATAGTGCAATGATACAGACAGTGACCCATTCCAGAGTCTCCTCTAGTTCTTTTACGTGCACGGTGTACAGCACCGACACGAGTCCTCGGTTTAATGTCCCATCTGAAAGACTGTTAATTTTATTAGGGTCAGACGGGGATCGAACCTGCGACCCCTGGATTACCAGTCCAATGTGTTACCACTAGACTACAGATCCGTCTTGGTCTTTCCCAGATCAAGTTGTTATGATCGTGTTTTATTTAAGAAATAATATTTGTCTTTCAGTTATTTAATTTGCTAATGTGTTTGGAGTTCTGACGCGCAGGAATTAACCACGCTAATCACTAAACCGAATTGGTTAATTTCTGGCACTCAGAATCATGTTTTATTCGACTTTAGTGCAAATACCAATATTATTTCGATTCTTACATGACCAAAATATCTAAAAAGCTCAAACATATATTGTGTTATAAGAGATACTTTAGATTGCGAATATGACATAAATGCTAGTGAAATGATCTCATGTTTGACGTCACTAGCTAAGAGATGTTTTATTGCAGATTTAAACACGTTAAATTCCTTATTTGTGTATACAGACAAAATGCCAAGTCACGTTATAATAATTGAATGTACTGTAGATAAGATCAGTCTCCGAACTTAACTATGCACCCTTTCCTCTATGTTGTAGATACTTGACCTTGTGGAAATAAACTACAGTTCTTGGAATGGCACTGAACATTTGGACACTGATACTTGTGATGTGTAAAATTCAAGCATCACAGTCGACGTTAAATGGTGGGTAACGTATGTGACTGTTGAATGGTGGGTAACGTATGTGACCGTTGGATGGTGGGTACCGTATGTGACTGTTGAATGGTGGGTAGCGTATATGACCGTTGGATGGTGGGTAACGTATATGACCGTTGAATGGTGGGTAACGTATGTGACCGTTGGATGGTGGGTAACGTATGTGACCGTTGAATTTTGGGTAACGTATGTGACCGTTAAATGGTGGGTAACGTATGTGACCGTTGGGTGGTGGGTAACGTATGTGACCGTTGAATGGTGGGTAGCGTATGTGACCGTTGCATGGTGGGTAACGTATGTGATCGTTGGATGGTGGGTAACGTATATGACCGTTGGATGGTGGGTAACGTATGTGACCGTTGGATGGTGGGTAACGTATGTGACCGTTGGATGGTGGGTAACGTATGTGACCGTGGATGGTGGGTGACGTATGTGACCGTTTGATGGTGGGTAACGTATGTGACCGTTGGATGGTGGGTAACGTATGTGACTATTGGATGGTGGGTAACGTATGTGACCGTTGAATGGTGGGTAACGTATGTGACCGTTGAATGGTGGGTAACGTATGTGACCGTTGGATGGTGGGTAACGTATGTGACCGTTGGATGGTGGGTAACGTATGTGACCGTTAAATGGTGGGTAACGTATGTAATCGTTGAATGATGGGTAACGTATGTGACCGTTGGATCGTGGGTAACTTATGTGACCGTTGAATGGTGGGTAACGTATGTGATCGTTGGATAGTGGGTAACGTATGTGACCGTTGGATGGTGGGTAACGTATGTGACCGTTGGATGGTGGGTAACGTATGTGACCGTGGATGGTGGGTGACGTATGTGACCGTTTGATGGTGGGTAACGTATGTGACCGTTGGATGGTGGGTAACGTATGTGACCGTTGGATGGTGGGTAACGTATGTGACCGTTGGATGGTGGGTAACGTATGTGATCGTTGGATGGTGGGTAACGTATGTGACTGTTGGATAGTGGGTAACGTATGTGATCGTTGAATGGTGGGTAACGTATGTGATCGTTGAATGGTGGGTAACGTATGTGACCGTTGGATGGTGGGTAACGTATGTGACCGTTGGATGGTGGGTAACGTATGTGACCGTGGATGGTGGGTGACGTATGTGACCGTTTGATGGTGGGTAACGTATGTGACCGTTGGATGGTGGGTAACGTATGTGATCGTTGGATGGTGGGTAACGTATGTGACTGTTGGATAGTGGGTAACGTATGTGATCGTTGAATGGTGGGTAACGTATTTGATCGTTGAATGGTGGGTAACGTATGTGACCGTTGGATGGTGGGTAACGTATGTGACCGTGGATGGTGGGTGACGTATGTGACCGTTTGATGGTGGGTAACGTATGTGACCGTTGGATGGTGGGTAACGTATGTGACTGTTGGATAGTGGGTAACGTATGTGATCGTTGAATGGTGGGTAACGTATGTGATCGTTGAATGGTGGGTAACGTATGTTATCGTTGAATGGTGGGTAACGTATGTGATCTTTGGATGGTGGGTAACGTATGTGATCGTTGGGTGGTGGGTAACGTATGTGATCGTTGGATGGTGGGTAACGTGTGTGATTGTTGGATGGTACGTAACGTATGTGACTGTTGGATGGTGGGTAACGTATGTGACCGTTAAATGGTGGGTAACGTATAGCTTCCTCACCCTAACCACAGTGGGATTCGAACCTGCAGCTGTGAGGGGCAAGTGATTTGAAGTAAAAAAACCTTAACCACTCGGCCACGTTGTATCTAGCTGTTGATAAATACGCTTGATGTTCTAGACTATCTCTTCCGATAGTTCCCAATAGCAACTGATTCCCAATATCAACTGATTCCCAATAGCAACTGCTTCCCAATAGCAACTGATTCCCAACTGATTCCCAACTGATTCCCAATATCAACTGATTCCCAATAGCAACTGATTCCCAATGGCAACTGATTCCCAATAGCAAATGATTCCCACTAGCAACTGATTCACAACTGATTCCCAATAACAACTGATTCCCAATAGCAACTGATTCCCAATAGCAACTGCTTCCCAATAGCAAATGATTCCCAATAGCAACTGATTCCCAATAGCAACTGCTTCCCAATAGCAAATGATTCCCAATAGCAACTGATTCCCAATAGCAACTGCTTCCCAATAGCAAATGATTCCCAATAACAACTAATTCTCAATAGCAACTGATTGTGTCGGTTTTGATTCGTTTTAGATGGAGACATATCTAATGTAGCAGAGAATTGCTCTGTTCTTGTGCCAGATGAACAACGACTCTACGAATATTTGATGGAGGACTACGAGAAGTCCGTACGACCTGTCCACGAGTCATCATCGATTCTATTGGTGAAATTTGCTCTTCATCTCAACCAGATTATTGGTTTGGTATGTCTTTATTTGTGCTCGTGTGTGTGTGTATATGTGTGTGTGTGTGTGTGTGCGTGCGTGCGTGCGTGCGTGCGTGCGTGCGTGCGTGCGTGCGTACGTGCGTGTGCATTCACCTGTCTGAGATGAAAACTTACAAATCACCAACTGTTACATATTGACAGCTGATGCTCACATCTAGATACAAGATCTCGATCCTTGGCCTCTCTAGTGTATACACAAGCTCTCGATCCTTGGCCTCTCTAGTGTACATACAAGCTCTCGATCATTGGCCTCTCTAGTGTAGATACAAGCTCTCGATCCTTGGCCTCTCTAGTGTATATACAAGCCCTCGATCATTGGCCTCTCTAGTGTATATACAAGCTCTCGATCATTGGCCTCTCTAGTGTATATACAAGCTCTCGATCATTGGCCTCTCTAGTGTACATACAAGCTCTCGATCATTGGCCTCTCTAGTGTATATACAAACTCTCGATCATTGGCCTTTCTAGTGTAGATACAAGCTCTCGATCCTTGGCCTCTCTAGTGTAGATACAATATCTCGATCCTTGGTCTCTCTAGTGTAGATACAAGCTCTCGATCCTTGGCCTCTCTAGTGTATATACAAGCTCTCGATCATTGGCCTCTCTAGTGCAAATACAAGATCGCGATCCTTGGCCTCTCTCGTGTAGATACAATTTCTCGATCTTTGGCCTCTCTAGTGTAGATACCAGCTCTCGATCCTTGGCCTCTCTAGTGTAGATACAAGATATCGATCCTTGGCCTCTCTAGTGTAGATACAATATCGCGATCCTTGGCCTCTCTAGTGTAGATACAATATATCGATCATTGGCCTTTCTAGTGTATATACAAGCTCTCGATCATTGGCCTCTCTAGTGTAGATAAAAGCTCTCGATCCTTGGCCTCTCTAGTGTAGATACAATATCTCGATCCTTGGCCTCTCTAGTGTAGATACAAGCTCTCGATCATTGGCCTCTCTAGTGTAGATACAAGCTCTCGATCATTGGCCTCTCTAATGTAGATACAAGCTCTCGATCATTGGCCTCTCTAGTGTAGATACAAGCTCTCGATCATTGGCCTCTCTAATGTAGATACAAGATCTCGATCATTGGCCTCTCTAGTGTAGATACAATATCTCGATCCTTGGTCTCTCTAGTGTAGATACAAGCTCTCGATCCTTGGCCTCTCTATTGTAGATACAGGCTCTCGATCCTTGGCCTCTCTAGTGTAGATACAAGATCTCGACCATTGGCCTCTCTAGTGTAGATACAAGATCTCGATCCTTGGCCTCTCTAGTGTATATACAAGCTCTCGATCATTGGCCTCTCTAGTGCAAATACAAGATCGCGATCCTTGGCCTCTCTAGTGTAGATACAATTTCTCGATCTTTGGCCTCTCTAGTGTAGATACCAGCTCTCGATCCTTGGCCTCTCTAGTGTAGATACAAGATATCGATCCTTGGCCTCTCTAGTGTAGATACAATATCGCGATCCTTGGCCTCTCTAGTGTAGATACAATATATCGATCATTGGCCTTTCTAGTGTATATACAAGCTCTCGATCATTGGCCTCTCTAGTGTAGATAAAAGCTCTCGATCCTTGGCCTCTCTAGTGTAGATACAATATCTCGATCCTTGGCCTCTCTAGTGTAGATACAAGCTCTCGATCATTGGCCTCTCTAGTGTAGATACAAGCTCTCGATCATTGGCCTCTCTAATGTAGATACAAGCTCTCGATCATTGGCCTCTCTAGTGTAGATACAAGCTCTCGATCATTGGCCTCTCTAATGTAGATACAAGATCTCGATCATTGGCCTCTCTAGTGTAGATACAATATCTCGATCCTTGGTCTCTCTAGTGTAGATACAAGCTCTCGATCCTTGGCCTCTCTATTGTAGATACAGGCTCTCGACCATTGGCCTCTCTAGTGTAGATACAAGATATCGATCCTTGGCCTCTCTAGTGTACATACAAGATATCGATCCTTGGCCTCTCTAGTGTAGATACAAGCTATCGATCCTTGGCCTCTCTAGTGTAGATACAAGCTCTCGATTCTTGGCCTCTCTAGTGTAGATACAATATATCGATCCTTGGCCTCTCTAGTGTAGATACAATATCTCGACCATTGGTCTCTCTAGTGTAGATACAAGCTCTCGATCCTTGGCCTCTCTAGTGTAGATACAAGCTATCGATCCTTGGCCTCTCTAGTGTAGATACCAGCTCTCGATCATTGGCCTCTCTAGTGTAGAAACAAGCTCTCGATCCTTGGCCTCTCTAGTGTACATACAAGCTCTCGATCATTGGCCTCTCTAGTGTAGATACAAGCTCTCGATCATTGGCCTCTCTAGTGTAGATACAAGCTCTCGATCCTTGGCCTCTTTAGTGTATATACAAGCTCTCGATCCTTGGCCTCTCTAGTGTATATACAAGCTCTCGATCCTTGGCCTCTCTAGTGTAGATACCAGCTCTCGATCATTGGCCTCTCTAGTGTAGAAACAAGCTCTCGATCCTTGGCCTCTCTAGTGTACATACAAGCTCTCGATCATTGGCCTCTCTAGTGTAGATACAAGCTCTCGATCCTTGGCCTCTCTAGTGTATATACAAGCTCTGGATCATTGACCTCTCTAGTGCATATACAAGCTCTCGATCATTGGCCTCTCTAGTGTATATACAAACTCTCGGTCCTTGGCCTTTCTAGTGTATATACAAGCTCTCGATCATTGGCCTCTCTAGTGCAAATACAATATATCGATCATTGGCCTCTCTAGTGTAGATACAATATCTCGATCCTTGGCCTCTCTAGTGTAGATACAAGCTCTCTATCCTTGACCTCTCTAGTGTATATACAAGCTCTCGATCATTGGCCTCTCTAGTGTATATACAAGATCTCGATCCTTGGCCTCTCTAGGGTACATACAATATCTCGATCCTTGGCCTCTCTAGTGTAGATACAAGCTCTCGATCATTGTCATCTCTAGTGTAGATACAATATCTCGATCCTTGGCCTCTCTAGGGTACATACAATATCTCGATCCTTGGCCTCTCTAGTGTAGATACAAGCTCTCGATCCTTGGCCTCTCTAGTGTAGATACAGGCTCTCGATCCTTGGCCTCTCTAGTGTAGATACAAGATCTCGACCATTGGTCTCTCTAGTGTAGATACATGATCTCGACCATTGGTCTCTCTAGTGTAGATACAAGATCTCGATCCTTGGCCTCTCTAGTGTAGATACAATATATCGATCCTTGGCCTCTCTAGTGTAGATACAATATATCGATCATTGGCCTATAGTGTAGAAACAAGCTCTCGATCCTTGGCCTCTCTAGTGTAGATACAATATATCGATCATTGGCCTCTCTAGTGTATATACAAGTTCTCGATCCTTGGCCTCTCTAGTGTATATACAAGCTCTCGATCATTGGCCTCTCTAGTGTATATACAAGCTCTCGATCCTCGGCCTCTCTAGTGTAGATACAAGATCTCGATCCTTGGCCTCTCTAGTGTAGATACAATATATCGATCCTTGGCCTCTCTAGTGTAGATACAATATATCGATCATTGGCCTATAGTGTAGAAACAAGCTCTCGATCCTTGGCCTCTCTAGTGTAGATACAATATATCGATCATTGGTTTATCTAGTGTTGATACAAGCTCTCGATCCTTGGCCTCTCTAGTGTATATACAAGTTCTCGATCCTTGGCCTCTCTAGTGTATATACAAGCTCTCGATCATTGGCCTCTCTAGTGTATATACAAGCTCTCGATCCTCGGACTCTCTAGTGTAGATACAAGATCGCGATCCTTGGCCTCTCTAGTGTATATACAAGTTCTCGATCCTTGGCCTCTCTAGTGTACATACAAGCTCTCGATCATTGGCCTCTCTAGTGTATACAAGCTCTCGATCATTGGCCTCTCTAGTGTAGATACAAGCTCTCGATCCTTGGCCCCTCTAGTGTAAATACAAGATCGCGATCCTTGGCCTCTCTAGTGTAGATACAATATATCGATCATTGGCCTCTCTAGTGTATATACAAGCTCTCGATCATTGGCCTCTCTAGTGTAGATACAATATCTCGATCATTGGCCTCTCTAGTGTAGATACACGCTCTCGATCATTGGCCTCTCTAGTGTGGATACACTATCTCTATCCTTGGCCTCTCTAATGTAGATACAAGCTCTCGATCCTTGGCCTCTTTTGTGTATATACAAGCTCTCGATCCTTGGCATCTCTAGTGTATATACAAGCTCTCGATCCTTGGCCTCTCTAGTGTAGATACCAGCTCTCGATCATTGGCCTCTCTAGTGGAGATACAAGCTCTCGATCCTTGGCCTCTCTAGTGTACATACAAGCTCTCGATCATTGGCCTCTCTAGTGTAGATACAAGCTCTCGATCATTGGCCTCTCTAGTGCAAATACAATATATCGATCATTGGCCTCTCTAGTGTAGATACAATATCTCGATCCTTGGCCTCTCTAGTGTAGATACAAGCTCTCTATCCTTGACCTCTCTAGTGTATATACAAGCTCTCGATCATTGGCCTCTCTAGTGTATATACAAGATCTCGATCCTTGGCCTCTCTAGGGTACATACAATATCTCGATCCTTGGCCTCTCTAGTGTAGATACAAGCTCTCGATCATTGTCATCTCTAGTGTAGATACAATATCTCGATCCTTGGCCTCTCTAGGGTACATACAATATCTCGATCCTTGGCCTCTCTAGTGTAGATACAAGCTCTCGATCCTTGGCCTCTCTATTGTAGATACAGGCTCTCGATCCTTGGCCTCTCTAGTGTAGATACAGGCTCTCGATCCTTGGCCTCTCTAGTGTAGATACAAGATCTCGACCATTGGTCTCTCTAGTGTAGATACAAGATCTCGACCATTGGTCTCTCTAGTGTAGATACAAGATCTCGATCCTTGGCCTCTCTAGTGTAGATACAATATATCGATCCTTGGCCTCTCTAGTGTAGATACAATATATCAATCATTGGCCTATAGTGTTGAAACAAGCTCTCGATCATTGGCCTCTCTAGTGTATATACAAGTTCTCGATCCTTGGCCTCTCTAGTGTATATACAAGCTCTCGATCATTGGCCTCTCTAGTGTATATACAAGCTCTCGATCCTCGGCCTCTCTAGTGTAGATACAAGTTCTCGATCCTTGGCCTCTCTAGTGTACATACAAGCTCTCGATCATTGGCCTCTCTAGTGTATACAAGCTCTCGATCATTGGCCTCTCTAGTGTAGATACAAGCTCTCGATCCTTGGCCCCTCTAGTGTAAATACAAGATCGCGATCCTTGGCCTCGCTAGTGTAGATACAATATATCGATAATTGGCCTCTCTAGTGTATATACAAGCTCTCGATCATTGGCCTCTCTAGTGTAGATACAATATCTCGATCCTTGGCCTCTCTAGTGTAGATACACGCTCTCGATCATTGGCCTCTCTAGTGTGGATACACTATCTCTATCCTTGACCTCTCTAGTGTAGATACAAGCTCTCGATCCTTGGCCTCTTTAGTGTATATACAAGCTCTCGATCCTTGGCATCTCTAGTGTATATACAAGCTCTCGATCCTTGGCCTCTCTAGTGTAGATAACAGCTCTCGATCATTGGCCTCTCTAGTGTAGATACAAGCTCTCGATCCTTGGCCTCTCTAGTGAACATACAAGCTCTCGATCATTGGCCTCTCTAGTGTAGATACAATCTCTCGATCCTTGGCCTCTCTAGTGTATATACAAGCTCTCGAACATTGGCCTCTCTAGTGTATATACAAGCTCTCGATCCTTGGCCTCTCTAGTGTATATACAAGCTCTCGATCATTGGCCTCTCTAGTGTATATACAATATATCGATCATTGGCCTCTCTATTGTAGATACAATATCTCGATCCTTGGCCTCTCTAGTGTAGATACAAGCTCTCTATCCTTGGCCTCTCTAGTGTATATACAAGCTCTCAATCATTGGCCTCTCTAGTGTAGATACAATATCTCGATCCTTGGCCTCTCTAGGGTACATACAATATCTCAAACCTTGGCCTCTCTAGTATAGATACAAGCTCTCGATCATTGTCATCTCTAGTGTAGATACAATATCTCGATCCTTGGCCTCTCTAGGGTACATACAATATCTCGATCCTTGGCCTCTCTAGTGTAGAAACAAGCTCTCGCTCCTTGGCCTCTCTATTGTAGTTACAGGCTCTCGATCCTTGGCCTCTCTAGTGTAGATACAGGCTCTCGATCCTTGGCCTCTCTAGTGTAGATACAAGATCTCGACCATTGGTCTCTCTAGTGTAGATACAAGATCTCGATCCTTGGCCTCTCTAGTGTCGATACAATATCTCGATCCTTGGCCTCTCTAGTGTAGATACAATATATCGATCATTGGCCTATAGTGTAGAAACAAGCTCTCGATCCTTGGCCTCTCTAGTGTAGATACAATATATCGATCATTGGCTTCTCTAGTGTAGATACAAGCTCTCGATCCTTGGCCTCTCTAGTGTATATACAAGCTCTCGATCCTTGGCCTCTCTAGTGTATATACAAGCTCTCGATCATTGGCCTCTCTAGTGTATATACAAGCTCACGATCCTTGGCCTCTCTAGTGTACATACAAGCTCTCGATCATTGGCCTCTCTAGTGTATATACAAGCTCTCGATCATTGGCCTCTCTAGTGTAGATACAAGCTCTCGATCCTTGGCCTCTCTAGTGTAAATACAAGATCGCGATCCTTGGCCTCTCTAGTGTAGATACAATATATCGATCATTGGCCTCTCTAGTGTATATACAAGCTCTCGATCATTGGCCTCTCTAGTGTAGATACAAGATCTCGATCCTTGGCCTCTCTAGTGTAGATACAAGCTCTCGATCATTGGCCTCTCTAGTGTAGATACAATATCTCGATCCTTGGCCTCTCTAGTGTAGATACAAGATCTCGATCATTGGCCTCTCTAGTGTAGATACAATATCTCGATCCTTGGCCTCTCTAGTGTAGATACAAGATCTCGATCCTTGGCCTCTCTAGTGTAGATTGTTTGGTTTGTAGATACAATATTCGATCTTGGCCTCTCTAGTGTAATACAATCTCGATCATTGGCCTCTGTGTAATACAAGCTCTCGATCATTGGCCTCTCTAGTGTAGATACAAGCTCTCGATCCTTGGCCTCTCTAGTGTAGATACAAGCTCTCGATCCTTGGCCTCTCTAGTGTAGATACAATATCTCGATCCTTGGCCTCTCTAGTGTAGATACAATATCTCGATCCTTGGCCTCTCTAGTGTAGATACAATATCTCGATCCTTGGCCTCTCTAGTGTAGATACAATTCTCGATCCTTGGCCTCTCTAGTGTAGATACAATATCTCGATCCTTGGCCTCTCTAGTGTAGATACAATATCTCGATCCTTGGCCTCTCTAGTGTAGATACAATATCTCGATCCTTGGCCTCTCTAGTGTAGATACAATATTCGATCCTTGGCCTCTCTAGTGTAGATACAATATCTCGATCCTTGGCCTCTCTAGTGTAGATACAATATCTCGATCCTTGGCTCTCTAGTGTAGATACAATATCTCGATCCTTGGCCTCTCTAGTGTAGATACAATATCTCGATCCTTGGCCTCTCTAGTGTAGATACAAGATCTCGATCCTTGGCCTCTCTAGTGTAGATACAATATCTCGATCCTTGGCCTCTCTAGTGTAGATACAATATCTCGATCCTTGGCCTCTCTAGTGTAGATACAATATCTCGATCCTTGGCCTCTCTAGTGTAGATATAACTCTCGATCTTGGCTCTCTAGTGTAGATCAAGCTCTCGATCTTGGCCGCTCTAGGGTAGATACAATTCTCGATCCTTGGCCTCTCTAGTGTAGATACAATATCTCGATCCTTGGCCTCTCTAGTGTAGATACAAGATCTCGATCCTTGCCTCTCTAGTGTAGATATAAGCTCTCGATCATTGGTCTCTCTAGTGTAGATACAAGCTGTCGATCATTGGCCGCTCTAGGGTAGATAAAGCTCTCGATCATTGGCCTCTCTAGTGTAGATACAAGATCTCGATCCTTGGCCTCTCTAGTGTAGATACAATATCTCGATCCTTGGCCTCTCTAGTGTAGATACAATATCTCGATCCTTGGCCTCTCTAGTGTAGATACAATATCTCGATCCTTGGCCTCTCTAGTGTAGATACAATATCTCGATCCTTGGCCTCTCTAGTGTAGATACAATATCTCGATCCTTGGCCTCTCTAGTGTAGATACAATATCTCGATCCTTGGCCTCTCTAGTGTAGATACAATATCTCGATCCTTGGCCTCTCTAGTGTAGATACAATATCTCGATCCTTGGCCTCTCTAGTGTAGATACAAGATCTCGATCCTTGGCCTCTCTAGTGTAGATACAATATCTCGATCCTTGGCCTCTCTAGTGTAGATACAATATCTCGATCCTTGGCCGCTCTAGGGTAGATATACTATCTCGATCCTTGGCCTCTCTAGTGTAGATACAAGCTCTCGATCCTTGGCCTCTCTAGTGTAGATACAATATCTCGATCCTTGGCCTCTCTAGTGTAGATACAATATCTCGATCCTTGGCCTCTCTAGTGTAGATACAATATCTCGATCCTTGGCCTCTCTAGTGTAGATACAAATCTCGATCCTTGGCCTCTCTAGTGTAGATATAATATCTCGATCATTGGTCTCTCTAGTGTAGATACAATATCTCGATCCTTGGCCTCTCTAGTGTAGGTACAATATCTCGATCCTTGGCCTCTCTAGTGTAGATACAAGCTCTCGATCCTTGGCCTCTTTAGTGTATATACAAGCTCTCGATCCTTGGCATCTCTAGTGTATATACAAGCTCTCGATCCTTGGACTCTCTAGTGTAGATACCAGCTCTCGATCATTGGCCTCTCTAGTGTAGATACAAGCTCTCGATCCTTGGCCTCTCTAATGTACATACAAGCTCTCGATCATGGCCTCTCTAGTGTAGATACAATCTCTCGATCCTTGGCCTCTCTAGTGTATATACAAGCTCTCGAACATTGGCCTCTCGAGTGTATATACAAGCTCTCGATCCTTGGCCTCTCTAGTGTATATACAAGCTCTCAATCATTGGCCTCTCTAGTGTATATACAAACTCTCGGTCCTTGGTCTCTCTAGTGTATATACAAGCTCTCGATCATTGGCCTCTCTAGTGGAAATACAATATATCGATCATTGGCCTCTCTAGTGTAGATACAATATCTCGATCCTTGGCATCTCTAGTGTAGATACAAGCTCTCTATCCTTGGCCTCTCTAGTGTATATACAAGCTCTCAATCATTGGCCTCTCTAGTGTAGATACAAGATCTCGATCATTGGCCTCTCTAGGGTACATACAATATCTCAAACCTTGGCCTCTCTAGTGTAGATACAAGCTCTCGATCATTGTCATCTCTAGTGTAGATACAATATCTCGATCCTTGGCCTCTCTAGGGTACATACAATATCTCGATCCTTGGCCTCTCTAGTGTAGATACAAGCTCTCGATCCTTGGCCTCTCTATTGTAGATACAGGCTCTCGATACTTGGCCTCTCTAGTGTAGATACAAGATCTCGACCATTGGTCTCTCTAGTGTAGATACAAGATCTCGATCCTTGGCCTCTCTAGTGTCGATACAATATCTCGATCATTGGCCTCTCTAGTGTATATACAAGCTCTCGAGCATTGGCCTCTCTAGTGTAGATACAAGCTCTAGATCCTTGGCCTCTCTAGTGTAGATACAATATATCGATCATTGGCCTATAGTGTAGAAACAAGCTCTCGATCCTTGGCCTCTCTAGTGTAGATACAATATATCGATCATTGGCTTCTCTAGTGTAGATACAAGCTCTCGATCCTTGGCCTCTCTAGTGTATATACAAGCTCTCGATCCTTGGCCTCTCTAGTGTATATACAAGCTCTCGATCATTGGCCTCTCTAGTGTATATACAAGCTCACGATCCTTGGCCTCTCTAGTGTACATACAAGCTCTCGATCATTGGCCTCTCTAGTGTATATACAAGCTCTCGATCATTGGCCTCTCTAGTGTAGATACAAGCTCTCGATCCTTGGCCTCTCTAGTGTAAATACAAGATCGCGATCCTTGGCCTCTCTAATGTAGATACAATATATCGATCATTGGCCTCTCTAGTGTATATACAAGCTCTCGATCATTGGCCTCTCTAGTGTAGATACAAGATCTCGATCCTTGGCCTCTCTAGTGTAGATACAAGCTCTCGATCATTGGCCTCTCTAGTGTGGATACACTATCTCTATCCTTGGCCTCTCTAGTGTAGATACAAGCTCTCGATCATTGGCCTCTCTAGTGTGGATACACTATCTCGATCCTTGGTCTCTCTGGTGTAGATACAAGATCTCGATCCTTGGCCTCTCTAGTGTAGATACAATATCTCGATCCTTGGCCTCTCTAGTGTAGATACAATATATCGATCCTTGGCCTCTCTAGTGTAGATACAATATATCGATCATTGGCCTCTAGTGTAGATACAATATATCGATCATTGGCCTCTCTAGTGTAGATATAAGCTCTTGATCCTTGGCATATCTAGTGTAGATACAATATCTCGATCCTTGGCCTCTCTAGTGTAGA
Organism: Archivesica marissinica; assembly: GCA_014843695.1. NCBI lineage: Eukaryota > Metazoa > Mollusca > Bivalvia > Venerida > Vesicomyidae > Archivesica > Archivesica marissinica. Next base: position 11,069,311 of record CM026395.1, read on the forward strand.
TACAAGATCTCGATCCTTGGCCTCTCTAGTGTAGATACAATATCTCGATCCTTGGCCTCTCTAGTGTATATACAATATCTCGATCCTTGGCCCCTCTAGGGTACATACAATATCTCGATCCATGGCCTCTCTAGATTAGATACAATATCTCGATCCGTGGCCTCTCTAGTGTTGATACAATATCTCGATCCTTGGTCTCTCTAGTGTTGATACAATATCTCGATCCTTGGTCTCTCTAGTGTAGATACAATATCTCGATCATTGGCCTCTCTAGTGTAGATACAATATCTCGATCCTTGGTCTCTCTAGTGTTGATACAATATCTCGATCCTTGGTCTCTCTAGTGTAGATACAATATCTCGATCATTGGCCTATCTAGTGTAGATACAAAATCTCGATCCTTTGTCTCTCTAGTGTAGATACAAGCTCTCGATCCTTGGCCTCTCTAGTGTTGATACAAGCTCTCGATCCTTGGCCTCTCTAGTGTAGATACAATATATCGATCCTTGGTCTCTCTAGTGTAGATACAATATCTCGATCCTTGGCCGCTCTAGGGTAGATATACTATCTCGATCCGTGGCCTCTCTAGTGTAGATATAAGCTCTCGATCCTTGGCCTCTCTAGTGTAGATACAATATTTCGATCCTTGGCCTCTCTAGTGTAGATACAATATCTCGATCCTTGGCCTCTATAGTATAGATACAATATCTCGATCATTGGCCTCTCTAGTGTAGATACAAGATCTCGATCCTTGGCCTCTCTAGTGTAGATATAAGCTTTCGATCATTGGTCTCTCTAGTGTAGATACAATATCTCGATCCTTGGCCTCTCTAGTGTAGATACAAGATCTCGATCCTTGGCCTCTCTAGTGTAGATATAAGCTCTCGATCATTGGTCTCTCTAGTGTAGATACAAGCTCTCGATCATTGGCCGCTCTAGGGTAGATACAGCTCTCTATCCTTGGCCTCTCTAGTGTAGATACAATATCTCGATCCTTGGCCTCTCTAGTGTAGATACAAGATCTCGATCCTTGGCCTCGCTAGTGTAGATATAAGCTCTCGATCATTGGTCTCTCTAGTGTAGATACAAGCTCTCGATCATTGGCCGCTCTAGGGTAGATACAAGCTCACGATCCTTGGCCTCTCTAGTGTAGATACAATATCTCGATCCTTGGCCTCTCTAGTGTAGATACAAGATCTCGATCCTTGACCTCTCTAGTGTAGATATAAGCTCTCGATCATTGGTCTCTCTAGTGTAGATACAAGCTGTCGATCATTGGCCGCTCTAGGGTAGATAAAGCTCTCGATCATTGGCCTCTCTAGTGTAGATACAAGCTCTCGGTCATTGGCCTCTCTAGTGTAGATACAATATCTCGATCATTGGCCTCTCTAGTGTAGATACAATATCTCGATCCTTGGCCTCTCCAGTGTAGATACAATATCTCGATCCTTGGCCTCTCTAGTGTAGCTACAATATCTCCATCCTTGGCCTCTCTAGTGTAGATACAATAGCTCGATCCTTGGCCTCTCTAGTGTAGATATAATATCTCGATCATTGGTCTCTCTAGTGTAGGTACAATATCTCGATCCTTGGCCTCTCTAGTGTAGGTACAATATCTCGATCCTTGGCCTCTCTAGTGTAGATACAATATCTCCATCCTTGGCCTCTCTAGTGTAGATACAATAGCTCGATCCTTGGCCTCTCTAGTGTAGATATAAGCTCTCGGTCATTGGTCTCTCTAGTGTAGGTACAATATCTCGATCCTTGGCCTCTCTAGTGTAGATACAATATATCGATCCTTGGCCTCTCTAGTGTAGATACAATATCTTGATCCTTGGCCTCTCTAGTGTAGATACAATATCTCGATCCTTGGCCTCTCTAGTGTAGGTACAGTATCTCGATCCTTGGCCTCTCTAGTGTAGATACAATATCTCGATCCTTGGCCTCTCTAGTGTAGATACAAGATCTCGATCCTTGGCCTCTCTAGTGTAGATACAAGCTTTCGATCATTGGTCTCTCTAGTGTAGACACAATATCTCGATCATTGGCCTCTCTAGTGTAGATACAAGATCTCGATCCTTGGCCTCTCTAGTGTAGATACAATATCTCGATCCTTGTCCTCTCATACAATATCTCGATATTTGGCCTCTCTAGTGTAGATACAATATCTCGATACTTGGCCTCTCTAGTATAGATACAATATCTCGATCATTGGCATCTCTAGTGTATATACAATATCTCGATCCTTGGCCTCTCTAGTGTAGATACAAGCTCTCGATCCTTGGCCTCTCTAGTGTAGATACAAGCTCTCGATCATTGGCCTCTCTAGTGTAGATACAATATCTCGATCCTTGGCCTCTCTAGTGTAGATGCAAGATCTCGATCCTTGGCCTCTCTAGTGTAGATACAATATATCGATCCTTGGCCTCTCTAGTGTAGATACAATATCTCGATCCTTGGCCCTCTAGGGTAGATATACTATCTCGATCCGTGGCCTCTCTAGTGTAGATATAAGCTCTCGATCATTGGTCTCTCTAGTGTAGATACAAGCTCTCGATCATTGGCCGCTCTAGTGTAGATACAAGATCTCGATCCTTGGCCTCTCTAGTGTAGATACAATATCTCGATCCTTGCTATTCTTTGGCCTCTCTAGTGTAGATAAATTCGATTTGGCCTCTCTAGTGTAGATAAATTCGATCTTGGTCTCTAGTGTAGATACAATATCTCGATCCTTGGCCTCTCTAGTGTAGATACAAGTCTCGATCCTTGGCCTCTCTAGTGTAGATAAAGTCTCGATCTTGGCCTCTCTAGTGTAGATACAATATCTCGATCCTTGGCCTCTCTAGTGTAGATACAGATCTCGATCCTTGGCCTCTCTAGTGTAGATACAATATCTCGATCCTTGGCCTCTCTAGTGTAGATACAAGATCTCGATCCTTGGCCTCTCTAGTGTAGATATAAGCTCTCGATCATTGGTCTCTCTAGTGTAGATACAAGCTCTCGATCATTGGCCGCTCTAGGGTAGATAAAGATCTCGATCCTTGGCCTCTCTAGTGTAGATATAAGCTCTCGTCATTGGTCTCTTAGGTAGGTCAATATCTCGATCCTTGGCCTCTCTAGTGTAGATACAATATATCGATCCTTGGCCTCTCTAGTGTAGATACAATATCTTGATCCTTGGCCTCTCTAGTGTAGATACAATATCTCGATCCTTGGCCTCTCTAGTGTAGGTACAATATCTCGATCCTTGGCCTCTCTAGTGTAGTTACAATATCTCGATCCTTGGCCTCTCTAGTGTAGATACAATATCTCGATCCTGGGCTTCTCTAGTGTAGATACAATATCTCGATCCTTGGCCTCTCTAGTGTAGATACAATATCTCGATCCTTGGCCTCTCTAATGTAGATACAATATCTCCATCCTTGGCCTCTCTAGTGTATATACAAGCTCTCGATTATTGGCCTCTCTAGTGTAGATACAAGCTCTCGATCCTTGGCCTCTCTAGTGTAGATACAATATTTCGATCATTGGTCTCTCTAGTGTGTATACAAGCTCTCGATCCTTCACCTCTCTTGTGTATATACAAGCTCTCGATCCTTGACCTCTCTAGTGTAGATACAATATCTCGATCATTGGCCTCTCTAGTGTATATACAAGCTCTCGATTCGTGGCCTCTCTAGTGTAGATACAAGCGCTCGATCATTGGCCTCTCTAGTGTAGATACAAGATCTCGATCATTGGCCTCTCTAGTGTATATACAAGATCGCGATCCTTGGCCTCTCTAGTGTAAATACAATATATCGATCCTTGGCCTCTCTAGTGTAGATACAAGATCTCGATCATTGGCCTCTCTAGTGTATATACAAGATCGCGATCCTTGGCCTCTCTAGTGTAAATACAATATATCGATCCTTGGCTTCTCTAGTGTATATACAAGCTCTCGATCATTGGCCTCTCTAGTGTGTATACAAGCTCTCGCTCATTGGCCTCTCTAGTGTATATACAAGCTCTCGATCATTGGCCTCTCTAGTGTAGATACAAGATCTCGATCCTTGGCCTCTCTAGTGTAGATACAATATCTCGATCATTGGCCTCTTTAGTGTAGATACAAGATCTCGATCCTTGGCCTCTCTAGTGTAGATACAATATCTCGATCCTTGGCCTCTCATACAATATCTCGATCTTTGGCCTCTCTAGTGTAGATACAATATCTCGATACTTGGCCTCTCTAGTATAGATACAATATCTCGATCATTGGCCTCTCTAGTGTATATACAATATCTCGATCCTTGGCATCTCTAGTGTAGATACAATATCTCGGTCCTTGGCCTCTCTAGTGTAGATACAAGCTCTCGATCCTTGGCCTCTCTAGTGTAGATACAATATCTCGATCCTTGGCCTCTCTAGTGTAGATACAATATCTCGATCCTTGGCCTCTCTTGTGTAGATGCAAGATCTCGATCATTGGCCTCTCTAGTGTAGATACAAGATCTCGATCCTTGGCCTCTCTAGTGTAGATACAAGATCTCGATCCTTGGCCTCTCTAGTGTAGATACAATATCTCGATCCTTGGCCTCTCTAGTGTAGATACAAGATCTCGATCCTTGGCCTCTCTAGTGTAGATACAATATCTCGATCCTTGGCCTCTCTAGTGTACATACAATATCTCGATCCTTGGCCTCTCTAGGGTAGATTCAAGATCTCGATCATTGGTCTCTCTAGTGTAGATACAATATATCGATCATTGGCCTCTCTAGTGTATATACAAGCTCTCGATCATTGACCTCTATAGTGTATATACAAGCTCTCGATCATTGGCCTCTCTAGTGTAGGTACAATATCTCGATCCTTGGCCTCTCTAGTGTATATACAAGCTCTCGATCATTGGCCTCTCTAGTGTAGATACACTATCTCGATCATTGGCCTCTCTAGTGTAGATACAATATCTCGATTCTTGGCCTCTCTAGTGTAGATACAAGATCTTGATCCTTGGCCTCTCTAGTGTAGATACAAGCTCGCGATCATTGGCCTCTCTAGTGTAGATACAAGATCTCGATCCTTGGCCTCGCTAGTTTAGATACAAGATATCGATCCTTGGCCTCTCTAGTGTAGATACAAGATCTCGATCCTTGGCCTCTCTAGTGTAGATACAAGTAATCAATCCTTGGCCTCTCTAGTGTAGATACAATATCTCGATCCTTGGCCTCTCTAGTGTAGATACAATATCTCGATCCTTGGCCTCTCTAGTGTAGATACAATATCTCGATCCTTGGCCTCCCTAGTGTAGATACAATATCTCGATCCTTGGCCTCTCTAGTGTAGATACAATATCTCGATTATTGGCCTCTCTAGTGTAGATACAATATCTCGATCCTTGGCCTCTCTAGTGTAGATACAAGATATCGATCCTTGGCCTCTCTAGTGTAGATACAAGATCTCGATCCTTGGCCTCTCTAGTGTAGATATAAGCTCTCGATCCTTGGTCTCTCTAGTGTAGATACATGATCTCGATCCTTGGCCTCTCTAGTGTAGATATAAGCTCTCGAACCTTGGTCTCTCTAGTGTAGATACAATATCTCGATCCTTGGCCTCCCTAGTGCAGATACAAGATATAGATCATTGGCCTCTCTAGTGTAGATACACTATCTCGATCCTTGGCCTCTCTAGTGTAGATACACTATCTCGATCCTTGGCCTCTCTAGGGTACATACAATATCTCGATCCTTGGCCTCTCTAGTGTAGATACAATATATCGATCCTTGGCCTCTCTAGTGTAGATACAAGATCTCGATCCTTGGCCTCTCTAGTGTAGATATAAGCTCTCGATCCTTGGTCTCTCTAGTGTAGATACATGATCTCGATCCTTGGCCTCTCTAGTGTAGATATAAGCTCTCGAACCTTGGTCTCTCTAGTGTAGATACAATATCTCGATCCTTGGCCTCCCTAGTGCAGATACAAGATATAGATCATTGGCCTCTCTAGTGTAGATACACTATCTCGATCCTTGGCCTCTCTAGTGTAGATACACTATCTCGATCCTTGGCCTCTCTAGGGTACATACAATATCTCGATCCTTGGCCTCTCTAGTGTAGATACAATATATCGATCCTTGGCCTCTCTAGTGTAGATACAAGATCTCGATCCTATGCCTCTCTAGTGTAGATACAAGATCTCGATCCTTGGCCTCTCTAGTGTAGATACAATATCTCGATCCTTGGCCTCTCTAGTGTAGATACAATATCTCGATCCTTGGCCTCTCTAGTGTAGATACAAGATCTCGATCCATGACCTTTTTGTTTAGATACAATCTCTCGATCCTTTGTCTCTATTATGTAAATATAAGCTCTCGATCATTGTCCTCTTTTGTGTAGATACAAGCTATCGGTCCTTGGCCACTTTTGTGTATATACAAGCTCTCGGCCTTGGCCTCTTTTGTGTAGGTACAAGCTATTCTTTATAAGCCCTCCTGCAAATACTGTAAAACTATTGATTTAATCCATTTATTTGACGTGTATTTATTATATTTCGTGCGCTATTGATTTAATCCATTTATTTCACGTGTATTTAGTATATTTCGCGTGCCATTGATTTAATCCATTTATTTCACGTGTATTTAATATATTTCGTGCGCTATTGATTTAATCCATTGATTTGACGTGTTTTTATTATATAACGTGCGCTATTGATGGAATGTTTTTATTTTGAAGGACGAGAGGCATCAGGTTCTAACGACTAATGTGTTCATCGATCAGGTATGATATCACTATCCTTTTATCATATTCTTAGTTTATCTAAATTTAATTTAGCTCGATTTCAAAACCATGGAATCCATCACAACCAGGTTGAGGTCATTGAGAGGTTGTGAGTTCGATCGCCAACAGAACCATGGTGTTAGTGTCTTTAGGCAGGGCACCTAGCTCCGTGCTTCTTGTCTCTCACCCTCGTTGCGATGGATTACATCGAGAGAGAGGGGGGAGAGAGAGATTAATCAACAGTTGTAAAGCCATCTAGCTTGCTGTAGGTCGGTGGTTCGATCCGGGCGTCTGTCCGTGCCTGAAATATTCCTCGAGGGGGGAACCCGGGGTTTCCCTCCCCCAACAATAACTGGATAGTCGTCATATGACCTAAGTTGTTGGCTTGACTGTAGAAGCTCGCAGTAAGTACATCTATTTAACAATAGTATATTAATGAAGCTGTTTTCCAACCATATTAGGCTAAGTTGAGACCCTGCTTCACATAATGAGGCTATTTGCAACCAGCTCACATTAAAGAAACCTATGTTGCGACAGAATAATTATTACCGATTCCATTAACACCCGTCTAGACATTCTGAAGCAATCTATTGATCATTAAGTATTAATGTATACAAACGTTGTTGCTGTCTATAAATTGATCGATATGCAAATAGTGTACATTCTTGTGTACAAGTGGATCGTTGTACATTCTCGTATGCAGAGGTTATTTAGTCCTGTCCATAAATATATCGGTATACTTTAGTTTATACAAATTTATTTTAGCTCGATTGCGAAACAAGTTATTTCAACTTATATAAATCACTCTCGAGACCTCATTCCTGATGGAATCCATCGCCACGAGGGAGAGAGACGAGGCAACGTGGAATTTAAATGCCTTGCCTAAGGGCACAATCGTAACGGCTCCAGTGGGGCTCGAACTCCGGACCGTTCGCACCTGAAGCGAACGCGCATACACTGCGCTATCACGACTTCGGTATACTTTAATCTATTAGTATGCAAATGAGGTATATCCTTGTCTATAAATAGATCGTTAAGTATTATCGTTTTGCAAATGTTATATATCCCTGTCTATAAACAGATCGTTATCCATTTTCGTATGTAAATGTTATATAGTCCTGTCTATAAACAGATCGTTATGCATTATCGTATCTAAATGTTATATACCCCTGTCTATAAACAGATCGCTATGCATTATCGCATGCAAATGTTATATATCCCTGTCTATAAACAGATCGTTATCCATTTTCGTATGTAAATGTTATATAGTCCTGTCTATAAACAGATCGTTATGCATTATCGTATCTAAATGTTATATATCCCTGTCTATAAACAGATCGCTATGCATTATCGTATGCAAATGTTATATAGTCCTGTCTATAAACAGATCGCTATGCATTATCGTATCTAAATGTTATATATCCCTGTCTATAAACAGATCGTTGCATTCTCGTATGCAAATGTTATATATCCCTGTCTATAAACAGATCGTTATGCATTCTCGTATGCAAATGTTATATATCCCTGTCTATAAACAGATCGTTATGCATTCTCCTATGCAAATGTTATATATCCCTGTTTATAAACAGATCGTTATGCATTCTCGTATGCAAGTGTTATATAGTCCTGTCGATAAACAGATCGTTATGCATTCTCGTATGCAAATGTTATATATCCCTGTCTATAAACAGATCGTTATGCATTATCGTATGCAAATGTTATATATCCCTCTCTATAAACAGATCGTTATGCATTCTCGTATGCAAATGTTATATATCCCTGTCTATAAACAGATTGTTATGCATTCTCGTATGCAAATGTTATATATCCCTGTCAATAAACAGATCGTTATGCATTCTCGTGTGTAAATGTTATATAGTCCTGTCTATAAACAGATCGCTATGCATTCTCGTATGTAAATGTTATATATCCCTGTGTATAAACAGATCGTTATGCATTATCGTATGCAAATGTTATATATCCCTGTCTATAAACAGATCGTTATGCATTCTCGTATGCAAATGTTATATATCCCTGTCTATAAACAGATCGTTATGTAATATCGAATGCAAATGTTATATATCCCTGTCTATAAACAGATTGTTATGTATTATCGTATGCAAATGTTATATATCCCTGTCTATAAACAGATCGTTATGCATTCTCCTATGCAAATGTTATATATCCCTTTCCATAAACAGATCGATATGCATTCTCGTATGCAAATGTTATATATCCCTGTCTATAAACAGATCGTTATGCATTCTCGTATGCAAATGTTATATATCCCTGTCTATAAACAGATCGTTATGCATTCTCGTATGCAAATGTTATATAGTCATGTCTATAAACAGATCGCTATGCATTCTCGTATGCAAATGTTATATAGTCCTGTCTATAAACAGATCGCTATGCATTCTCGTATGCAAATGTTATATAGTCCTGTCTATAAACAGATCGCTATGCATTCTCGTAGGTAAATGTTATATAGCCCTGTCGATAAACAGATCGTTATGCATTCTCGTATGCAAATGTTATATAGTCCTGTCTATAAACAGATCGTTATGCATTCTCGTATGCAAATGTTATATATCCCTGTCTATAAACAGATCGTTATGCATTCTCGTATGCAAATGTTATATAGTCCTGTCTATAAACAGATCGCTATGCATTCTCGTAGGTAAATGTTATATAGCCCTGTCGATAAACAGATCGTTATGCATTCTCGTATGCAAATGTTATATAGTCCTGTCTATAAACAGATCGTTATGCATTCTCGTATGCAAATGTTATATATCCCTGTCTATAAACAGATCGTTATGCATTCTCGTATGCAAATGTTATATATCCCTGTCTATAAACAGATCGTTATGCATTCTCCTATGCAAATGTTATATTCCCTGTTTTGTGTTTGTTTGTTGGTGTTTTGTTGTGTGTGTTTGTTTGTTGTGTTTTTTGTTTGTGTTTGTTGTTGTGTTTTTTTCTATAAACAGATCGTTATGCATTCTCGTATGCAAATGTTATATATCCCTGTCTATAAACAGATTGTTATGCATTCTCGTATGTGTTTTTTGTTGTGTTTGTTTGTGTGTAAATGTTATATAGTCCTGTCTATAAACAGATCGCTATGCATTCTCGTATGTAAATGTTATATATCCCTGTGTTGTGTTTGTTTGTTGTGTTTTTTGTTTGTGTTTGTTTGTTGTGTTTTTTGTTTGTGTTTGTTTGTGTGTTTTTTGTTTGTTGTTTGTTTTGTTGTGTTTTTTGTTTGTGTTTGTTTTTGTGTTTTTTTTGTGTTGTTTGTTGTGTTTTTTGTTTGTGTTTGTTTGTTGTGTTTTTTGTTTGTGTTTGTTTGTTGTGTTTTGTTGTTTGTGTTGTTTGTTGTGTTTTGTTGTTTGTGTTGTTTGTTGTGTTTTGTTGTTTGTGTTGTTTGTGGTTGTTTTGTGTGTGTCGTTATGCATTCTCGTATGCAAATGTTATATAGTCCTGTCTATAAACAGATCGTTATGCATTCTCGTATGCAAATGTTATATATCCCTGTCTATAAACAGATCGTTATGCATTCTCGTATGCAAATGTTATATAGTCCTGTCTATAAACAGATCGCTATGCATTCTCGTAGGTAAATGTTATATAGCCCTGTCGATAAACAGATCGTTATGCATTCTCGTATGCAAATGTTATATATCCCTGTCTATAAACAGATCGCTATGCATTCTCGTAGGTAAATGTTATATATCCCTGTCTATTAGCAGATCGCTATGTATTATCGTATGCACATTTTATATCCCTGTCTATAAACAGATCGATATGCATTCTCGTACGCAAATGTTATATATCCCCGTCTATTAGCAGATCGCTATGTATTATCGTATGTAAATGTTATATATCCCTGTCTATAAACAGATCGTTATGCATTATCGTATGTAAATGTTATATAGTCCTGTCTATAAACAGATCGTTATGCATTCTCGTATGTAAATGTTATATATCCCTATCTATAAACAGATCGTTATGCATACTCGTATGCAAATGTTATATATCCCTGTCTATAAACAGATCGTTATGCATTCTCGTATGTAAATGTTATATAGTCCTGTCTATAAACAGATCGTTATGCATTCTCGTATGTAAATGTTATATATCCCTGTCTATAAACAGATCGTTATGCATTCTCATATGTAAATTTTATATATCCCTGTCTATAAACAGATCGTTATGCATTCTCGTGTGTAAATGTTATATATCCCTGTTTATAAACAGATCGTTAGCATTCTCGTATGCAAATGTTATATAGTCCTGTCTATAAACAGATCGTTATGTATTCTCGTATGTAAATGTTATATATCCCTGTCTATAACAGATCGTTATGCATTCTCGTGTGTAAATGTTAAATATTCCTGTTTATAAACAGATCGTTATGCATTACCGTATGTAAATGTTATATATCCCTGTCAAATAAATATATCATGTTGTGTATGATGCAAGTCTGTTACGTATGTTGCCCCTCCAAACTTGACATGTAAGCTACATATGTTCACGGTTTATTAAAATTGTTGCCGATTGTTGACTCTATGCCCATTGTTCCATGTGTGTACATTGTCACATTTGTTGTCGGTTGTTACATGTGTTGCCGATTGTTACGTGTATGTACAGTGTTTACATGTGTTGCCGATTGCTACGTGTATGTACATTGTTACATGTGTTGCCGATTGCTACGTGTATGTACATTGTTACATGTGTTGCCGATTGCTACGTGTATGTACATTGTTACATGTGTTGCCGATTGCTACGTGTATGTACATTGTTACATGTGTTGTCGATTATTACGTGTATGTACAGTGTTACATGTGTTGCCGATTGCTACGTGTATGTACAGTGTTACATGTGTTGCCGATTGTTACGTGTATGTACAGTGTTACATGTGTTGCCGATTGTTACGTGTATGTACATTGTTACATGTGTTGCCGATTGCTACGTGTATGTACATTGTTACATGTGTTGCCGATTGCTACGTGTATGTACATTGTTACATGTGTTGCCGATTGCTACGTGTATGTACATTGTTACATGTGTTGCCGATTGCTACGTGTATGTACAGTGTTACATGTGTTGCCGATTGTTACGAGTATGTACAGTGTTACATGTGTTGCCGATTGCTACCTGTATGTACAGTGTTACATGTGTTGCCGATTGCTACGTGTATGTACAGTGTTACATGTGTTGCCGATTGCTACGTGTATGTACAGTGTTACATGTGTTGCCGATTGTTACGTGTATGTACAGTGTTACAGTTGTTGCCGATTGCTACGTGTATGTACAGTGTTACATGTGTTGCCGATTGCTACGTGTATGTACATAGTTACATGTGTTGCCGATTGCTACGTGTATGTACAGTGTTACATGTGTTGTCGATTGTTACGTGTATGTACATAGTTACATGTGTTGCCGATTGCTACGTGTATGTACAGTGTTACATGTGTTGCCGATTGCTACGTGTATGTACAGTGTTACATGTGTTGCCGATTGCTACGTGTATGTACAGTGTTACAGTTGTTGCCGATTGCTACGTGTATGTACAGTGTTACATGTGGTGCCGATTGCTACGTGTATGTACATAGTTACATGTGTTGCCGATTGCTACGTGTATGTACATTGTTACATGTGTTGCCGATTGCTACGTGTATGTACAGTGTTACATGTGTTGCCGATTGCTACGTTTATGTACAGTGTTACAGTTGTTGCCGATTGCTACGTGTATGTACAGTGTTACATGTGTTGCCGATTGCTACGTGTATGTACAGTGTTACATGTGTTGTCGGTTGTTACGTGTATGTACAGTGTTACATGTGTTGCCGATTGATACGTGTATGTACATTGTTACATGTGTTGCCGATTGCTACGTGTATGTACAGTGTTACAGTTGTTGTCGATTGTTACGTGTATGTACATAGTTACATGTGTTGCCGCTTGTTACGTGTATGTACAGTGTTACATGTGTTGGTGATTGTTTCGTGTATGTACAGTGTTACATGTGTTGCCGATTGCTACGTGTATGTACAGTGTTACATGTGTTGCCGATTGCTACGTGTGTGTACAGTGTTACATGTGTTGTCGATTGCTACGTGTATGTAGAGTGTTACATGTGTTGCCGATTGCTACGTGTATGTACAGTGTTACATGTGTTGTCGATTGCTACGTGTATGTACAGTGTTACATGTGTTGCCGATTGCTACGTGTATGTACAGTGTTACAGTTGTTGCCGATTGCTAAGTGTATGTACAGTGTTACAGTTGTTGCCGATTGCTACGTGTATGTACATTGTTACATTTGTTGCCGATTGTTACGTGTATGTACAGTGTTACATGTGTTGTCGATTGTTACGTGTATGTACAGTGTTACATGTGTTGTCGATTGTTACGTGTATGTACAGTGTTACAGTTGTTGTCGATTGCTACGTGTATGTACAGTGTTACAGTTGTTGCCGATTGTTACGTGTATGTACAGTGTTACATGTGTTGTCGATTGCTACGTGTATGTATAGTGTTACATGTGTTGCCGATTGCTACGTGTATGTACAGTGTTACAGTTGTTGTCGATTGCTACGTGTATGTACAGTGTTACATTTGTTGCCGATTGCTACGTGTATGTACAGTGTTACATGTGTTGCCGATTGCTACGTGTATGTACAGTGTTACATTTGTTGCCGATTGCTACGTGTATGTACAGTGTTACATGTGTTGCCGATTGCTACGTGTATGTACAGTGTTACATGTGTTGCCGATTGCTACGTGTATGTACAGTGTTACATGTGTTGCCGATTGCTACGTGTATGTACAGTGTTACATGTGTTGTCGATTGCTACGTGTATGTACAGTGTTACATGTGTTGCCGATTGCTACGTGTATGTACAGTGTTACATGTGTTGCCGATTGCTACGTGTATGTACAGTGTTACATGTGTTGTCGATTGCTACGTGTATGTACAGTGTTAAATGTGTTGCCGATTGCTACGTGTATATACAGTGTTACATGTGTTGCCGATTGCTACGTGTATGTACAGTGTTACATGTGTTGCCGATTGCTACGTGTATGTACAGTGTTACATGTGTTGTCGATTGCTACGTGTATATACAGTGTTACATGTGTTGCCGATTGCTACGTGTATATACAGTGTTACATTTGTTGTCGATTGCTACGTGTATGTACAGTGTTACATGTGTTGTCGATTGCTACGTTTATGTACAGTGTTACATGTGTTGTCGATTGCTACGTGTATGTACAGTGTTACATGTGTTGTCGATTGCTACGTGTATGTACAGTGTTACAGTTGTTGCCGATTGCTACGTGTATGTACATTGTTACATGTGTTGCCGATTGCTACGTGTATGTACAGTGTTACATGTGTTGCCGATTGTTACGAGTATGTACAGTGTTACATGTGTTGCCGATTGCTACGTGTATGTACAGTGTTACATGTGTTGCCGATTGTTACGTGTATGTACATAGTTACATGTGTTGCCGATTGCTACGTGTATGTACAGTGTTAAATGTGTTGCCGATTGATACGTGTATGTACAGTGTTACATGTGTTTCCGATTGTTACGTGTATGTACAGTGTTACAGTTGTTGCCGATTGCTACGTGTATGTACAGTGTTACATGTGTTGCCGATTGCTACGTGTATGTACAGTGTTACAGTTGTTGCCGATTGCTACGTGTATGTACAGTGTTACATGTGTTGTCGGTTGTTACGTGTATGTACAGTGTTACATGTGTTGCCGATTGATACGTGTATGTACATTGTTACATGTGTTGCCGATTGCTACGTGTATGTACAGTGTTACAGTTGTTGTCGATTGTTACGTGTATGTACATAGTTACATGTGTTGCCGCTTGTTACGTGTATGTACAGTGTTACATGTGTTGGTGATTGTTTCGTGTATGTACAGTGTTACATGTGTTGCCGATTGCTACGTGTGTGTACAGTGTTACATTTGTTGCCGATTATTACGTGTATGTAGAGTTTTACATGTGTTGCCGACTGCTACGTGTATGTACAGTGTTACATGTGTTGTCGATTGCTACGTGTATGTAGAGTGTTACATGTGTTGCCGATTGCTACGTGTATGTACAGTGTTACATGTGTTGTCGATTGCTACGTGTATGTACAGTGTTACATGTGTTGCCGATTGCTACGTGTATGTACAGTGTTACATGTGTTGCCGATTGCTACGTGTATGTACAGTGTTACAGTTGTTGCCGATTGCTACGTGTATGTACATTGTTACATTTGTTGCCGATTGTTACGTGTATGTACAGTGTTACATGTGTTGTCGATTGTTACGTGTATGTACAGTGTTACAGTTGTTGCCGATTACTACGTGTATGTACAGTTTTACAGTTGTTGCCGATTGCTACGTGTATGTACATTGTTACATGTGTTGCCGATTGTTACGTGTATGTACAGTGTTACATGTGTTGTCGATTGTTACGTGTATGTACAGTGTTACAGTTGTTGTCGATTGCTACGTGTATGTACAGTGTTACAGTTGTTGCCGATTGTTACGTGTATGTACAGTGTTACATGTGTTGTCGATTGCTACGTGTATGTATAGTGTTACATGTGTTGCCGATTGCTACGTGTATGTACAGTGTTACAGTTGTTGTCGATTGCTACGTGTATGTACAGTGTTACATGTGTTGCCGATTGCTACGTGTATGTACAGTGTTACATGTGTTGCCGATTGTTACGTGTATGTACAGTGTTACATGTGTTGCCGATTGCTACGTGTATGTACAGTGTTACATTTGTTGCCGATTGCTACGTGTATGTACAGTGTTACAGTTGTTGCCGATTGTTACGTGTATGTACATATGTACAGTGTTACATGTGTTGCCGATTGCTACGTGTATGTACAGTGTTACATGTGTTGCCGATTGCTACGTGTATGTACAGTGTTACATTTGTTGCCGATTGTTACGTGTATGTACAGTGTTACATGTGTTGCCGATTGCTACGTGTATGTACAGTGTTACATGTGTTGTCGATTGCTACGTGTATGTACAGTGTTACATGTGTTGCCGATTGCTACGTGTATGTACAGTGTTACATGTGTTGTCGATTGCTACGTGTATGTACAGTGTTACATGTGTTGCCGATTGCTACGTGTATGTACAGTGTTACAGTTGTTGCCGATTGCTACGTGTATGTACAGTGTTACAGTTGTTGCCGATTGCTACGTGTATGTACAGTGTTACATGTGTTGCCGATTGCTACGTGTATGTACAGTGTTACATGTGTTGCCGATTGTTACGTGTATGTACAGTGTTACATGTGTTGTCGATTGTTACGTGTATGTACAGTGTTACAGTTGTTGTCGATTGCTACGTGTATGTACAGTGTTACATTTGTTGCCGATTGTTACGTGTATGTACAGTGTTACATTTGTTGCCGATTGCTACGTGTATGTACAGTGTTACATGTGTTGTCGATTGCTACGTGTATGTACAGTGTTACATGTGTTGCCGATTGCTACGTGTATGTACAGTGTTACAGTTGTTGTCGATTGCTACGTGTATGTACAGTGTTACATGTGTTGCCGATTGCTACGTGTATGTACAGTGTTACATGTGTTGCCGATTGCTACGTGTATGTACAGTGTTACATGTGTTGCCGATTGCTACGTGTATGTACAGTGTTACATGTGTTGCCGATTGCTACGTGTATGTACAGTGTTACATGTGTTGCCGATTGCTACGTGTATGTACAGTGTTACATGTGTTGCCGATTGCTACGTGTATGTACAGTGTTACATGTGTTGTCGATTGCTACGTGTATGTACAGTGTTACATGTGTTGCCGATTGCTACGTGTATGTACAGTGTTACATGTGTTGTCGATTGCTACGTGTATGTACAGTGTTACATGTGTTGCCGATTGCTACGTGTATGTACAGTGTTACATGTGTTGTCGATTGCTACGTGTATGTACAGTGTTACATGTGTTGTCGATTGCTACGTGTATGTACAGTGTTACAGTTGTTGCCGATTGTTACGTGTATGTACAGTGTTTTGTTGGTTGTGTGTTTACAGTGTTACATTTGTTGTCGATTGCTACGTGTATGTACAGTGTTACATGTGTTGTCGATTGCTACGTGTATGTACAGTGTTACATGTGTTGCCGATTGCTACGTGTATGTACAGTGTTACATGTGTTGCCGATTGCTACGTGTATGTACAGTGTTACATTTGTTGCCGATTGCTACGTGTATGTACAGTGTTACATGTGTTGCCGATTGCTACGTGTATGTACAGTGTTACATGTGTTGCCGATTGCTACGTGTATGTACAGTGTTACATGTGTTGCCGATTGCTACGTGTATGTACAGTGTTACATGTGTTGTCGATTGCTACGTGTATGTACAGTGTTACATGTGTTGCCGATTGCTACGTGTATGTACAGTGTTACATGTGTTGCCGATTGCTACGTGTATGTACAGTGTTACATGTGTTGCCGATTGCTACGTGTATGTACAGTGTTACATGTGTTGCCGATTGCTACGTGTATGTACGTGTTACATGTTGCCGATTGTACGTGTATGTACAGTGTTACATGTGTTGCCGATTGCTACGTGTATGTACAGTGTTACATGTGTTGTCGATTGCTACGTGTATATACAGTGTTACATGTGTTGCCGATTGCTACGTGTATATACAGTGTTACATTTGTTGTCGATTGCTACGTGTATGTACAGTGTTACATGTGTTGTCGATTGCTACGTGTATGTACAGTGTTACAGTTGTTGCCGATTGTTACGTGTATGTACAGACAGTGTTACATGTGTTGCCGTTTGTTACGTGTATATACAGTGTTACATTTGTTGTCGATTGCTACGTTTATGTACAGTGTTACATGTGTTGTCGATTGCTACGTGTATGTACAGTGTTACAGTTGTTGCCGATTGCTACGTGTATGTACATTGTTACATGTGTTGCCGATTGCTACGTGTATGTACAGTGTTACATGTGTTGCCGATTGTTACGAGTATGTACAGTGTTACATGTGTTGCCGATTGCTACGTGTATGTACAGTGTTACATGTGTTGCCGATTGCTACGTGTATGTACAGTGTTACATGTGTTGCCGATTGCTACGTGTATGTACAGTGTTACATGTGTTGCCGATTGTTACGTGTATGTACAGTGTTACATGTGTTGTCGATTGTTACGTGTATGTACATAGTTACATGTGTTGCCGATTGCTACGTGTATGTACAGTGTTACATGTGTTGCCGATTGCTACGTGTATGTACAGTGTTACATGTGTTGCCGATTGTTACGTGTATGTACAGTGTTACAGTTGTTGCCGATTGCTACGTGTATGTACAGTGTTACATGTGTTGCCGATTGCTACGTGTATGTACAGTGTTACAGTTGTTGCCGATTGCTACGTGTATGTACAGTGTTACATGTGTTGTCGGTTGTTACGTGTATGTACAGTGTTACATGTGTTGCCGATTGATACGTGTATGTACATTGTTACATGTGTTGCCGATTGCTACGTGTATGTACAGTGTTACAGTTGTTGTCGATTGTTACGTGTATGTAAATAGTTACATGTGTTGCCGCTTGTTACGTGTATGTACAGTGTTACATGTGTTGGTGATTGTTTCGTGTATGTACAGTGTTACATGTGTTGCCGATTGCTACGTGTGTGTACAGTGTTACATTTGTTGCCGATTATTACGTGTATGTAGAGTTTTACATGTGTTGCCGACTGCTACGTGTATGTACAGTGTTACATGTGTTGTCGATTGCTACGTGTATGTAGAGTGTTACATGTGTTGCCGATTGCTACGTGTATGTACAGTGTTACATGTGTTGTCGATTGCTACGTGTATGTACAGTGTTACATGTGTTGCCGATTGCTACGTGTATGTACAGTGTTACATGTGTTGCCGATTGCTACGTGTATGTACAGTGTTACAGTTGTTGCCGATTGCTACGTGTATGTACATTGTTACATTTGTTGCCGATTGTTACGTGTATGTACAGTGTTACATGTGTTGTCGATTTTTACGTGTATGTACAGTGTTACAGTTGTTGCCGATTACTACGTGTATGTACAGTTTTACAGTTGTTGCCGATTGCTACGTGTATGTACATTGTTACATGTGTTGCCGATTGTTACGTGTATGTACAGTGTTACATGTGTTGTCGATTGCTACGTGTATGTAGAGTGTTACATGTGTTGCCGATTGCTACGTGTATGTACAGTGTTACATGTGTTGTCGATTGCTACGTGTATGTACAGTGTTACATGTGTTGCCGATTGCTACGTGTATGTACAGTGTTACATGTGTTGCCGATTGCTACGTGTATGTACAGTGTTACAGTTGTTGCCGATTGCTACGTGTATGTACATTGTTACATTTGTTGCCGATTGTTACGTGTATGTACAGTGTTACATGTGTTGTCGATTGTTACGTGTATGTACAGTGTTACAGTTGTTGCCGATTACTACGTGTATGTACAGTTTTACAGTTGTTGCCGATTGCTACGTGTATGTACATTGTTACATTTGTTGCCGATTGTTACGTGTATGTACAGTGTTACATGTGTTGTCGATTGTTACGTGTATGTACAGTGTTACAGTTGTTGTCGATTGCTACGTGTATGTACAGTGTTACAGTTGTTGCCGATTGTTACGTGTATGTACAGTGTTACATGTGTTGTCGATTGCTACGTGTATGTATAGTGTTACATGTGTTGCCGATTGCTACGTGTATGTACAGTGTTACAGTTGTTGTCGATTGCTACGTGTATGTACAGTGTTACATTTGTTGCCGATTGCTACGTGTATGTACAGTGTTACATGTGTTGCCGATTGCTACCTGTATGTACAGTGTTACATTTGTTGCCGATTGCTACGTGTATGTACAGTGTTACATGTGTTGCCGATTGCTACGTGTATGTACAGTGTTACATGTGTTGCCGATTGCTACGTGTATGTACAGTGTTACATGTGTTGCCGATTGCTACGTGTATGTACAGTGTTACATGTGTTGTCGATTGCTACGTGTATGTACAGTGTTACATGTGTTGCCGATTGCTACGTGTATGTACAGTGTTACATGTGTTGCCGATTGCTACGTGTATGTACAGTGTTACATGTGTTGTCGATTGCTACGTGTATGTACAGTGTTACATGTGTTGCCGATTGCTACGTGTATGTACAGTGTTACATGTGTTGCCGATTGCTACGTGTATGTACAGTGTTACATGTGTTGCCGATTGCTACGTGTATGTACAGTGTTACAGTTGTTGCCGATTG
>CM026395.1:11090394-11236636 GCA_014843695.1 Archivesica marissinica
TATTATACACGATGAGTGGGCAACGTTTCTCGGCCGTCGAACACGTTCTTCATTGCAGTTACAGCAAGTATTATACACGATGAGTGAGCAACGTTTCTCGGCCGTCGAACACGTTCTTCATTGCAATGACAGCGAGTATTATACACGATGAGTGAGCAACGTTTCTCGGCCGTCGAACACGTTCTTCATTGCAGTGACAGCGAGTATTATACACGATGAGTGAGCAACATTTCTCGGCCGTCGAACACGTTCTTCATTGCAGTGACAGCGAGTATTATACACGATGAGTGAGCAACGTTTCTCGGCCGTCGAACACGTTCTTCATTGCAGTGACAGCGAGTATTATACACGATGAGTGAGCAACATAGGAGGTGGAGGTCGGAAAACAAAACGTTCTGAAAGTCATGCAACGACAGTGGAGGTATTGGTCGCGAATATTATACACGAAAAGTACTATAATGAGCTGGAGGGGTGTGTGATGGGAAGTACAATCATAAAGGAGGTGGAGGGGTGAAGTACAATCATAAAGGAGGTGGGGGTGAAGTACAACAGTACAATCATAAAGGAGGTGGGAGGGGTGAAGTACAATTATAATGGAGGTGGAGGGGTGGTGTACAATCATAAAGGAGGTGGAGGGGTGAAGTACAATCATAAAGGAGGTGGAGGGGTGAAGTACAATCATAAAGGAGGTGGAGGGGTGAAGTACAATCATAATGGAGGTGGAGGGGTGGTGTACAATCATAAAGTTCAATATTGTGAACATTTGTACATTCACAACCATTCACAACTATCATTATATATGGCAAAATACATCACATGTGTGTGCACTGGGGTGTGACATTTGTGTTTTATTTAATAGATTTCTCTGTTGTTGGTTACTGGGTTATTTGTTTGACCTGAAGAAACATTGGGATAGTTTGTTACATAATGACATGTCATGATATAAAGCTCCTGCATCTGGTTGTGTGTTATATCCGCCCGAGGGGCCGGGCAGCAACCTGGGCAGTATATAAACTCTAAAGCATTTTTATATCAAGGGGTCAGGGGCACCATCTTTAACATCAATATATTTGATTGAGTCGTCGCCAAATTTACAGGAAGAAGATATGAAGTAGGGCATAAAACAGAAAGTAGATTAATTGTGATAATTTATGTGTTTGAGATATTTTGAGTTTTTCACAGAATTATACCGAATATTCGAATATCTTCCCGACCGAATATTTGAATACCAATATCGCTATTCGTTGCCATCCCTAATTTTACTAACAGAATCAGATATATAGCAAGGGCTCGGAGCAAGATCTGGGCATTTTAATAAAATAATAAACAGATTTATTGGTAGTATATAATATTATTGCTATAACTTTATATCAAAGTCACTGTGTGTAAATTTCTCGTTATAGATTAAAATTTTAACTGCTCATTGTTGTTGGAAATGACTCGGTAATTTCTTGGATGTGTGGGCTAAAACTTTATAATTAAACACACGTTCACAATGCAATGTTCCGACTTCCAGTGGCATAACTTAGTTTAACCCATTCAACCCCAAGTAACTGACATGGACTGGTGCGTGATATTTTCAGACCAATAAATTAATAAGAAAATTACTTTTGGACCAGTTCATTTATCAAAATGGGTAATTTTATCTAAAAATAGTAATAATTATTACTGGCAAAAAAGTGCAGATCCTGATGAGACGGCTCGTCATGAGCCGGTTCATCTGGATCTACACTTTTCATAAGCCTATTTAGAGGCCTGTGGGGTTGAAACGGTTAAACTTGATTTATTTTACAACGATTGCGAAAGAATCTTTAACAACTTATATTAATCACTCTCGTCGGCGCGGATGAACTTTTACTCAATCAGAACTATAACCTTATGGAACTCTATGCCACATGTACAGCTGCTAGTCTTAGCACCATCGATGAGACTACAAGTCATGTAGCTAGACGTCCACTGGCTGGCAACACTTGAGGTCAATATATGGGACTGTAGAGGTATTGCCTAAAACTACAATATATTCCAATCAAAATTGTACATACACTTGTGTATAGTCTGCCTCCGTGGTCGAGTGGTTACGGTCGCTGACTTGTATACCACTGTTAGCTATCATCACTGATGGTCACGGGTTCGAGCCCCGCTCAGGCCGTGTCTCATTTACATGAAACAGTTGGCAGTTTCTTACGGAGGTTGGTGCAACCAAGTACTGGTTAACCGCTGGAGCCTGCCCAGGAAAGGTGTTGTTAGGTAAACTGCCCGCCGGCGATATAGCCCAAAATGGTGCTGATGCAGGCGTAAAACTGGAAATATAAAAATAAATACATACACTTGTGTGACATGCATTCACGATATGTCAATATTGATTACGAAGGTCAAATATAAAGTGCTATATATTCAACTGTTTAAAGGTTTCATAATAAAAGCCAACATTTAGCTGAATTGTGGAACTGGTTCATTTAGTAACATGGCATTCTGCCATGTTGGAATCTAAGTCACACAAAGGCTTGCATTATTTTCATCCAGGTCGCTGAACAGATTGCATTGATATTTGTCATTTTATTTCAAAGCATGCACTTTAAAAGTCTGCTTCAAGTCCAACTATGTAATGTTGGAAATGTCAATATGACAATATGTTTTGTTTTTTCTATTGAAAGAAGCCTATGGTTTTTTTACGTTTATTTATCCGTTTATTTATCGTCACTACCGGATGTCCATATGAGCGACGCCTCCTGAAGAGATAAATCATTTTAGATTTTAGAGGATAGTGCAATGATACAGACAGAGACCCATTCCAGAGTCTCCTCTTGTTCTTTTATGTGCACGGTGTAAAGCACCGACACAAGACCTCGGTTTAATGTCCCGTCTGAAAGACTGTTAATATTATTAGGGTCAGACGGGGGTTCAAACCTACGATCCCTGGATTACCAGTCCAGCGTGTTATCACTGGACTACAGATTAGTCTGTGAAGCCTATGTTTTAAGGAATAGAAGGTTTAAATTGGCAATTAATCGGGCACCAAAGTTTGGATGTGCTATCATCGAGGTGGCTGTGCCCTGGCCGAGGTGGCTGTGCCCTGGCCGAGGTGGCTGTGCCCTGGCAGTACCGTAGCCAAAGGCAGATTTCAACCGAGGCAATCTAGGGGGGTCTGGGGGAATGTTCTCCTTAAAATTGTTGGGGTATAGAAGTGATTTCCTGTGTTTTCTGATTTAATGAGTTTAGACGTATAATTATGTACTGACCTTTCAGCTCTCTAGCAGTCAACATTTTATACAGAAAAGGGATATTTTTTGCATTTTATTTATTTAATTTATTTTTTGTTTGTTATGGAAATTTTAACCGAGGCAGCAGCCCTGGTGTGCCTCAGTGTGGCTACGGGCCTGTCTGGCAATGTTAATCCTCTGTGAATAGTTACTGTGGATATTTTGTTTAATTAGATCATTAACCCTTTCAACACCACAGACCTCTAAATAGGCTTACAAAAATGGTAGATCCAGATGAGCCGGCTCGTGACGAGCCGTCTCATCAGGATCTGCACTTTTTGCCAGTAATATTACTATTTTTAGACAAAAATTACCCATTTTCATAAATGAACTGGTCCAAATGTGATTTTCTGATTCATTTATTGGTTTAAGAATATCATGGACCAGTCCATGTGAGTTACTTGGTGTTGAATGGGTTAAGCAACAATGGCCACATTATAGTAAGTAGCAACAGAAGGGATGAAAGTTGCATTTAATATCCACTTGCCTGTAATATCACTGCCTTAGTTATACTGTTTATATAAATGTATTTTAGCTCGATTACGAAACAAGTTCTTACAACTTATATTAATCACCCTCGAAACCTCATTCCTGATGGAATCCATCGCCACGAGGGAGAAGAGGCAACATGGAATTTAAATGCCTTGCCTAATGGCACAATCGTAGCGGCTCCAGTGGGGCTTGAACCCCAGACCACCTGAAACGAACGTTCTACCACTGCGCTATCATGACTTCCACTGCCTTATTCTAGATTAAAAGATTTACTGGTGTATTAAACATTATTGACATTAACAGCAATGCAAAAGCTATTTGTATGGATATTGTATAATGCGTATTTAAATAACTGATAAGAGAGATTAACCCTTTCAACCCCAAGTAACTGACATGGACTGGTGCATGATATTTTCAGACCAATAAATTAATAAGAAAATTACCTTTGGACCAGTTCATTTATCAAAATGGGTAATTTTATCTAAAAATAGTAATAATTATTACTGGCAAAAAAGTGCAGATCCTGATGAGACGGCTCGTTATGAGCCGTCTCATCTGGATCTACACTTTTCATAAGCCTATTTAGAGGCCTGTGGGGTTGAAAGGGTTAAGCAATTATTGTTGAAATATACATACTGATTTATGAAAATACTGTTCAAGAAAAGCTTCGTCTTTACATGAATAACTTTTGATATGCCATTGTATACGTATTCTTAACTCTTTCAACACCAAGTAACTGACATGGACTGGTCCATGATATTCTTAGACCAATAAATGAATAAGAAAATTACATTCGGACCAGTTCATTTATCAAGATGGGTAATTTTGTCTGAAATTAGTAATACTACTTGCAAAAAGTGCAGATCCTGATGAGACGGCTCGTCACGAGCCGGCTCATCTGGATCTACACTTTTTGTAAGCCTATATAGAGGTTTGTGGTGTTGAAAGGCTTAATAAAGTATCGCAGCATGCACCATAACGTCTAAATAGCTCACATAATGCCATTGATCATAACATGTATATTTAGGATTCATTTTGAAATTCTGTCAAAATATCTTAAGTGCATTTTTTGTGCCTATTGATGATAAATAGTAGGCAGATTTTTTTTCTCCTAAATATTTTAGGCTTCATGTATACTAGGCGGATTTTTTTCTCCTAAATATTTTAGAATTCTTATATACTAGGCGGAATTTTTTCTCCTAAATAATTTAGAATTCTTATATACTAGGCAATTTATTTTCTCCTAAATATTTTAGAATTCTTATATACTAGGCGATTTTTTTCCCTCCTAAATATTTTAGAATTCTTATATACTAGGCGATATTTTTCCTTCCTAAATATTTTAGAATTCTTATATACTAGGCAATATTTTTCCTTCCTAAATATTTTAGAATTCATATATACTAAGGCGGATTTTTTTCTATCTAAATAAGGCAGAATCCGGCTAGGGAAGCGGAATCCATCTAAGCTCATTTAAATATTCCGAAGCCTATTCAGCTTTAGTTCCCCCCTTCTCCAGTTATAGACGGTATTTAAGTTAAGGTGGAAACCACCTTATGTCATAGGTGGATTCCGTCTAGAGTAAGGGCATCATTTTTCGTATGGGCAACTACAATGTATTGTAGTCGGTAGTCCAGTGGTTAGCAAGTTGGGACTGCGAATTCAGGAATCACAGGTTCGATCCCCCGTCTGACTCTAATAATGTTAACAATCTTTCAGTGGGGACTTTAAACCGAGGTCTTGTGTCGGTGCTTTACACCGCGCATGTAAATCAGACCAGAGGAGACTCTGGAATTGGTATCTGTCTGTATCATTGCACTATCCTCCAAAATCTAAAATTTTCCCAAACCATTTGCATTTTCATGCTATGTATTGATCTTTATTTGTATAACATAGATATTTGCAATAAAATATGATTACTACCGTAAATAATTACTAAATATTACAGTACATGTAGATTACCAAATGCTAATTTCTGATATTTATTTATTTCTCAGCTGTTCTGATTTGTCAGTACGGACTCGTCCAGAAACAATGGTGAACACTGAGGTGTGGATGATGGCTGGCTTCAGTAGGGTACCCTGGACAAGTCGTGGAAATGTCATCGATCTAGGCCCGCTTGGACCATTTGGAAGGTTTGTACATACATGTAGTTAGTAAATACCAGGGTTCATTCTAGGTCAGAATATTTGGGAGAAGTGAGAAAGTGCGTGATCACTTCCTTAAATGGTGTTCTTTAATATACTTCTGCAAAATAGGGTTGAAATGCACAGTACAACCATTAAATACAACATTTGAATAGGAGTGCTTTATAATGGGCCAGTGTATCTTACTAGACAACATTTTGTTTGAAAATCATAAAAACCAAAAAATATTTATTTTTAAATTTTTTTTTTTAGGGAGAAGTGGGCCCCCAGAGGGCGATGTCAGGGTCCCTAGGGCGACTATTTCGCCCACATCGCCCTCTAGAATGATCCCTGAAATACCATACAATCCATGTTAAATGCAACTCCTCGGTAAATTGTCTGCCAGTAGCTTTGTTAAATTTAGAATTGTAAATTTACCAGACATTTTATTTTAGCTTGATTGCGAAACAAGTTTTAACCGGTGTCAACAATTCTCTTCAGCTCATCTAAATTATCTAACATGAATGTTGGAATTAGTATATGTGATTATGTTAAAGATTTTATCAAATTATCAATGTATTTACTAGTATAAACAAATTTTAGCTTGATTGCGAAACAAGTTCCTACAACTTATATTAATCACTCTCGAGACCTCATTCCTGATGGAATCCATTGCCATGAGGGAGACAGAAAAAGCAATATGGAATTTAAATGCCTTGCCTAAGGGCAACATCGTAATTGCTACAGCTGGCCGCTAACTTAGGGCCTTTCGCACCCGAAGTGAATGCGCTATCAAGGCAGTCTGTTTAACCCTTAAAATGCTGATTAAATTGGAAGGAATGTGCAAACAGCATAGATCCAGATTAGCCGTGGCGTAGCACCATGTCTAATAATAATCTTTGTCATTTGCTATTCAGCCGAATGTGTTCGCTCCACTATCCGAATAGTAAACAACATAGAGCCTGATCAGATAGCACGATGTTCTGTGCCAACAGGTCTGGCTATAAGCTGTTTGCAAAACATACTCGTTTCCAGCGCAGTAAGGGTTAAGATAGTGTACTTTTGAATATTTCAGGCATGGCTGGTTCATGCCGTCTAGCACAGTAGATAGACTGTGGAAGGACAACATGATTGCCGACCACTGGAGGGCGCTCAATCTTCCCGCAATTATCCGAAACTTCACGCTTGCCGAACAGATTGATCGCATAAAGAGTCTTACCTACACCGGAAATCCTAACAATAGGCATTACTGCAACAGCCCCGATTGTGTGGAAGGGATCTATTATGGACCAAAATGCAGCCCCACCAATATGTATACATGTGCTACTCTCCTCTCCAGCTACCCAGGTACTGTTTCACTTTAGCTTTCACTTTTTCCCTTGCTGCCTTGAACACAAATCGTCTACTGCTTCTATAAGATATTATGGGATGACATTGTAAGGGCTAGCTTGATATGACATGGTGGTGAAGAGGCAGGGGTTAGTTGGTATGAAATGGGATGACATGACAGGGGTTAGTTTGATATGAAATGGGATGGCATGACAAGGGCTACCTTGATATGAAATGAGATTACATGACAAGGGCTAGCTTGATATGAAATGAGATTACATGACAAGGGCTACCTTGATATGAAATGAGATGACATGACAAGGGCTACCTTGATATGAAATGGGATGACATGACAAGGGCTACCTTGATATGAAATGGGATGACATGACAAGGGCTACCTTGATATGAAATGGGATGACATGACAAGGGCTACATTGATATGAAATGGGATGACATGACAAGGGCTAGCTGATATGAAATGGGATGACATGACAGGGGTTAGCTGGATATCAAATGGGATGACATGACAAGGGCTAGCTTGATATGAAATGGGATGACATAACAGGGGTTAGCTGATATGAAATGGGATGAAAAGGCAGGAGTCAGCTGGTATGAAATGGGATGACATGACAGGGTTAGTTGGATATGAAATGGGATGAAAGGGCAGGAGTCAGCTGGTATGAAATGGGATGACATGACAGGGTTAGTTGGATATGAAATGGGATGAAAAGGCAGGAGTCAGCTGGTATGACATGACAGGGTTAGTTGGATATGAAATGGGATGAAAGGGCAGGTATGACATTAGGAGTTGATAACGTTACACAGGGGTTAGTTGAAAATGAAAGGAAAAGGGACATAAAAAGGGATCGCAGGTTCGATCCCCCGTCTGACCCTAATAAAATTAACAGTCTTTCAGATGGGACTTTAAACCGAGGTCTTGTGTCGGTGCTTTACATCATGCACGTAAAAGAACCAGAGGAGACTCTGGAATGGGTCTCTGTCTGTATCATGCACTATCCTCCAAAAATCTAAAATAACTAATCTCTTTAGGAGGCGTCGCTCATATGGGCAACCGGTAGCGACGATAAATAAAACGTACAACACAACACAGGGTTATCTGAATGACAAATGGAATGCATAGATCTTGAATAAAATGGGTAATGGATGAGGGCTAGCTGGATATGAAATGGGATGGGGGGAAAAAACAGGGTTAACTGGATCTGAAATTGGATACATATATATATATAACAACAACAATATAGATATACATATGTGAAAGATACACCATAGATAAACAAAACTCTTGTTTCACCAATGGTATCATTCATTTAAAGTAGATATCTTGTTTCAATAAACTAATATCTAATTTAGTGTACAAGATATCTGTTTGACTTAAATCTACATACATTGTTATATCATATTACTACTATAATATGTCTTACTAGCAGAAAGAGATATCTGTTTGGATCAACAAGATCACTTTGATTAAAGAGCTATCTTCTATTGACATAGACGAACCTTAATACTGCAAGAGATATATTTAATTATTTAACTTTTTTTTTTGTATTAATATTTTTTATTTTCCTTTTCATGTCATTACAAGAACAAATTACACACATATACATATATACATACACATACATACATGCACATATTACACATTTCAGTTAGTGATTAAGAATAATATGTCATGAAAGGTCACAAAGAATAAGATGTTTTTTTATAGATTTTATAGATTTAAATAGAGTTAAAAGAGTAGATTCTTCCGTTACATTTAACGGAGCAAAAACAAAGGGAAAAAACAGCAACAAAACAAAGAGAAAAAGACAAACGGTTTTGAGAAAACTGTCCTACAGCTGTATTTGATCCCAATTATTTAACAATTAAATGTTCGCTTGCTGCAATACATCGAGGTATGAAATGTCAGTTTCTTTATGCTTAATTTGTTTATAGAAACCGAAGGTTCATTATATATAATGGAACAACTATCTAAATTAACCCGCCGGATAAATTGGACGGAATGTGCAAACAACATAGATCCAGATCAGCCGCGGCATAATGTATTTTTGAGATT
Source organism: Archivesica marissinica (assembly GCA_014843695.1). NCBI lineage: Eukaryota > Metazoa > Mollusca > Bivalvia > Venerida > Vesicomyidae > Archivesica > Archivesica marissinica. The sequence goes on from CM026395.1 coordinate 11,099,676, forward strand.
TTGTAGTTTCAGTGTGAAGAGCCCTAATCAGTAAAAAGTAAATAATTGGCCAATACGTTAGGTAAATATGCCAGAAACACATGTATGACAGCACTTACAATTCATGCTGGGTGTTCGTGAAATCTATATAATCCTGAAAATGTCGTGTACAGTGGGACAAACCCTCTTAAAACCAGAACCCCTCTAATGCGGAATTCCCACCAAACTGGACGATTTTCCTGGTCTCAATATTTTTCCTTTTTTATTCATGATAAAAAACCATCTGAACCGACACCCCCCTTTTCCGAATACTGGACAAGTTTTAAGAATTCGCTAGAAACCGGATGATTTTCCTGGTCCCGATATTTTTCCTTTACGTGTCACTGTAAAAAACTCTCTGAACCAAAACGCCTCTTTTCCGAATAACAGACAACCATTTGTGCGCATTTCTATTGCAAATTACCCCTGAAAACCGAACGCCCGACGGCGAAAATACTGATCAGAACAATCCTAGTCTTGCCTGAAGTTTAACACCTTTGGTGTTTTCAAAATACAATTACAGGTAATCAATCGGCGGTGTTGTGAGAATAAAGAGGTTAAATTATTATTATTATTTTACATTACAGTCTTTTCCATTGCGCTTTTTAGCGCAGTAAATTATATTTGGACCCGCTATACATGATCTGTAGTAAAATCAAGTTTCTGGAAACAAAACACAGAAATTCTATCTATTTTTAGACACACAACTGTTGTACTTTTAAGAAGCTCCATAGTGGTTACTTCCCCTTATATACTATAATCTATAGTCCACAATATTAATTGTTGTAATACTATGTGTTTATTAGTTAGTGTACCAGTCAGTTGACGGTATTAAATCAAGGCGGCCATATAAACTTTATTGGCAATTTGATGCATCGGAGAAAACATGTCTCGGACAGTATTGATGTTGAAATTGAACATTTATAAGCAGACCGTACCAATCGGAGTCCAGATCAGTTGGCAATATGTCAAACTGGACACAACCTAGAAATGCATTTTTCAATTTACAAATTTCCATTTTTTCAGATATGGATATGGGAGCGTTGAAAGCGCAAGTACGTAACCTTAGTCTTCCTGTAAACATTGTTTGGATAGGTCCACATCTTCGCCAGTTTGTCAACGAAAGAATTGCACAAAATCTTCCGGTGCTCTTCTTCAGTTGGGATCCAAACATTCTGACAGCCGGGAAGCTCTTCACTCGCATTAAATTCCCGCTATGCCAGGATGACCTCACACAGTTGCCTATGGACTGCGACTTTGGCTTGAATCAGTTTACGAAGATCGTCTGGTCAAAGTTGAAAACAAGCATCCCAGAAGCGTATCACGTGATATCAAAGCTAACGTTCCATCAAGATGAATATATCCGATTGATACAGATGTTTCGAAGCTCTTCATATGTGGAAGAAATAGCGTGTGAGTGGATTCAGAACCATGAAGTGGTTTGGAAATCGTGGCTTCCGGAGAATTTATCGAACAAAACAAAGATTTATCTGGGAGGGCTGTTTCCCATGACAGGCCAGTATTGGATGGAGCCGGGACTCGTGCAAGGTAAATAAAAGCCGTTTCACTGATGCACGTGCATGCATGTAGATTGGCAGATTTTGTCCTCGGAAATAAAATCTATATCGATTATTTGATAATTGACTGGGGACACCGAGCTCAACAATAAAATCAACAAATATACATAGTTATGTTGATTTTTTATATCTTTTCAGCACAAAATAAAATTGTGTGTCTTATGTCTTATTGCGCCAATGACTACCACTGTGAAACATTCAATGTAATATATTGATTTTGAAATAATTGCCTGACTTCTGTCTTAGTGTTATAAATGCATTACAAATAATCTTCATTATTCTGAATGGTAGATTTTGTATGTCAGAAATGGTTAGCAAGGTTTAATATTATGTATATTTTATGTAGTCCTGTTTCCGCCATCAATTCTACGACTTTTCATGCATGTGAAAACATGAATTTTTTTACTTAAAACGTCAACTTTGTGGTCAGCACTCACGCGAAAAGTCGAAAACGTTTGTTGGTTGATGATTATCACGTATCTACTTGAAAAGACATTTTATCTCCTAAACTTCAACATTTCGCTCTAATGAATTACAGAAAATACCCAGAAAAGTCGATAATTAACACGATCCATTAATAGTAATACTTCTACTTCATAATTATATTTTTATTATTCTTCTACCAACAGTATTACTGGAATGGTTGAATAGGGTATCTATATATGGTTGTGTTTCAGGAGGTGAGCTGGCGTTGGATTTGATCAACCAGGATCCAGGTGTTTTACCGGAACATCAACTTCAGCTGATTGTCAGCAACAGTGAATGCCTGTCCGATGTCTCCATGAAAGCCTTCATCAAATACATCACAAATACATCTATACCTATCGCTGGAATACTGGGTAAGGTCATGGCCGGTCATCACAAATACATCTATACCTATCGCTGGAATACTGGGTAAGATCATGGCCGGTCATCACATATATATCTATACCTATCGCTGTAATACTGGGTAAGGTCATGGCCGGTCATCACATATATATCTATACCTATTGTTGCAATACTGGGTAAGGTCATGGCCGGTCATCACATATATATCTATACCTATCGCTGTAATACTGGGTAAGGTCATGGCCGGTCATCACAAATACATCTATACCTATCGCTGGAATACTGGGTAAGATCATGGCCGGTCATCACATATATATCTATACCTATCGCTGTAATACTGGGTAAGGTCATGGCCGGTCATCACATATATATCTATACCTATCGCTGTAATACTGGGTAAGGTCATGGCAGGTCATCGCATGTACATCTATACCTATCGCTGGAATACTGGGTAAGGTCATGGCCGGTCATCACATATATATCTATACCTATCGCTGGAATATTGGGTAAGGTCATGGCCGGTCATCGCATGTACATCTATACCTATCGCTGGAATATTGGGTAAGGTCATGGCCGGTCATCGCATGTACATCTATACCTATCGCTGTAATACTGGGTAAGGTCATGGCCGGTCATCGCATGTACATCTATACCTATCGCTGGAATATTGGGTAAGGTCATGGCAGGTCATCGCATGTACATCTATACCTATCGCTGGAATATTGGGTAAGGTCATGGCCGGTCATCGCATGTACATCTATACCTATCGCTGGAATATTGGGTAAGGTCATGGCAGGTCATCGCATGTACATCTATACCTATCGCTGGAATACTGGGTAGGGTCATGGCCGGTCATCACATATATATCTATACCTATCGCTGGAATATTGGGTAAGGTCATGGCCAGTCAACACATATATATCTATACCTATCGCTGGAATACTGGGTAAGGTCATGGCAGGTCATCACATATATATCTATACCTATCGCTGGAATACTGGGTAAGGTCATGGCAGGTCATCACATATATATCTATACCTATCGCTGGAATACTGGGTAAGGTCATGGCCGGTCATCACATATATATCTATACCTATCGTTGGAATACTGGGTAAGGTCATGGCAGGTCATCACATATATATCTATACCTATCGCTGGAATACTGGGTAAGGTCATGGCAGGTCATCATATATATATCTATACCTATCGTTGGAATACTGGGTAAGGTCATGGCAGGTCATCGCATATATATCTATACCTATCGCTGTAATACTGGGTAAGGTCATGGCCGGTCATCACATATATATCTATACCTATCGCTGCAATACTGGGTAAGGTCATGGCCGGTCATCACATATATATCTATACCTATCGCTGCAATACTGGGTAATGTGGTCATCACATATACATCTATACCTATTGTTGCAATACTGGGTAATGTGGTCATCACATATACATCTATACTATTGTTGCAATACTAGGTAATTAGTTCATCACATTTACATCTATACCTATTGTTGCAATACTAGGTAATTAGTTCATCACATATACATCTATACCTATTGTTGCAATACTAGGTAATTAGTTCATCACATTTACATCTATACCTATTGTTGCAATACTAGGTAATTAGTTCATCACATTTACATCTATACCTATTGTTGCAATACTGGGTAATGTGGTCATCACAAACACATAAAATGCCTCACCCCCCATAGATTTTACTGACAACTGTGACAATAGGTAGCTCTGTGGATGGTCAATAGCAAGAAGGATCAATAACTAATTAACGAATTTATTGCATCGACCACCTTTAATTAATAAAATATTGGAATTATTGTATCGATTCAGAATTTTAAAAATGTTTAATTGTTTTCTGAAGTTATTTTAGTCAAATAAATCGGCCTCAAAATGTAAAGAGGATGACTGCTGGCAAGAAGAACCCGTCAGTATCTTTTCGGTATTTAAGCTTCCTTTGGACTCATTGTCGTCGACCTTGACATTTATGTTACTGCTGTCACTGTAAACAATTAAGGTGACAAATAGATTTGGTTCCGTTACTGACGGGGAACTAGAAGCCAGGAGGCTGTCGCTTCATTCTAACTTTACATTCCGTTACTGACGGGGAACTAGAAGCCAGGAGGCTGTCGCTTCATTCTAACTTTACATTCCATTACCGACGGGGAACTAGAAGCCAGGAGGCTGTCGCTTCATTCTAACTTTACATTCCGTTACTGACGGGGAACTAGAAGCCAGGAGGCTGTCGCTTCATTCTAACTTTACATTTTGACGCCGATTTATTTAAATAAAGTATGTTCAGAAAACAATTAAACGCTTTGTCAGTGAATAAAGCAGTCCTGGCTGTACATGAAGTGAATCAGTGTAACGTTTCCCATCGCAGGTCCGGGTTGCTCGGATGAAGCGGAACCCATTGCTGCACTGTCGCGACACTTCAATATGCTGGTTGTAAGTTATGGAGCCGAGGCGTCATCACTGTCGGACAGACAGAAATACCCGTTCTTCTATAGAACCATTCCACAGGTGGACCATAACAAGTAAGCTGCTATGAGTTAATGAAATAAAAGTCATTAAGGTTTCATGTCAGGTTGTATCAGTCTCCGCTAATTACCAGAGACTCACTCAGAACTTGCTTATAATTGTGGATGGTTGTAGAGTTCTTCCCCCTGCGGACAAAACTGTCTAGATTCCCTCAATTACCACAAACATTCTCACTCAGAACTTTCCTATGATGGATGAGGTTGTTGAGTACATGACTGCCTTGAAGTAGGCTTATGTCTCTATGACAACTGTTTACCTGTCCATCAGGGTACCTGCCTGTGTCTGACATACTGCCACTAGTGGCACCTCCATGGGGTATTCCACCACTAAATTCTAGAAAGTCAACATATTAGGGTACCTGCCTGTGTCTGACATACTGCTACTAGCCACACCTCCATGGGGGTATTCCACCACTAAATTCTAGAAAGTCAACATATTACTAAGCTGTTAGTTTATACAAATTTGTTTAAGCTCGATTACGAAACACATTTAACCTTTTAACCTGAATTTTGGCCAAAACTAGTTCACTATCTGAAAATATTTACTTGTATTTTCCACGGTGTGTTTATTTTCAGGTATGTTTATGAAAGTTTCTTCAAGTCAATGCACTGGAGACAGATTGGCGCTATTTCGGAGGGAGGTCAGGAATTCCCCAACTACCATCTCCTGCTGCAAGAACACCTGCAGCTCTCCGGGATCTCCGTCGTCGTAAAGCGACGACTCATACGCAACGCTAACCTCAATGAACTGGATGTGTCGCAGATATTTGCGGATCTACGTGCGCAGAATGTGCGAGTGATCATTGCGGATGTGTTTGTATTTGCTGCACGAGCTGTGATGTGCGAGGCATGGAGACAGGTAATGTTTATCCGCAGTCTCATTGCCAGGATGGTTTATGCCATTAGACAATTACAAGTTTCAAATTTATTGGCATAATCAGCAACTATATTGGCTTTGGCCATTTACAACGATGTGATACAGAGATAGCGTCACATGACTAACATGTGAAATATTGTTGAGTTCATAGCATTACCTTTATTTTAAAGGCCGCTAAATGGAAGTCGTGATAGCGCAGTGGATGCGCGTTTGCTTCAGGTGCGAAAGGTCCGGAGTTCGAGCCTCACTGGAGCCGTTATGATTGTGCCCTTAGGCAAAGCATTTAAATTCCACGTTGCCTCTTCTCTCTCCGTCATGGCGATGGATTCCATCAGGAATGAGGTCTCGAGAGTGATTAACATAAGTTGTAAGAACTTGTTTCGCAATCGAGCTAAAATAAATTTGTATAAATTAAAAAAAAAAATTAAATGCGTTTACTTGGAAAGTGAACTCTTAAGACATGAAGTGTTCGAGTCACAACGGGTGAACAAACGTCTGCCATTCACTCACTGTGCTTTCGGGTGGGGGGTGGGAGGGGGGAATGTAGAGATATACCTGTATTAGCTTGAACCACACACTCATGAATGTATTATCCCGGCGTTACCAGTTTCCGACGATACGGTACACAACAGACTCCAGTTTTCGCCTAACTGTGTAAATTACCTACAGCGCGAACAAAAGTATGTAAAACAACAGTTTTTAATCAATATAAGTAAGGAACACCAACTTTAACAGTTAACGTTCATTATTTGGACCAAATTTTGTCTATATCCTGTATCTACATAACTCTCATTTAGTTTGACATCGACACGCACATGGGGCATAAGAAGTCGTCACCCCTCCTAATTACTCTGACTGGGGTGCAGAATCGTAAATGGCCCCATCCATTTATGAATCTGGATAAATTTCTAAAAGCAATTTTTTAGCTCACAGACATTCAGGCGTTATACTTTATATGGAAATGAAATTCATTTTCTAACATATTTTTATTACAAATTGTACATATCTAATGAATATGAAATAAATTGTGTTGTGTTCACATTTTGCACGCTAGCAGTCAATATAAAATTGGAAACATTTTGATCAACATGTATATCTACCATCAGTTTAACATTCTACATATATTTATGACTTCATTTCATGCAAATTGTATATGTATTATTATGATGATGAGCTATGTAATGCTTAAGTCTAATAAACAATATTCTGTTTTATTACCTAATGCTCTATATAACTTGTAATTCGTTATTTTTGCCTGTTTCATTGCATTTTTTATCCTTCGCTCAGGTCTGGGCAACAGTTTGAAATGTTGACCGGGCAATAGTTTGAACTGTTTCATACTAGACTTTTGAACCAATCATACTCTGAGTATGCTTTCACTGTGCGCAGTAGGATGCGCAATAGGGTGTTATGGAAGTCAAAGTAAAAAATACGTCCCGAATACATTTTAGCTCTGACTGCGCTTGAAGTCATCGATATACATTATGTGAAGCCCTCCTTTCCATTCATTAATTCCTTTCCGTATTTTATTGCATACTTACCGGCGTACCGGCTTTTAGACCAAAACCAAGCGTTTACAAATGATGATTGATTAGTCATCAGCTGACAAACTGGGAAAAACAGAAATTTATCTTGAATTATGGCCCAGGCTAGGTTTGAAGACATGACTGAGGATGAACTCTATGTTTTATTAGAAAATAGGGACTCTCTGAGTACAAAAAACGTTATAAAGCATTAGGTAATAAAACAGTTATTTCATGGGTGTTTGGGGAACAGTCAAAACTATTGTCCCGAGGTATCAGGGAAGACTTTCGAACTGTTGCCCGAGGCCGTTAGGCCGAACGGCCCGGCAACAGTTTGGAAAGTCTTCCCTGATACCTCGGGACAATAATTTTGACTGTTCCCCAAACACCCATGAAATAACTGTATACTGTTCTATAACAGTCAAATATGTCATGAAATGTCATTAGAATTGTGTCGCTATGTAATTCCAGGACATATTTCCATAGTTTTCAGATACCAATAAGAAATATATATTCCCGGACATAAGTCGACCATTATCTCTCATCCAGAAATGTGATATGCAATATGTAGAAAAAATATGCATGTGAAACGAGGAAGAATAAAATATATTTTTTAAAAACACAATTATTTTGTGCAACTTTATTTACAGGGATCATTCTAGTGGGCGAAATTGTCGCCCTAGTGAAGGTTTGGTTTTTACAATTTTCAAACAATATTTTGTCTAGTAAGATACACTGGCCCATTATAAAGCACTTCTTCTATTCAAATGTTGTATTTAATGGTTGTACTGTGCATTTTAACCCTATTTTGCAGAGGTATATTAAAGAACATCAGAAAGCGATCACGCGCTTTCTCACTTCTCCCAAAAATTCTGACCTAGAATGAACCCTGATTTCTGTGTGTTTGTTTTATTGGATTTAATTTAAACATTTGCTTAGACATTTACTTATATTATAAACAACAGAATAAACTGATGCACAAACTTCATAAATTATTGTTGTGCCTCAGTGATGAACTAAAGTCAACCAGATATCTCAAATTGATCCTAGTTTAAAAAATGAAGGGAAAAACCATTGTGGTAATGAGAGTCATAGCCCACAAAGTGCCCTCGACTGATGGAAGCATCCAGTTTAACCCATTCAACACCATGGACTGGTCCATGATATCTTTAGACCAATATATTAATAAGAAAATTACATTTGGATCAGTTCATTTATCAAAATAGGTAATTTTGTCTAAAAATAGTAATATTACTGGCAAAAAGTGCAGATCCTGATGAGACAGCTCGTTATGAGCTGGCTCATCTGGATCTACACTTTTTTTTTGTAAGCCTATTTAGAGGTCTGTGGTGTTGAAAGGGTTAAAGTAGCAAAATTTGACCCTCCGCTGGTTGGGAATATACGGTAATGTATTGTCGTCTGCTACAATATTTGAACTATTTATAGCTTTTATTTTACCCAGCATGCAAAGAGATAACATTGAATTTCATCATTGTAGAGGATGACAGCCCATGAAGGCTATGTATGGTTTTTACCATCCTGGTACGCCAGGCACTGGTGGGACGTGGATTACTACAACAGTCCACCGAGTCTGGGCGACAACCGTCCCCAGGAGCACATTCCGTGTACCACAGAGAATATGGAGTATGCTGTGAATGGCCATTTCATTCTGCAGAAGACATTTTCCGACCCCGACAGCACACGTGTGGTGGGAGGGATTACCATTGGGAAATACAAGGAACAGTACAAATTGCGCGTTGGAAAGGCTGTATGTAACATACTCTAACACTACATATGTGGATCTTACACTCGTGGCGATTTCGCACCATGTTTTATGAAACGAGTTTTGGGATTTTCCTATTGAACTCACCAAAAGACTCGTTTAATAGCAAAATTCCAAAACTTACTTCATATGAAATCACCAGGATTAAGATCCTTTTTATCACATTACCATACCATATAGCGCTCGTGTTAATCATGAGTTTGCACAAAATAACGTTGCCACTTTGGTTTTGGCACCAAGCATCAGCACAAATTGTCATGACATCACTAAATTGTCATGACGTCACTAAATTATCATGACGTCACTAAATTGTCCTGACGTCATTAAATTGTCATGATGTCACTAAATTGTCATGACGTCACTAAATTGTCCTGACTACGCAAATAGCATTATATTTACATTTTAAACAGTGTTATAATTGCGTCAATACATCTTTTTAAATCGTCGTATGAAAGTGCAGTTGGCTGTTGCCTTAGCGATGGATCTGGTTATCCTACACTGCATAAATACACGGCAAACACCATTTCACGTGCATGAAATAACTACTGTAAGCCAAACAATAACACATGAATGTGAGTGCAGTATAACAGAAATATTGCCACAGGAATATATATAGATCTAATGTGCAAATGTTACTGTACAAATGGTTACACCTTCACTAAGTTTCTAGCGAACAATTCAGTGTTGTCCCCCCTGAATCTGCTAGTGCACAATTCAGTGTTGTCCCCCCTGAATATGCTAGTGCACAATACAGTGTTGTCCCCCCTGAATCTGCTAGTGAATGATACAGTGTTGTCCCCCCTGAATCTGCTAGTGAATGATACAGTGTTGTCCCCCCTGAATCTGCTAGTGCACAATTCAGTGTTGATCCCATCTCCCCCTGAATCTGCTAGTGAATGATTCAGTGTTGTCCCCCATGAATCTGCTAGTGAACAATACAGTGTGTTTTCCCCCCTGAATCTGCTGGTGAACAATTCAGTGTTGATCCCATCTCCCCCTGAATATGCTAGTGAATGATTCAGTGTTGTCCCCCCTGATTCTGCTGGTGAACAATTCAGTGTTGTCCCCCCTGAATCTGCTGGTGAACAATTCAGTGTTGTCCCCCCTGAATCTGCTGGTGAACAATTCAGTGTTATCCCATTCTGAATCTGCTGGTGAACAATTCAGTGTTATCCCCCCTGAATCTGCTGGTGAACAATTCAGTGTTGTCCCCCCTGAATCTGCTAGTGAATGATACAGTGTTGTCCCCCCTGAATCTGCTAGTGAATGATACAGTGTTGTCCCCCCTGAATCTGCTAGTGCACAATTCAGTGTTGATCCCATCTCCCCCTGAATCTGCTAGTGAATGATTCAGTGTTGTCCCCCATGAATCTGCTAGTGAACAATACAGTGTGTTTTCCCCCCTGAATCTGCTGGTGAACAATTCAGTGTTGATCCCATCTCCCCCTGAATATGCTAGTGAATGATTCAGTGTTGTCCCCCCTGATTCTGCTGGTGAACAATTCAGTGTTGTCCCCCCTGAATCTGCTGGTGAACAATTCAGTGTTGTCCCCCCTGAATCTGCTGGTGAACAATTCAGTGTTATCCCATTCTGAATCTGCTGGTGAACAATTCAGTGTTATCCCCCCTGAATCTGCTGGTGAACAATTCAGTGTTATCCCCCCTGAATCTGCTAGTGAACAATTCAGTGTTGTCCCCCCTGAATCTGCTGGTGAACAATTCAGTGTTATCCCATTCTGAATCTGCTGGTGAACAATTCAGTGTTATCCCCCCTGAATCTGCTAGTGAACAATTCAGTGTTATCCCCCCTGAATCTGCTAGTGAACAATTCAGTGTTATCCCCCCTGAATCTGCTGTGAACAATTCAGTGTTGTCCCCCCTGAATCTGCTGGTGAACAATTCAGTGTTATCCCATTCTGAATCTGCTGGTGAACAATTCAGTGTTATCCCCCCTGAATCTGCTGGTGAACAATTCAGTGTTATCCCCCCTGAATCTGCTAGTGAACAATTCAGTGTTGTCCCCCCTGAATCTGCTGGTGAACAATTCAGTGTTATCCCATTCTGAATCTGCTGGTGAACAATTCAGTGTTATCCCCCCTGAATCTGCTAGTGAACAATTCAGTGTTATCCCCCCTGAATCTGCTAGTGAACAATTCAGTGTTATCCCCCCTGAATCTGCTGGTGAACAATACAGTGTTATCCCATTCTGAATCTGCTGGTGAACAATACAGTGTTCCCCCCCCTGAATCTGCTGGTGATCAATACAGTGTTCCCCCCCCCTGAATCTGCTGGTGAACAATACAGTGTTCCCCCCCCCCTGAATCTGCTGGTGAACAATACAGTGTTTCCCCCCCCCCCTGAATCTGCTGGTGAACAATACAGTGTTGTCCCCCCTGAATCTGCTGGTGAACAATACAGTGTTGTCCCCCTGAATCTACTGGTGAACAATACAGTGTTCCCCCCCCCCTGAATCTGCTAGTGAACAATACAGTGTTCCCCCCCTGAATCTGCTGGTGGACAATACAGTGTTGTCCCCCCTGAATCTGCTGGTGAACAATACAGTGTCCCCCCCCCTGAATCTGCTGGTGAACAATACAGTGTTGTCCCCCCTGAATCTGCTGGTGAACAATACAGTGTTTCCTCCCCCCCTGAATCTGCTGTGAACAATACAGTGTTGTCCCCCCCCCCTGAATCTGCTGGTGAACACTACAGTGTTTCCTCCCCCCCCCCCTGAATCTGCTGGTGAACAATACAGTGTTGTCCCCCCTGAATCTGCTGGCGAACAATACAGTGTTGTCCCCCCTGAATCTGCTGGTGAACAATACAGTGTTTCCCCCCCCCCTGAATCTGCTGGTGAACAATACAGTGTTGTCCCCCCCCCCCTGAATCTGCTGGTGAACAATACAGTGTTGTCCCCCCCCCCTGAATCTGCTGGTGCACAATACAGTGTTGTCCCCCTGAATCTGCTAGTGCACAATACAGTGTCCCCCCCCTGAATCTGCTGGTGAACAATACAGTGTTGTCCCCCCTGAATCTGCTGGTGAACAATACAGTGTTCCCCCCTCTAAATCTGCTGGTGAACAATACAGTGTTATCCCATTCTGAATCCGCTAGTGAACAATTCATCTTCTTCCTATATTTAGGACTTTGATGAGACGCCATTCGCATCATTTGTGTACGATGCGGTTTGGACGTATGCAAGAGCCCTGGATAGAGTGCTGAGGAGAGATCCTGGGGCCCTGGAAAATATCCACTCTAATGAAAACACAATGTGAGTGAAAATTATTTTCCTTTACCTTAGAATAACAAAAGGGGTGGATCATGGTGTCTATTACTTATTGATACAGATGTGTCATGTTTAAAAACACTGACTATGATGGATTAGTTTTACAAATTTATTTTAGCTCGATTGCGAAACAAGTTCTTACAACTTATATTAATCATTCTCGAGACCTCATTCCTGATGGAATCAATCGCCATGAGGGCGAGAGAAGAGGCAACATGGAATTTAAATGCCTTGCCTAAGGGTACAATCGTAACGGCTCCAGTGGGGCTCGAACTCTGGGCTTTTCACACCTGTAGCGAATGCGCTACCATTGCGCTAATACTACGATGAATTACCAGCAATAGTAAACAGAATTTATATACTCTATTGGTTGGGAACCAGATTGTTGTACTCCTCATTCTAGAGGGCGATGTGGGCGAAATTGTCACCCTAGGGACCATGACTTCTCCCTAAAAAAAAATATTTATTGGTTTTTACAATTTTCAAACAAAATTGTGTCTAGTAAGATACACTGTCCCATTATAAAGCACTCCTTCTATTCAAATGTTGTATTTAATGGTTGTACTGTGCATTTTAACCCTATTTTGCAGAAGTATATTAAAGAACACCATTTAAGGAAGCGATCACGCGCTTTCTCACTTCTCCCAAAAATTCTGACCTAGAATGAACCCTGCGGAACTATTCTATTTTGCAGTTTATTTGTTGAAGAAATGAACAGGACGAATTTCCAGGGAGTATCTGGTCACATCCACTTCAAGGGGGGAGACAGGCCGGGTACCATTTCTATTGTGCAATATTTTCTGAATGAGACTCACATGATTGGTCGCTATGAGCCGGGTCACGGCAACCAGAAAGGGGTGCTAGAGATCAAAGCTGCAAGTCTGCGATGGTTGACTATGGGTGGTATGACACCTACTGATGGAAACCCAGGTAGATAAACAGTTGTCAACACTTCTCTTCAGCTCATCTAAATGAGCTAACATGAATGTTGGAATTAGTATTATGTGATTATGTTAAAGATTTTATCAAATTATCAATGTATTTACTAGTTTAAACAAATCTTAGCTCGATTGCGAAACAAGTTCCTACATCTTATATTAATCACTCTCGAGACCACATTCCTGATGGAATCATATTGCCACGAAGGAGAGAGAAAAGGCATGTGAGAATTAAATGCATTGCCTAAGGGTACAATCGTAACAGCTACAGTGGGGACTGAACTGACGTGCAAGGCACAATCGTAACTCCGGGCCTTTCGCACCGGAAGCGAACTACTTCATTTTGTTTCTTCCACCCGTTAAGGATATTTGTACAGGAGCCAATCAGGTACATACAGTCTGATTTATCCAGAAATGTATATTGGTAGTTTTAGTTGAAATCCTTAGAACTTACTATTGTTCCCTAACCAGATGTCGCAGTATATTAAACATGATTTTATCAAAATCAGATAAATAAATTGATAACAAATTTGTAAAGTATCTGTTGGATATACTGTAGGATAGCTGTCAATATTCAATAATTTAATAATCATAAGATGAGGAAACGGATGAACATTAATAGCATGTGGTGCATAGGAAGCAACGATAAAAACAAAGGAAATAAATTTAGAGGACTTCCTATCCTTTTTTAAAGAATATTCAATGGGGGCAGTAACTGATCAATGTCTCTCTCTCTGTTATTTTCAGAAGAGCAGCGTTGTGTTATTGAAAGTTTCCGTGTTTTGTTCAACATCAAGTGTGAAGTAGCCATTGTGCTAGCCAACGTGATGGCCTTCGGTACATTTGCACTCATTCTCATCTGTGTTCTCATATTCTTCAAGGTCAGGTGAGTACAACTTGTTGCCTGTTTCCATGGTAACTGGAGTATTTTAAACCTAATAGATTCTATTTTTAGATTTAATAATATGGGTGTACTTTTTGTGTTTTAAGTTTATTTATCATCGCTACCGGTTGCCCATATGAGCGACGCCTCCTGAAGATATTAGTCATTTTAGAGTTTTGGAGGATAGTGCAATGATACAGACAGAGACCCGTTCCAGAGTCTCATTTGGTTCTTTTACGTGCACAGTGTACAGCACCGACATGAGACCTTGGTTTAAAGTCCCATCTGAAAGACTGTTCATTTTATTAGGGTCAGATGGGGAATGGAACCAGCGATCCCTGGATTCCCAGTCCATCGGGTTAACCACTGGATTATGTATCTGTCCGACTCATTGTCCTTTATTTTAGTTTTGTATAAGTGTACTTTATCATGGATCCAAATTACACTAATGACAACAGGGCTCATCCTAGGCGAGAATGTTTGGGAGGAGTGAGAATGTTTGGGAGGAGTGAGAATGTTTGGGAGGAGTGAGAATGGTTTGGGAGGAGTGAGAATGTTTGGGAGGAGTGAGAATGGTTTGGGAGGAGTGAGAATGGTTCGGGAGGAGTGAGAATGTTTGGGAGGAGTGAGAATGGTTTGGGAGGAGTGAGAATGGTTTGGGAGGAGTGAGAATGGTTCGGGAGGAGTGAGAATGTTTTGGGAGGATGAGAATGGTTTGGGAGGAGTGAGAATGTTCGGGAGGAGTGAGAATGGTTTGGGAGGAGTGAGAATGTTCGGGAGGAGTGAGAATGATTCGGGAGGAGTGAGAATGTTTGGGAGGAGTGAGAATATTTGGGAGGAGTGAGAATGGTTTGGGAGGAGTGAGAATGTTTGGGAGGAGCGAGAATGGTTTGGGAGGAGTGAGAATGGTTTGGGAGGAGTGAGAATGGTTTGGGAGGAGTGAGAATGTTTGGGAGGAGTGAGAATGGTTTGGGAGGAGTGAGAATGGTTTGGGAGGAGTGAGAATGGTTTGGGATGAGTGAGAATGTTTGGGAGGAGTGAGAATGGTTTGGGAGGAGTGAGAATGGTTTGGAGGAGTGAGAATGTTTGGGAGGAGTGAGAATGGTTTGGGAGGAGTGAGAATGGTTTGGGAGGAGTGAGAAGGTTTGGGAGGAGTGAGAATGGTTTGGGAGGAGTGAGAATGTTTGGGAGGAGTGAGATTGTTTGGGAGGTGTGAGAATGGTTGGGAGGTGTGAGAATGGTTTGGGAGGAGTGAGATTGTTGGGAGGTGGTGAGAATGGTTTGGGAGGAGTGAGATTGTTTGGGAGGTGTGAGAATGGGTTGGGAGGAGTGAGATTGTTTGGGAGGTGTGAGAATGGTTTGGGAGGAGTGAGAATGTTTGGGAGGAGTGAGAATGGTTTGGGAGGAGTGAGATTGTTTGGGAGGTGTGAGATTGTTTGGGAGGTGTGAGCATGGTTTGGGAGGAGTGAGAATATTTGGGAGGTGTGAGATTGTTTGGGAGGAGTGAGATTGTTTGGGAGGAGTGAGATTGTTTGGGAGGAGTGAGATTGTTTGGGAGGAGTGAGATTGTTTGGGAGGAGTGAGAATGTTTGGGAGGAGTGAGAATGTTTGGGAGGAGTGAGAATGTTTGGGAGGAGTGAGAATGTTTGGGAGGAGTGAGAATGTTTGGGAGGAGGAGATTGTTTGGGAGGAGTGAGAATGTTTGGGAGGAGTGAGAATGTTTGGGAGGAGTGAGATTGTTTGGAAGGAGTGAGATTGTTTGGAGGAGTGAGATTGTTGGGAGGAGTGAGATTGTTTGGGAGGAGTGAGATTGTTTGGGAGGAGTGAGATTGTTTGGGAGGAGTGTGAGAATGGTTGGGGAGGAGTGAGAATGTTTGGGAGGAGTGAGAATGGTTGGGAGGAGTGAGATTGTTTGGGAGGTGTGAGATTGTTTGGGAGGTGTGAGCATGGTTTGGGAGGAGTGAGAATATTTGGGAGGTGTGAGATTGTTTGGGAGGAGTGAGATTGTTTGGGAGGAGTGAGATTGTTTGGGAGGAGTGAGATTGTTTGGGAGGAGTGAGATTGTTTGGGAGGAGTGAGAATGTTTGGGAGGAGTGAGAATGTTTGGGAGGAGTGAGAATGTTTGGGAGTGAGAATGTTTGGGAGGAGTGAGAAAGCATGGGATTGCGCCATTAAATAGTGTTATTTACTAAATTTCAACAAATATAGTGTTATAATACACAATATGACCATTAAATATAACATTTGAATACAAGGGGTGCTTTATGTACAGTGGCCAGTGTATCTTATTGGACATAATGTTGTATGTATACTGTGAAATAATTGGGTTGTTTTAGGGAGAAGTGAGGACCCCAGGGGGCTAAGACAGGGTCCCTAGGGCGACTATTTCGCCCTCTAAAATGAACCTTGGGCAAATATGTGAACTTCTCTTTACATACAACTACAACTTATGAGTAACCCTTCAATTTTGTTGTGACAAGAAGGTTATATTATGTTATATTTCGGGTTTTACGCATGCATCAGCACCATTTTGGGCTATATCGCCGGCAGGCAGTTTACCTAACAACACCTTTCCTGGGCAGGCTCCAGCGGTTAACCAGTACTTGGGTGCACCAACCTCCGTAAGAAACTGCCAACTTTTTCATATAAATGAGACACGGCCTGAGTGGGGCTCGAACCCGTGACCATCAGTGATGATAGGTTACAGTGGTATGCAAGTCAGCGACCTTAACCACTCAACCACGGAGGCAGACTGTGACCAGAAGGTATATACCGGCATATGTTATTATGACAGTTTTGTTGTGACCAGAAGGTATATACCAGCATATGTTATTATGACAGTTTTGTTGTGACCAGAAGGTATATACCAACATATGTTATTATGACAGTTTTGTTGTGACCAGAAGGTATATACCGGCATATGTTATTATGACAGTTTTGTTGTGACCAGAAGGTATATACCGGCATATGTTGTTATGACAGTTTTGTTGTGACCAGAAGGTATATACCGGCATATGTTGTTATGACAGTTTTGTTGTGACCAGAAGGTATATACAGGCATATGTTATTATGACAGTTTTGTTGTGACCAGAAGGTATATACCAGCATATGTTGTTATGACAGTTTTGTTGTGACAAGAAGGTATATACCGGCATATATTATTATGACAGTTTTGTTGTGACCAGAAGGTATATACCAGCATATGTTGTTATGACAGTTTTGTTGTGACCAGAAGGTATATACCGGCATATGTTGTTATGACTGTTTTGTTGTGACCAGAAGGTATATACCGGCATATGTTGTTATGACAGTTTTGTTGTGACCAGAAGGTATATACAGGCATATGTTATTATGACAGTTTTGTTGTGACAAGAAGGTATATACCGGCATATGTTATTATGACAGTTTTGTTGTGACCAGAAGGTATATACCGGCATATGTTATTATGACAGTTTTGTTGTGACCAGAAGGTATATACCAGCATATGTTGTTATGACAGTTTTGTTGTGACCAGAAGGTATATACCGGCATATGTTGTTATGACAGTTTTGTTGTGACCAGAAGGTATATACCGGCATATGTTGTTATGACAGTTTTGTTGTGACCAGAAGGTATATACCGGCATATGTTATTATGACAGTTTTGTTGTGACCAGAAGGTATATACCGGCATATGTTATTATGACAGTTTTGTTGTGACAAGACGGTACATACTGGCATATGTTATTATGACAGTTTTGTTGTGACAAGAAGGTATATACCGGCATATGTTATTATGACAGTTTTGTTGTGACCAGAAGGTATATACCAGCATATGTTATTATGACAGTTTTGAGAACGGCGTGTTGTATTGTATTCTCAGGTATGACAAGAAGGTAAGAGCCACACATGAAAGAATGAGAGAGCTTGGATTGCTGACCAATGACTTCTCCCAGTGTTTCTCCCTGGATGAGTGGGAGATCCCCCGAGAGAAAGTCGTCCTCAATCGTAAGCTGGGAGAGGGTGCGTTTGGTACGGTGTACGGCGGGGAGGCCCAGATAGACGAGGAGGGATGGGTTGCGGTCGCCGTGAAAACACTGAAAGTCGGATCTACAGTACAAGAAAAGGTGAATTGTAATACTTCAATCTATTTTACCTTGTCATAGTATGCACCTGGAGTATTCCTTTACAGTGGATTATCTCCCCTCCTCTGAGAGGGTACATATTTCTTTAAAATAAGGTATGTTTTCACCAAATGTAACAATTTCGTAACTAATTTTTAAACTTATGGCCCAATCCATTGGCTTCAACATTGTTGACAATTTGTGTGCAAAATTGCAATGGATCGTATATCGTACATAATTATATAAGGTTGTTTTATTTGATTTGTAGAGTAAAATCCCTCTAATCTGGACCACCTCTAATCCGGTACCCCCCTCTAAGCTGGACTTTTGTCTGGTCCGGATTAGATGGGTTTTACTGTATTGTGTACATTCTATATTTATTATATATTTATAATACCATAAAATATGATTCGGGCTTGACCAGTACAATGTATTAGTGTGCTACGGGCTTGACCAGTACAATATATCAGTGTGCTACGGGCTTGACCAGTACAATATATCAGTGTGCTACGGGCTTGACCAGTACAATGTATCAGTGTGGCTACGGGCTTGACCAATGTATTAGTGTGCTACGGGCTTGACCAGTACAATGTATTAGTGTGCTACGGGCTTGACCAGTACAATGTATTAGTGTGCTACGGGGCTTGACCAGTACAATGTATCAGTGTGGCTATGGGCTTGACCAGTACAATGTATCAGTGTGGCTAAGGGCTTGACCAGTACAATGTATTAGTGTAAAGTGAACATTATGTGTATATTTATAGGTGGATTTCCTGAGTGAGGCGGAGTTGATGAAGAGGTTTAGTTATCACAATATTGTATGTTTATTGGGTGTTTGCACGAGGGAGGAACCGGCCTACTTCATCATGGAATTCTTAGTGCATGGTAGGTGGATATTTATATCTATTTCTTAGTGCATGGTAGGTGGATATTTATATCTATTTCTTAGTGCATGGTAGGTGGATATTTATATCTATTTCTTAGTGCATGGTAGGTGGATATTTATATCTATTTCTTAGTGCATGGTAGGTGGATATTTATATCTATTTCTTAGTGCATGGTAGGTGGATATTTATATCTATTTCTTAGTGCATGGTAGGTGGATATTTATATCTATTTCTTAGTGCATGGTAGGTGGATATTTATATCTATTTCTTAGTGCATGGTAGGTGGATATTTATATCTATTTCTTAGTGCATGGTAGGTGGATATTTATATCTATTTCGTATTGCATGGTAGCAGAAGTTTAAAGCATGCAAGGTAAAAGTTTACAGTATATAAAGGAGAAATTTAAGATAGAAAAGGGAGAAATTTAAGATATACAAGGGAGAAGTTTATAGTACAAGGGAGAAGTTTAAGATATACAAGGGAGAAGTTAAGATATACAAGGGAGAAATTTAAGATATACAAGGGGGACATTTAAAGTATACAAGGGAGAAGTTTAAGATATACAAGGAAGAAGTTTAAGATATACAAGCGAATAGTTTAAGATATACAAGGGAGAAGTTTAAGATATACAAGGGAGAAATTTACAACATACAAGTTTAAGATATACATGGGAGAAGTTTAAGATATACAAGGGAGAAGTTTAAGATATACAACGGAGAAGTTTAAGATATACAAAGGAGAAGTTGTGCCATCTGATCGGGGCTCTATGCCGTTTGCTATTCGAATAGTGGAGCTAAAACACTTGGCTGAATAGCAAGCAACATAGATCCTGATGAGACACGGCATTACGCCATGGCTGATCTAGATCTATGTTGTTTGCAAATATGATTTTATTTACTCAGCAGGCAAATGGTTAAGACGTACATTGATTTTATATTTGCTAATGATACATGCACAATATACCTGTACTTATACCGCAATAACCAGGTGACCTGAAGACGTACCTTCTGTCCAGACGTAACATGGTTGGTTCCATGGCCAGGGAGGCGGAGGATGTGAATGCCCGCAAGTTGACACAGATGGCTCTTGATGTGGCGTATGGGCTCAGATATCTACATGATCTCAAATATGTACATAGGTATGACATGCTGGTTGTGTGTGTCGTATTGATCATCTGTATCAGAAATGTATATGCATTCTCGAGATCATAGCATGTACCATCCAACAAGTAGAAAGCCTACGTGCTGTCCGATTAGCGGTGGTTAGCACGCTCGCTTCTCACCAATGCAACCCGGGTTCGATCCTCGAACCGGGAAGTATGTGAGATGGTACAGTGGTCGCCAGATCGGACAGGTGGGTTTTCTCTGGGTACTCCGGTTTCCTCCCACATGAATGACCACATATACACTTTCATTCGCGCCAACGAGAGTGATTAATATAAGTTGTTAGAACTTGCTTCGCAATCGTTGTAAAATAAATAAAGTTTTAAAATTTGATAAACTACGTGGTATGATGGATATTGTGCTAGCCTCATAATCGAGATGTTGCGAGTTTGAACACCTCCAAATCTGCGGTTGTGGTCTCCTTAGGCAAAACTGTTAAATGCACATTGCCTCATCTCTCTGCAGTGTACCTTATAGCCTCATCTCTCTGCCTCATTGTGATGGATTCCATCAGGAATGAGCCAAGAGCGAAAATAAATTTGTATAAACAAAAAGAAAGAAAGCCCATGTGTTGGAACCGTTGTGAGTTTGAACACCGTCAAATCTTTTTGTAAACACCTTGATGTTTTCATGGCAGTATGCAAGCTGCCATACTTAGATACCTATTTCATAGTTGTCTACCGTATACAAGCTGGCATACATTAGATACCTATTTCATAATTGTCTACCTTATACAAGCTGGCATACATTAGATACCTATTTCATAATTGTCACCTTATACAAGCTGGCATACATTAGATACCTATTTCATAGTTGTCACCTTATACAAGCTGGCATACATTAGATACCTATTTCATAATTGTCACCTTATACAAGCTGGCATACATTAGATACCTATTTCATAGTTGTCACCTTATACAAGCTGGCATACATTAGATACCTATTTCATAGCAGTGTACCTTATACAAGCTGGCATACATTAGATACCTATTTCATAGCAGTGTACCTTATACAAGCTGGCATACATTAGATACCTATTTCATAGCAGTGTACCTTATACAAGCTGGCATACTTAGATACCTATTTCATAGCAGTCTACCTTAATGTTGCATGGAGATGATACCGACAGTAGTTGACAGCTATAATTTTCTATTACCTCCCTTGGCAGATAAAGTCCGATTTATTCCAAAATGTGAATAGGTCCTTTTAGTTAGAATCCTTTATTTTTACTGTTGTTCCCTAACCAGATGTTGCAGTATGATAAATGTGATTTTATCCATAACGTCTTAATTAACTGATAACTTTCTTTTACAAATAACTACCCATTTTATATACTGTATGAGATCTGTCGAGATATAGGTCGAGATATAGTAATTTAATAATAACAAGAAGCGATAGTTACATAGTAGAATAAAAATGTTACCATGTTGTGCAAAGGAAACAACGATAAAAACAGAGGGAAACACTTAATAGGACCTATCTACTTTTAGGGAGTATGCAAGGGCAGTAACTGACCGATGTCTCATTCAATATGCTAAGCTATTAATGTACTTCCATGTATTGCATGTTTTAAGTAGTAATGTCTCGTTGTTTGCAGGGACTTAGCATGTAGGAATTGTCTCGTAAATTCCAACGGTACGGTGAAGATTGGAGACTTTGGAATGACTAGACCCACTTGTGATACGGACTATTACAGATTCAATAAGAAAGGTACGTTGTATAACATTCCTATCAAACCGTTCAGCTGTTACAGGTACATCATGACATCTCTGCTGAAGAACAAAAACTTATCAAGAATGCTAGGGGTTGTAACCTGCCCAAAATTCTCTACCGTTAGTTACCTCCTTGTAAGGTGTGTCCTCCTTAGTTACCTCCTTGTAAGGTGTGTCCTCCTTAGTTACCCCCTTGTAAGGTGTGTTCTCCTTAGTTACCCCCTCGTAAGGTGTGTCACCCTTAGTTACCTCCTCGCAAGGTCTGTCACCCATAGTTACCTCCTCGTAAGGTGTGTCACCCTTAGTTACCTCCTCGTAAGGTGTGTCCTCCTTAGTTACCGTCTTGTAAGGTGTGTCACCCTTAGTTACCTCCTCATACGGTATGTTCCCCTTAGTTACCTCCTCATAAGGTATGTTCCCCTTAGTTACCTCCACATAAGGCATGTCACCCTTAGTTACCTCCTCATAAGGTATGTCACCCTTAGTTACCTCCTCGTAAGGTGTGTCCTCCTTAGTTACCATCTTGTAAGGTGTGTCACCCGTAGTTACCTCCTCATACGGTATGTTCCCCTTAGTTACCTCCTCATAAGGTATGTTCCCCTTAGTTACCTCCTCATCAGGTATGTCACCCTTAGTTACCTCCTCATAAGGTATGTTCCCCTTAGTTACCTCCTCATAAGGTATGTTCCCCTTAGTTACCTCCTCATAAGGTATGTTCCCCTTAGTTACCTCCTCATAAGGTATGTTCCCCTTAGTTACCGCCTCATAAGGTATGTTCCCCTTAGTTACCTCCTCATAAGGTATGTTCCCCTTAGTTACCTCCTCATAAGGTGTGTTCCCCTTAGTTACCTCTTCATAAGGTATGTTCCCCTTAGTTACTTCCTCATAAGGTATGTTCCCCTTAGTTAGCCTCCTTGTAAGGTGTAGTCCTCAGTTTGATAATCAGACATACAATATCCCACTTCAATGTCCCCCTTGTGTCCGTTCACATTCCCTTTAAATGAGCTACATTTTCACCAAAATAAAGCCTCCTTAAGAACTCATCATATTTCCCTCTTTGTGCTGTATAAATATTTTATTCGTCTCCCTTTGGTGTTCCCCACCACCCACCCGCTCACTGCTCGAGATAATGTTTCTCGTGTATCTGTATTATCAGATTGAAGTGACTTTTATGTGCGAATAATGTCATCATGGCAATAATAATAATAACATCTCTACTAACCCTAGTTAAAGAATGTTACATAGGAACGCAGTATAATGAAAGAAACAACAGGAAACAACATCAAACCACAGGAAACAAGGCCGTGTCTCATTTATATGAAAAAGTTGGCAGATTCTTACGGAGGTTGGTGCACCAAAGTACTGGTTAACCGCTGGAGCCTGCCCAGGAAAGGTGTTGTTAGGTAAATTGCCCGCCGGCGATATAGCCCAACATGGTGCTGATGCAGGCGTAAAACCCGAAATATAACATAACAGGAAACAACATCAAATCCTCACAAACAATGAGAGACATTACTGGGTTTTCTATTACCTCCCTTGACAGATAAAGTCCGACTTATCCCGAAATGTAAATTAGTACTTTTAGTTGGAATGCTTTGTTTTCACTGTTGTTCCCTAACCAGATGTTGCGGTAGGATAAATGTAATTTTATCAAAATCATGTTCATTAATTGATAACCAATTTTTACAGTAAAGTATCTCTTGGATATACCATAGGATATCTGTCGAAATAATATGGATGAAAATGGATAGCATGTGGTGCATGGGAAACAACGATAAAAACAGAGGAAACCAATTAACCCTTTCCTTCATAGATAGAGATGCCATTTAACTATCATGCAGTGGATAAGCAATGGCCATATTATATCTATCCCACCTCCATAGATATTACTGAGACTACATGAGATTCTGGCATTTATTATGAACATTGGTTTGGCTACTACATTGTCAATGTGCATGTATGTCGTATTGGTAATGGCGTCGAGAGGTGCTTCTATGAGGGAAAGAGTTAAGAAAACCAATCTACTTTTAAGAGTATTCAGGGGCAGTAACTGTTTCTCGTGAGGAAGAGGAAGCAGAAACTAATAGGCATGATACAGACATAACATGTTCGTATAAAAGTCATATTAATTGCTTAAAAAAACCACAAATAATTATGTACAATGTATAATTAAAGGTATTATTGTATATGAATCAGGCATGCTTCCCGTCAGATGGATGTCTCCGGAGAGCCTCTCCGATGGGTTTTTCAATGCCAAGTCGGACATCTGGAGTTACGGAATCCTGATATACGAGATTGTTACGTTCGGTAGCTTCCCGTACCAAGGTCTGTCAAACAGCCAGGTGCTCGAGTTTGTGAAGAATGGCGGACGACTCAACCTGCCTCGCAACTGCCCGGAGGATTTGTAAGTATTGGTTGCAACGGGATATCTAATTGGGTGCTCGTAACTACTGGTAACTGGTAATAGCATCATTTATATGAAGGATGAAAATTCTCGGTTGAAAAAATCAGAGAATTTAAAAAATATCGTTATGAGGGAAATCCCATAGGAAAATAGTAAATGGTGTCGCAAATCTAATGAACACGGGATGGGTAGCACTCGGAGATATCAAACCCCCAGCTCTGGTAGTTGACACAAGAACAAATGCTTTTATTTGACAGTGGTTTACAGACGGATCTGTAGTCCAGTGTAGTAACATGCTGGACTGGTAATCCAGGGATCGCAGGTTCGATCCCCCCGTCTGACCCTAAAAAAATTAACAAGTCTTTCAGATGGGACGTTAAACAGAGGTCTCATGTCGGTGCTTTACACCGTGCACGTAAAAGAACCAGAGGAGACTATGGGATGGGTCTCTGTCTGTTTCATTGCACTATCCACCAAAAATGACTAAACTCTTCAGGAGGCGTCGCTCATATGGGCAACCGGTAGCGATGATAAATAAACGTAAAACACACATTACAGTGGTATATGTTACAACATGGTAGATATTCACATTACCTTGAAAGGTCAACCTCAAGGTCATGGGGTATGGTTTTTTGAGCGGTCATATGAGCTTTCCTATATGTGTTCCATTGATATGAGCTTTCCTTATATGTGTTCCATTGATATGAGCTTTCCCTATATGTGTTCCATTGATATAAGCTTTCCCTATATGTGTTCCATTGATATAAGCTTTCATATATGTGTTCCATTGATATGAGCTTTCCCTATATGTGTTCCATTGATATAAGCTTTCCTATATGTGTTCCATTGATATGAGCTTTCCTATATGTGTTCCATTGATATGAGCTGTCCTATATGTGTTCCATTGGGACTATATGTCTATCTTGCATCGTTTTCGTGGTACGTGCATATATAGTTTACCATAGAAGTCACTGGGAGAGGACATTTCATTACCCACCATAACCACGTGTGTGACGTATTTCTCCATAAATCAAACCACTTCCTGATATGATACACCAGCTCTCTATATCCACAACGTTTCATCAAAATCCATCAACAAGTATGTCAACTACCCTGTCCACATACAGATAGAGCCAGAATCAATGTCCACATACAGAGAGAGCCAGAATCAATGTCCACATACAGATAGAGCCAGAATCAATGTCCACATACAGATAGAGCCAGAATCAATGTCCACATACAGATAGATCCATAATCAATGTCCAGATACAGATAGAGCCAGAATCAATGTCCACATACAGATAGAGCCAGAATCAATGTCCACATACAGATAGAGCCAGAATCAATGTCCACATACAGATAGAGCCAGAATCAATGTCCACATACAGATAGATCCATAATCAATGTCCACATACAGATAGAGCCAGAATCAATGTCCACATAGAGATAGAGCCAGAATCAATGTCCACATACAGATAGAGCCAGAATCAATGTCCACATACAGATATAGCCAGAATCAATGTCCACATACAGATAGAGCCAGAATCAATGTCCACATACATAGAGAGCCAGAATCAATGTCCACATACAGATAGAGCCAAAATCAATAACGCGTTCCTAACAATGAGGGAAACAAGGGTTAAACTTTGATATAAAAGGATGTTGAGTACTGACGAGTTATATATATTTTATTTCATTATTTTATTACGGTATTGCCCATGACGAGACATGCAATATAAAGGCGGGGTTATTATTTTTAATCCATCAACAACTATTTGTGTTATCCTGTCCCCATACAGATATGCAGTCAAAAACAACACGCAGTTCTAATGGGAGTGTTAACCCATAAGCTGCCAATCACAACTAAAGTCGCTTTTGCAAACAGCCCAGAGCCAGATCAGATGGCACAGAACATGCCGTCTGATCAGGCTCTGTGCTGTTTGCTATTCGGACAGTGGAGCTAAAACACTTGTCTGAATAGCAGACAACATAGATCCTGATCAGACGCGGCATTGCACAGCGGCTGATCTGAATCTATATATTGTTTGCACATTCCGTCAAATTTATTCGGCAGGTTACGGGTTAAACTTGTCATAGAATACATATTAAAGGTGTGATTAAGAAAAGCTTTTAGGAAAATTATGGAACACATTTTATTTCTCTGAGAGTATACTATTATCCGAGGGATTACAATGTTTGTTGGGTAGCTGGAATGTCCATCTTGCATGTGCACTCAACCTTGAAACACTGCAGGGCAGTTTCAAAAATAAATCATTTCTCTATATATTTTAGGTGTGTCTTTATCTACGCGTGTTTGGAGTTGGATATGAATGAACGACTTGATATAGAAGACATTATTGATGATCTCACAAAAAGTTCGGAACTTTTACAGCCATGTCTTAATGCACCCACCACTAGCGTTGCCATTGACGATACAGAATCCTTTGAAATCCCACCAGCATCTTGTCAAAACACTGTTACCCAATTAAACGCTCTCAAGTTCAGCTCGTTAATAAATAGACGCTCCTTTTACGGTAGCTCATCTCAAGAGAAATTAAATATTTTAAAACGTTGGAGTGGCTCACAAGGTGTGAAAACTTATCCCACCAAATCTGGATTTAAAACGTTCCTTCCCGTAACCGTGGGGCGACCGAGAAGCAACAGTGTAGGTTCACCTTTGGACTTCGGCTACGAGAAATGTAGCACTAACGATCCTTTCAAACCTACATCGCCGTCGCGGACAAGAAAAGACAAATCAAAACGGCACTCGGAAGAGTTTTCTGGTTCTAGTTATAGTAAATATATTCCGTTGCTAAGCAACTCGTACTATAGTAGGGACCAGTCTAGTGATTATTATAGCGATACATCCAAAGAAATGTGTCAAAATATAACCTCCGTATGACAATGAAGCACAGTACAACCAATAATGATACAGCCAGTCTAATAGAGATGTTGTGATTTATACGTATACAGCCAGTCTAATAGAAATGTTGTGATTTATACGTATACAGCCAGTCTAATAGAAATGTTGTGATTTATACGTATACAGCCAGTCTAATAGAAATGTTGTGATTTATACGTATACAGCCAGTCTAATAGAAATGTTGTGATTTATACGTATACAGCCAGTCTAATAGAAATGTTGTGATTTATACGTATACAGCCAGTCTAATAGAAATGTTGTGATTTATACGTATACAGCCGGTCTAATAGAGATGTTGTGATTTATACGTATACAGCCGGTCTAATAGAGATGTTGTGATTTATACGTATACAGCCAGTCTAATAGAAATGTTGTGATTTATACGTATACAGCCAGTCTAATAGAAATGTTGTGATTTATACGTATACAGCCGGTCTGATAGAAATGTTGTGATTTATGCGTATACAGCCGGTCTGATAGAAATGTTGTGATTTATGCGTATACAGCCAGTCTAATAGAAATGTTGTGATTTATGCGTATACAGCCAGTCTAATAGAAATGTTGTGATTTATACGTATACAGCTGGTCTAAGGTGTTGTGATTTATATGTAAAAAAGTTTGCTGAACATAACTGTATAAACTATTTGCACACAATCCTGATCAAGTTGCCGGGAAATTTAAATATTTAATACTTGTAGCTGGTACATTTGAAACTTCTAAGAACTCACATAATAGGTTAAATTACAGAAACAAAGGTTAAATTACAAAAACAAAGGTTAAATTACAGTAACAAAGGTTAAATTACAGAAACAAAGGTTAAATTACAGTAACAAAGGTTAAATTACAAAAACAAAGGTTAAATTACAGAAACAACGTCTTAATTGTTTAAACATATGTTATATTTAATTATTTACAACAAATAACATTAATATAAAAGGATAAGTGTACATTTACTAACAAAGATATCTGCTCAAGTCTTATTAACCTCACACACAAATGTTTTAATATTATAGCGCTTTCAGATTGTTCAATGTTTGATATTTCCAGGAGAAAGTTGTTTTTACAGCATTGTACAGATAGGGTTGTACGGTTTTTACAGCATTGTACAGATAGGGTTGTACGGTTTTTACAGCATTGTACAGATAGGGTTGTACTGTTTTTACAGCATTGTACAGATAGGGTTGTACGGTTTTTACAGCATTGTACAGATAGGGTTGTACTGTTTTTACAGCATTGTACAGATAGGGTTGTAAGGTTTTTACAGCATTGTACAGAAATGGTTGTACTGTTTTTACAGCATTGTACAGATAGGGTTGTACTGTGCTTCTTTGATGTAATTATATGTCACACATTGCGATTGTTGCTGCCTAGCAGTTAATCCTGCTTTACCAAAGTGGTTTGTGTGGTTTACACGGCGAATGGTTTAAACAGTGAGTGGTTAAAACAGTAAGTGGTTAACCCAGCGAGTGGTTAAAACAGTGAGTGGTTAATCCAGTGAGTGGTTAAACCAGCGAGTGGTTAATCCAGCGAGTGGTTAAAACAGTGAATGGTTAACCCAGCGAGTGGTTAAAACAGTGAGTGGTTAACCCAGCGAGTGGTTAAAACAGTGAGTGGTTAATCCAGTGAGTGGTTAAACCAGCGAGTGGTTAATCCAGCGAGTGGTTAAAACAGTGAGTGGTTAACCCAGTGAGTGGTTAATCCAGTGAGTGGTTAAAACAGCAAGTGGTTAACCCAGCGAGTGGTTAAAACAGCGAGTGGTTAATCCAGCAAGTGGTTAATCCAGCGAGTGGTTAACCCAGCGAGTGGTTAACCCAGTGAGTGGTTAATCCAGCGAGTGGTTAATCCAGCGAGTGGTTAACCCAGCGAGTGGTTAAAACAGCGAGTGGTTAATCCAGCGAGTGGTTAATCCAGCGAGTGGTTAATCCAGCGAGTGGTTAACCCAGCGAGTGGTTAATCCAGCGAGTGGTTAATCCAGCGAGTGGTTAATCCAGCGAGTGGTTAACCCAGCGAGTGGTTAATCCAGTGAGTGGTTAATCCAGTGAGTAGTTAACCCAGTGAGTGGTTAATCCAGCGAGTGGTTAATCCAGCGAGTGGTTAACCCAGTGAGTAGTTAATCCAGTGAGTGGTTAACCCAGCGAGTGGTTAACCCAGTGAGTGGTTAATCCAGCGAGTAGTTAACCCAGCGAGTGGTTAACCCAGCGAGTAGTTAATCCAGCGAGTGGTTAATCCAGCGAGTAGTTAACCCAGCGAGTAGTTAACCCAGCGAGTGGTTAACCCAGCGAGTGGTTAATCCAGCGAGTGGTTAATCCAGCGAGTGGTTAACCCAGCGAGTGGTTAATCCAGCGAGTGGTTAATCCAGCGAGTGGTTAACCCAGCGAGTGGTTAATCCAGCGAGTGGTTAACCCAGCGAGTGGTTAACCCAGCGAGTGGTTAACCCAGCGAGTGGTTAACCCAGCGAGTGGTTAACCCAGCGAGTGGTTAATCCAGCGAGTGGTTAACCCAGTGAGTAGTTAATCCAGTGAGTGGTTAATCCAGTGAGTAGTTAATCCAGCGAGTGGTTAACCCAGTGAGTAGTTAATCCAGTGAGTGGTTAACCCAGTGAGTGGTTAATCCAGCGAGTGGTTAGTGATGCTCTGCTCTATGTTTTTGTTCTCATATATATAATTTTCTTGTACAAATATTGTGATTCTTGAATAAAGGAATAATGGAAAGTGGACATATTTAACCACCACCTTGCGGATGATCATTCTTTAGAACATTATATAACAGAATGCATGTGCGAGTTATGAAACACGAACTAGTTGTTTTTATCATACCTGTAATTAGAACTACAAACCTATTTTCCTAGTATATTCTTGATTTACTAGTACCGAGAACCTGTTTTCTTGTAACTGGCTCATTTTTAGCTCACCTGGTGCATGCTAGGTATAGGTCAGTTGTCTGCCATCCGTCCGTCTGTTTACTATTGCCCATCTACTGTTGTTGAAATGACCCCTCTGTACCGGACAGACTTTGATTCAACATGGTCCGAAGCATGTGCGTGTGTTTTACGTTTATTTATCGTCGCTACCGGTTACCCATATGATCGACACCTCCAGAAGAGATTAGTCATTTTAGATTTTTCGGAGGATAGTGCAATGATACAGTGTACAGCGCCGACACAAGACCTCGGGTTACAGTCCAATCTGAAAGACTGTTCATATTATTAGGGTCAGACGGGGAATCAAACCTGCGATCCCTGGATTACCAGTCCAGCGTGTTAACCACTGGACTACAGATCCGTCTGTGGACTTAAGCATTGTAGCATTTCTTCAAATGATATCATGACAGTAATTAAATAACATCATTTAAGCAATAATAAATACCTCTATTAACCCTTTGCAAGCTAGCGGCAGATAAAATCACTTTTGCAAACAGCATAGAGCCTTATCAGACAGTACGTTTTGTGACGTCTGATCTGGCTCTACACTGTTTGCTATTCAGATGGTGGAGCTAAAACGCGTTACGACGTGGCTGATCGGGATCTAGGTTGTTTGCAAATGCAAAGGGTTAAATCCTTGCAAATTAGGTCAGTGTAAATAAACTAGGTCACTATATTAAATACAAAAACAAAAGCTTTAAACCAAACAATAGATGAAATTTCATAAAGCTTTGCTCGAGGAATCTTGGCAATGGTGCAATAGAGGGCACATTTAAATATTAATACGGAACAAAAGACTGAAAAATGAAGAGATTTTCATGGGACCTGTTGTATCTTGGTTACCTGCTTACCGTATGTTGAACAAATTTGAACCCCTCAATGGGAACCGTCCCCCATGAAAGCAAATACACCACATGTATAAAGATTGTAAATATGGCTGATCCAGTTTTGTTCAAATTACTTTGCAATGCTTGATGTGAAAATCTAGGTGAGCGTCTTTGTGGCACATCTGGGTCTCTTGTACCAGTTCCCAGTTGATTAATATTGTTTTCTGGGTCCCCTGCCAGTGCTGCTTTTATGTGTTCCTTTTATAAAACATTTTATTTTTATACAAGTGGATCATTATCGCAATGACATTATTTGTACTGTGGTATGTTGGACTTGTGTTTTAATTTTCAACAAAATTCAGTAATTTAATGCTGGGCACCGAAGTTACATAATTCTGCACATCCCAAACTTGATTGGCAATTTGATTGGTCTGAGATTTGCTTTTGTCTCGACCAAGTAGAAGCTTGAGACCGAGTTTGAGATTGGAGCACTGTTTTATAACCTCGGGGATCGTACATATTGAACTTTATGCGCCATTAATGAGAGACATTTGTTAGTTACTTCCCCTGAAAAGTCCCTAAACGTAGATTGGTCCTCTTTAATTGGTTGTTTCCTTTGAAGTTTCATCCACTTTCTCATCTAATTATTATTAAATTACTAAATATCACCAAATACCCAATTGGCAGTTTACTGTAAAACATTGTTATCAATTAATCTGGTTAGAGAACAACAGTAAAAACAAAGGATTCCAAATAAAACGACCAATATACATTTCTGGATAAATCAGACTTATCTGCCAAGGGAGTGAATTGGGATGAATAGTACAGGGCCTAAGGTTATAAATCTTTCCTCAGATCTCAAACTCGAGATCAAGAAACTTGATTCTGAGATATACACTCGTCTCCAATCTCAAGCATCTGATTGGTTCAGCTAACTATTAACCTCGAGGCCTGGTTCCGAGGTTATACAACCTTCTGATTGGTTCAGCTGGCTCCAAGGTTATACAACCTTCTGATTGGTTCAGCTAACTTTTAACCTCAAGGCCTGGTTCCGAGGTTATACAACCTTCTGATTGGTTCAGCTAACTTTTAACCTCAAGGCCTGGCTCCGAGGTTATACAACCTTCTGATTGGTTCAGCTAACTTTTAACCTCAAGGCCTGGTTCCGAGGTTATACAACCTTCTGATTGGTTCAGCTAACTTTTAACCTCAAGGCCTGGCTCCGAGGTTATACAACCTTCTGATTGGTTCAGCTAACTTTTAACCTCAAGGCCTGGTTCCGAGGTTATACAACCTTCTGATTGGTTCAGCTAACTTTTAACCTCAAGGCCTGGCTCCGAGGTTATACAACCTTCTGATTGGTTCAGCTAACTTTTAACCTCAAGGCCTGGTTCCGAGGTTATACAACCTTCTGATTGGTTCAGCTAACTTTTAACCTCAAGGCCTGGCTCCGAGGTTATACAACCTTCTGATTGGTTCAGCTAACTTTTAACCTCAAGGCCTGGCTCCGAGGTTATACAACCTTCTGATTGGTTCAACTGACAGCCAAGCTCAGGTGATTTGATTGATTGATTGATTGATTGATTGATTGAGAGTTTAAGAAGTCTTATAACCTTGGAGCCAGGTCTGCTTGTTATTATGTGTTTATTTATTTAGATAATAGTAGAATAAACTGCAAATAAAAATTAATATTGTCATTAATCATGTCAACAGTAATAAGCAATAAAAAAAACTTAAGACAACAAAACCAGGTCCAGCTTATATCTTGGGTTTGGCTGCCGGACTATAAGCAGTTGTGAGCTGTACATGTATTGTTGCTTTAAGGCAATCTGACCTGTCATATGGAGCTATATTTGGGCAATGTGAGCTATATTTGGGCAATCTGACCTGTCATATGGAGCTATATTTGGGCAATCTGACCTGTCATATGGAGCTATATTTGGGCAATCTGACCTGTCATATGGAGCTATATTTGGGCAATCTGACCTGTCATATGGGGCTATATTTGGGCAATCTGACCTGTCATATGGAGCTATATTTGGGCAATCTGACCTGTCATATGGGTGGGGCTATATTTGGGCAATCTGACCTGTCATATGGAGCTATATTTGGGCAATCTGACCTGTCATATGGAACTATATTTGGGCAATCTGACCTGTCATATGGAGCTATATTTGGGCAATCTGACCTGTCATATGGGGCTATATTTGGGCAATCTGACCTGTCATATGGAGCTATATTTGGGCAATCTGACCTGTCATATGGAGCTATATTTGGGCAATCTGACCTGTCAATTGGAGCTATATTTG
Source organism: Archivesica marissinica (assembly GCA_014843695.1). Taxonomy (NCBI): domain Eukaryota; kingdom Metazoa; phylum Mollusca; class Bivalvia; order Venerida; family Vesicomyidae; genus Archivesica; species Archivesica marissinica. Next base: position 11,133,195 of record CM026395.1, read on the forward strand.
GGCAATCTGACCTGTCATATGGAGCTATATTTGGGCAATCTGACCTGTCATATGGGTGGGGCTATATTTGGGCAATCTGACCTGTCATATGGGTGGGGCTATATTTGGGCAATCTGACTGTCATATGGAACTATATTTCGGCAATCTGACCTGTCATATGGAGCCGTCATATGGAGCTATATTTGGGCAATCTGACCTGTCATGGGGCTATATGACTATATGTGACTGATATTTAGCCTTAGTGGCCGAGTGGTTATGGTCATTGATTTCAAAGCACTTGCCTCACACCGCTGTATATTGAAATCCCACTGGGGGTGTTAAATTCTTTCATGTGTGGAAGCTATCCAGCTGGCTTGCGAAAAGGTGGGTGGTTCTACCTGCTTGTGCTTGAAATACTGATCGTAGGTGCATCTGGGGTCTTGCGTCAGCCGATAACATCTGGAGATTAACGCAAGTACAATATACCTGACAACCATTATTGTTTGAATTCAAACTTCACTAAATTTAGAAATTAAACACACTTACAATTTTAAGAAAAAAATGAAGGGTACATGTCGGGTTCAAGCCTCAACGGGTGAGCAACCTTAGGGCGGGCAGACCTATATAAACCGGTTCAAGCCTCAACGGGTGAGCAACCTTAGGGCGGGCAGACCTATATAAACAGGTTCAAGCCTCAACGGGTGAGCAACCTTAGGGCGGGCAACCTATATAAACAGGTTCAAGCCTCAATGGGTGAGCAACCTTAGGGCGGGCAACCTATATAAACAGGTTCACATCTCAACAGGTGAGCAACCTTAGGGCGGGCAACCTATATAAACAGGTTCACATCTAAACGGGTGAGCAACCTTAGGGCGGGCAACCTATATAAACAGGTTCAAGCCTCAACGGGTGAGCAACCTTAGGGCGGGCAGACCTATATAAACAGGTTCAAGCCTCAACGGGTGAGCAACCTTAGGGCGGGCAGACCTATATAAACAGGTTCAAGCCTCAACGAGACTCAAACATCTAGTAATATCTCCTTTTATATAAAATTTACAGTAATATAAAGTGTATGGCATAGAATAATGAGAGCCATGGGTCTTTGCATATACTCAAAACTAGCTGGCGTTATTTGTCAGTTATATCGCAAGTCTCCGGTTATTGTTGATGTATGTCTGTGTTGATGTTTTTGTACACATTGTTGATGTTTTTGTACACATTGTTGATGTTTTTGTACATGTTATGTCATATTTAAAGTGCTGGGTCAGTGTACCCACGGCACAGCCATTGTGATACGGTGCTATAACAAAATTATGTTTTAAAGAACATAGTTTTATAGTATGCTTGTACAGTATGTTTGTAGTAGCATTTTTCAATTGATTTTACTGTATTTAGACACGTAGGGTTAGATAGTGACAGGTAATGTTGTGATAACTGTGCGATAGCATATAGTAACCATTTTAAAGCGACATTACATCGCAAAAAGCAAATAAAATGCATTTTTTCACGTATAAATGTACTGCTACTACAAATTCTTCTGAATACAATCGAACACTAATTTTGTTTATTGATTCAGTGTTTTTGTGGATTTAAAGTAGGATTTCATATAACGATCATTCACGCTCCTGAATTGACATGTGTTTGTCATTGGAGTCGATACTAAACGCGAGATAATGTCGTTTAGAGATAATTTAACTAAGAATAGTCTACAAATAAATAGGCACACATATGAGATATAACGGTAAATCTGTACCATAACTTGTGTTATTCAGGATACACTAGTTATTACGCAGGGATGTTTACATTATTTTGTTATGTCAACAAACCGCATATACGACGTTTGTTTATTAGTTGAAATACTCAGTATTTGAGGCAAATATTTGGAAAATAATTATACCAAATACATTCTGTAGAAATTTGTGTTTTCACTGATGTAGCGTCGCTTTAATATGCTGCAGCCAAGTTGCTATTTTAATTGCTAGGCGAGGTTGCCATGATGAAGCGGGTTCAAGGTTTAGAGGCTTTAGTAGAATAAAGGATAACGTATACATTTGAAATCTAGAGATAAGAAATTCGGGTACCTTGCATTTTTGCGGTGTATATTTTCACGTTATTTGTTGAGTTATTTTAACTTATTTAAAATTGCTTTACCGGTTCAGTTACCGGTACTTCCTATGCATTATATCAAAGAAACTGAAATAATATTTCACTGTAATTGTGTTTCATTACTCTATATTTCATCTTTCTCCATAATATACTATAATTGACATGTGTAGTAAATTTGTTCCCATCTCATTGGGTACCGGTACTTGTCCCAGCCCTACTTTGATTTGTTCCCATCTCATTGGGTACCGGTACTTGTCCCAGCCCTACTTTGGTTTGTTCCCATCTCATTGGGTACCGGTACTTGTCCCAGCCCTACTTTGATTTGTTCCCATCTCATTGGGTACCGGTACTTGTCCCAGCCCTACTTTGATTTGTTCCCATCTCATTGGGTACCGGTACTTGTCCCAGCCCTACTTTGGTTTGTTCCCATCTCATTGGGTACCGGTACTTGTCCCAGCCCTACTTTGATTTGTTCCCATCTCATTGGGTACCGGTACTTGTCCCAGCCCCACTTTGATTTGTTCCCATCTCATTGGGTACCGGTACTTGTCCCAGCCCTACTTTGATTTGTTCCCATCTCATTGGGTACTTGTCCCAGCCCTACTTTGATTTGTTCCCATCTCATTGTGTACCGGTACTTGTCCCAGCCCTACTTGAGAGATAAGAGAGAAGCTAACATCATTTATATCCAATCAAAGGGCTTGTAACATATATAGATCTCATCTGCAACCAGATCATGCCATCAGATAACTCGAGAAATAGCTAGAGACTCGAGTTTGAGTTATGTTTTGTAATGCTGACTGTGTGGTCAGATATACTGATTGTTGTGAGAAGCAACATGTATATGTTGATCTGCAATACATGTATATGTTGATCTGCATGCATGAATATGTTGATCTGCAATGCATGTATATGTATTAATGATCAACATACACATGTATTAACAATGAACAGCCAAACCTGTGTTAGTGGTCACCATTGTGTTGTTTTACTATACCTTTGACCTCTATTAAGCAGCCACTTTCTGTGATTCCCTTTGCTAGTTGCTTAAGACAGGTTTGAATGTATTAATGATCAACATTGAGCTGTGTGAGGGTTGAATGTATTAATGATCAACATATACATGTTGTGTTAATGATCAACATTGAGCTGTGTGAGGTTTGAATGTATTAATGATCAACATATACATTTTGTGTTAATGATCAACATCGAGCTGTGTGAGGTTTGAATGTATTAATGATAAACATATACATTTTGTGTTAATGATCAACATTGAGCTGTGTGAAGTTTGAATGTATTAATGATCAACATATACATGTTGTGTTAATGATCACATTGAGCTGTGTGAGGTTTGAATGTATTAATGATCAACATTGAGCTGTGTGTTCCTCATGTTACATTGTTCATCAATAAATAAACAATGAATCATAATTGTCTTCACATTTCTTTAGCCATCTTCACGTTCCTTTCGCCCAACTTTCATCAAACTGCACACACGTTGTGTCTCCAAACTCACTGCAGCTTCAGTTGAGTAAGCATGGAAGTTCAATATATATATATATCCGCAAAATATCATCCAATCAGAACACCACAGTCGGTAGAGCATTCTCGCTGCGAGAGGTCCTGTGTATGAGCCCTGGCCCTGAGGTTATAAAACTTTTCTCAAATCTCAAAACTTAGTCTCAAGCATCTGATTGGTTCAGCTGACAGTAACAATAGTAACAATCAACCAATCAGATCATTTGAGCTTGTGTTTGAGATCTGAGAAAAGTTTTATAACCTCGAGGCCTGGGCTGGAGGTTATAAAACTTTTCTCAAACTCAGTCTCAAGCTTCTGATTGGTTCAGCTGAGTGTGAAACTCACAATCAACCAATCAAATTTCTTGAGTTTGAGATCTGAACAAAGTTTTATAACCTCGGGGCCGGGACTGGCTACACAGATAAAATATACGTGAAAACAATATTACCCGTTATCTTATACATAACATTCCTGTTAGTTTTATCGGTGTTGGATGCATATTTTTATGATCAAATTAAGTATTTTATATATGTAATAGAAGTACCTGGTAAATAATTAATGTGTGTTCAATTAATACCAATTATGGTAATGTGTGTTCAATTAACACCGATTATGGTAATGTGTGTTCAATTAACACCGATAATGGTAATGTGTGTTCAATTAACACCGATAATGGTAATGTGTGTTCAATTAACACCGATTATGGTAATGTGTGTTCAATTAACACCGATTATGGTAATGTGTGTTCAATTAACACCGATTATGGTAATGTGTGTTCAATTAACACTGATTATGGTAATGTGTGTTCAATTAACACTGATTATGGTAATGTGTGTTCAATTAACACCGATTATGGTAATGTGTGTTCAATTAACACCGATAATGGTAATGTGTGTTCAATTAACACCGATTATGGTAATGTGTGTTCAATTAACACTGATTATGGTAATGTGTTCAATTAACACTGATTATGGTAATGTGTGTTCAATTAACACCGATTATGGTAATTGTGTGCTAACTTTTAGGCGGTGTCGCCATCAGATTGATCAAATCCAAGCCCTACAATAAGTTATCATTTGGCAATTATAAACCAAAGATATGTTTACATTATTACTTAGATATGAATTTTTGCCTACCACAATACTGTCCACTTTTTGCCATTATTTGCCTACCACAATACTGTCCACTTTTTGCTGTTATTTGCCTACCACAATAATGTCCACTTTTTGCTGTTATTTGCCTACCACAATACTGTCCACTTTTTGCCATTATTTGCCTACCACAATACTGTCCACTTTTTACCGTTATTTGCCTACCACAATACTGTCCACTTTTTGCCGTTATTTGCCTACCACAATACTGTCCACTTTTTGCCGTTATTTGCCTACCACAATACTGTCCACTTTTTGCCATTATTTGCCTACCACAATACTGTCCACTTTTTGCCATTATTTGCCTACCACAATACTGTCCACTTTTTGCCGTTATTTGCCTACCACAATACTGTCCACTTTTTGCCATTATTTGCCTACCACAATACTGTCCACTTTTTGCCGTTATTTGCCTACTACAATTCTGTCTACCAACTAGGTTGATACGCTGTGTTTTCCAGTCTGATATTACGCTTGCTAGTTTGATACAGTCACGTGCCCGTATCAAACCAGAAAAAGCTGTATCATAACTAGTTGCACTCGGTGCTAGTTTGTTTACTTCCCGCAGCATATCAGCGTCTTTGTAGTTTCTTGTTAATATTTCGTTTTTGTGTATCTAACTCCGTAAATGTGATTTATTCCTGATAAATGGATAACGAGAGGGCATGATTTCGATTATTATATGTTCAAATTCATATCAAAGTAATAAAGACGTTATTACGTGGCTAGTTTCATATCTGCCTAGCTATGAAACTAGCCACGTAATAACCTCTAGTTATATACAGTTCTAAGATGGGTGTGATTACGTTCCAGTAGTACACATTTATGCAAATACGGTTCCAACCGTGCATTGGCAATTTCCTGTCTTCTTCTTCACCAGGAAATGTAAATAGACTGCTCACACACCGAACATCTAGAGTAGAATGCTCGCTTAATGTATTGTACTATTGTCATTCTGTAAGTCATATACAATTTTCTTAATGTTTTTTTAATAATTGGAGAAATTAGAAAATAGCACTAGGAGAGATACAAACCCCCCGCTCCGAGCTGACCGTCGTGACCACATGCCGTGACCGATTTCTTCCAAAATCGATGCACTGATCCTTGTTGGTCCAACTCTCGCAGTTGTCAATGAACTTGGACAGCATCGCACTGAAGTCTGGTGATGCTTGAAAGACATGTGTTATACACAGGTGACATAACGTGACTGAATCTACTGGTTACTATTTATTTATATCTACTTCTAGTGGACTGTAGCTAGAGTTCTTTCTGCCTTGTTGATTCGCTTGTAATCTCAGCCAATTTCATCCAGTCTTGATCTCTTTGCTGCTATTTCCCTCTCCTACAAGAACAACAATAATAATGGACCTTAAACTCGAGAGCGATTAACCCAAAGTTGTAACAACTTTTTTCGCAATCATTCTAAATTAAATTTGTAAGAACCAACTAACTAACTGAGACAGCTTACAGTGGACCATACAGTTCACAGCACCGCTCAAAATGGACAACTCTGGTTTTACATGCCGCAGTAGTCACCTTGTACGATCATGCCGCAGTAGGGCCAGCCCTTATAGTGTCACCCCTATTTAAAGGGCCAGCCATTTCTGATTTATGAGACACCTCTTTTTATGAACATCAGTGCTTCCCGAATCCTATGCTTGTATGCCAGGCTGGTAGGCAATCGGTAACCATTATTTAACTAGCTGGAGGCTCGCCAACCAGCCATATTAAAACGAACCCCTAACGAGGTTCGAACCTTCAACCTCCTGCTCCGTAGGCGGACACCTTAACGACTAGGCCACGGAAACGGTAGGTGGCATAGAGATGTTGACTTGTTTATCCAATAGATTACAATATGCATATGGTAGTCGTATGTATGGAGATACAGTAGTATATATAGATATAGTAGCCTACGTCTCTATAGAGAAGGGGATAATTGTCAAGGACGTGATGTCTGACAGATGGAAAGACAAAAACAATACAACGTATCTCTCACAACTCTTACTGACCAAGAGGGCATACAATCATGTAACGCAAGGTCAGTTTGTAACATAAACTTACAGTCCCAAACTGGTAGAAATCTGGAGCAAGCTCACACAGCCAATCAGGGTTAATCACCGTCACATCTCGCATGTAATCTTTACTTGTCTGTACAACCTCGTTGAAAACTACCCTGGATAAATACATGAACAAGTTTAATACAACATTAGATTAATCTCTCTCGAGACCTCAATAATGACATTCCTGATGGAATCCATCACCATGAGAGCGAGAGAAGAGATACTGTGCATTTAAGTGTCTTGTCTTATACACATCACAAAATCATAAAATAACAAGGAAATACATATATCGCTAAAACCGATGGATGTTCCCCGAGGTATATATTATACTTATTGGAATGAGAGCATGTATAGTGTGATACAGTATCAACAATATTGGGCTGTTCAAAGTCTACAAGTGAAGTTAACACTTTGAACATATCAATATTTTTCATTGCCCGATTAAACAGCATAATCTCTTAATCATTTCTTAAACTTAAATGAATATTTTTTGTATTTTATGTGAAATGGCCTCAATTAACCTCCTTAAGAAGTGAAACTGTATTGCTATACGATGGATACAAGTATGGCAGAGACATATGGAACTGTGGATAATCAGAGAAGTATGGCCGAGACAGATGGAACTGTGGATAATCAGAGAAGTATGGCCGAGACAGATGGAACTGTGGATAATCAGAGAAGTATGGCCAAGACATATGGAACTGTGGATAATCAGAGAAGTATGGCAGAGACAGATGGAACTGTGGATAATCAGAGAAGTATGGCTGAGACAGATGGAACTGTGGATAATCAGAGAAGTATGGCCAAGACATATGGAACTGTGGATAATCAGAGAAGTATGGCAGAGACAGATGGAACTGTGGATAATCAGAGAGAAGTATGGCCGAGACATATGGAACTGTGGATAATCAGAAGTATGGCAGAGGCAGATGGAACTGTGGATAATCAGAGAAGTATGACATAGACAGATGGAACTGTGGATAATCAGAAGTATGGCCGAGACAGATGGAACTGTGGATAATCAGAGAAGTATGGCCGAGACATATGGAACTGTGGATAATCAGAAGTATGGCAGAGGCAGATGGAACTGTGGATAATCAGAGAAGTATGGCAGAGACAGGTGGAACTGTGGATAATCAGAGAAGTATGGCCGAGACAGATGGAACTGTGGATAATCAGAGAAGTAGGGCCTAGGCAGATGGAACTGTGGATAATCAGAGAAGTATGGCCTAGGCAGATGGAACTGTGGATAATCAGAGAAGTATGACATAGACAGATGTAACTGTGGATAATCAGAGAAGTATGACCTCGGCAGATGGAACTGTGGAGACAAAGTTGTTAGACAGTTCAGTTGATACTACCTTGTTATCAAGACCTAGAACAATCACGGGTTCAGTGTCTGGTTACTTGGAAATGATCTCCTGTATGAGCTGGTCGACTACACTGGGTATTGATAATTCTATGCATATATTGTCAAAATGTGGCATGGGGTTTTGCGGAAATAGTCACAAACTTAGTACAGTCAAACCTGTGCTAAAGGCCACCTCCAAATAAAGACCGCATATGAAAAACATGTCTCTAAAGACCACCATTTTCTCTCTCCCGTTGAGCCATTTTCAATGCATTTTAACCCTCTATTGAGAGGCCACCTGCCAACAAAAGCCACTTTTTGACTTTCCCGAGGATGGCCTTTATACAGGTTTGACTGTACTTCAAAATCTTTAAATTTTTCAGAAATCAACTTAGTGGAAGCAGATAACTAGACTTGGTACTTACTAATCAAGGAAGGAGGTAACAATACAAGCAGGTTGCTGTCTCCTCAATCCTACATGTATGTACATAATATTTATACTTGACTATGTTTATTCAAAGAAATAAATATTGTTTAAACTAGGGTTTGCTACAGGGCAAAACAAATCACTTAATATCAGTTGGTACTAATCAAGGAAGAAGGAAACAATACAAGCAGGTTGCTGTCTCCTCAATCCTACATGTATGTACATAATATTTATACTTGACTATGTTTATTCAAAGATATAAATATTGTGTGTGTGTTTTACGTTTATTTATCGTCGCTACCGGTTGCCCATATGAGCGACGCCTCCTGAAGAGATTAGTTATTTTAGATTTTGGAGGATAGTGCAATGATACAGACAGAGACCAATTCCAGAATCTCCTCTGGTTCTTTTACGTGCATGGTGTAAAGCACCGACACGAGAACTCGGTTTAACGTCCCATCTGAAAGACTGTTAATTTTATTAGGGTCAGACGGGGGATCGAACCTGCGATCCCTGGATTACCAGTCCAGCGTGTTACCACTGGACTACAGATCCGTCATAGTTCATTTTATTGTAATATGAATGGTATACATTATTAACTCTTTGCATGGTGGGTAAAATAAAGGCTATAAATAGGTTAAATAATTGTAGCAGAAATCCCCCGTCTGACCCTAATAAAATTAACAGTCTTTCAGATGGGACTTTAAACTGAGGTCGGTGCTGCACATACAAGAACCAGAGGAGACTCTGGAATGGGTCTCTGTCTGTATCATTGCACTATCCTCCAAAAATCTAAAATGACTAATCTCTTCAGAAGGCGTCGCTCATATGGGCAACCGATAGAGACGATAAATAAACGTAAAACGCACATAGCAGCTGATAAGTCATTAATATAATGTGTTTTTCTTATTTGTAACTGAAAACTCTGGAAATGTGTCGGTATGACAAAATTCTAATGAAATTGCATGACAACTATTTGACTGTTATTTTTCACCGCTAGCGTGCACAGAGTTAAAGCAGCATTACATCGTATGAATTAAAAGATATTTGAAAAATTCAATTTTTACGTATGGGTAGCAATGCTGCTACACATTCTAACATTATACTTTGTATGCTTATGTTCATTTGGTAAACAGTGTTTATTTTGCGATAAAACAAACTCGAAACCGAAAGTAGGACTTTCCGAGTCGATCGGTCACGCACTTGTTTACAACCGGAACGCATCGTCCGCACTTGTTTGCATTCGGAATGCATCGTCCCCATTTGTCCCACATTGTCATTTTTAATTAAATTACTTGATATGTTGATTCATACCTCTGTTAGCTAAGTCTTTAGGGACATTTCTACATCCCCGCGAGGGGTTCGACATTAGAGGAAGATAGATAGTGTTTCATGTTCAAAATATATACGTTGTTTTCTACATCCTCTGTTGTTTCACGCATGCGCACTGTGCGTGTTTACATTTCGTGTGTTGATAAACAAATTCGCATATACGACGGTTTAAATTTATTGTAATTTTATCGTTTCTGAGCGACTATTTCGATTTTTGTAAACACACACACATTAGTATTTATATTTTACACAAAACGTCCTTTATTACGATGTAATGCTGCTTTAAGGTGTTAGGATTGCTCACCATTTTGGAGGATGCTCTGTATAGAGAACTGATGTTGGATGGATATGTAGCGTGTGGTCGTCTCGCACTGTCCGGTATCTACCATCAGGATGCAACTTCGCTGCATTGGCAAAAAATCCTGCTGTCACACATTTACAAAGGGTTTCTATATTGCCTATAAGCAGAAAAGAACAAATGTTTGTATTATTCTGTTGTTTTACAAAATCAGTACATTACAACACACACACGCACGCACAAACAACAACAACAACTCCACCCGTATCCATTAACAACAACAATTCCACCCATATCCATTAGCAACAACAACAACAATTCCATCAGCATCCATTAACAACTTCCCAACTTTTCAGTAACAAATTATTCAGATTTTAAGAAAAAAATTTAAAAAAATTTCCCCAAATAAACTGGTTTTTGTGAAAGTACTTTGTAACATATCTCCGATTATGAATATAATTATATTTGCAACCTCATAAATAACTCTGTAATTGGTAGCAAACACTAGGATAAATCTGCATATAGTTTATTTTTCCTTTTGAAGTCAATAACGTGAAAAAGTGACTTAAAAGCCCAACGGAAGATTAATTCCGCTACCTAAATGCAGAATTTATTTATTTCCGTATTAGACAGTGTGCCTAACTTTGATCTTGTAGCAGTTATTACAGGGAAATATGTCTATTCTCAAGTGACAGACTGACCGAAACAGTCTCCCATTACACGACCATGAACTCATACACACTCCTACACACTAATTATTTTGCGATACACTAATTGGCGAGTTGCTGGACTTTCACGAGTTCCTAATTATACTGATCAGATCATTAATTACTTTTATACAATTTCATTTAACACTATTTGCATGCACCTATTAACTCCAAACTTGACGTACCATGTTTTCATCGAAGCATCTCATTTCCAGATGCCCAAATGAACCGAAAACGTCATACATTCTTCTACATTTATCTGGTTTTGATACAAAAAGTAAGCAATAAGTAGGGTAGCAACAAAAGTTAACCCTTTGAATAGTACAGACCTCTTGGCTTACAAAAAGTGTAGATCCAGATCAGCCGGCTCTAGTCGAATGAACCTTTGACTACATTTACACTCCATGTTTAAAACACACATACCATGAAAAACCCGTGCAAGAACTGACCAATACAACCACTCTACGGAATACGTTCCGCAAGAACTGACCAATACAACCACTCTATGGAATACGTTCCACAAGAACTGACCAATACAACCACTCTATGGAATACGTTCCACAAGAACTGACTAATACAACCACTCTATGGAATACGTTCCACAAGAACTGACCAATACAACCACTCTATGGAATACGTTCCACAAGAACAGACCAATACAACCACTCTACGTAATATGTTCTGCAAGAACTGACCAATACAACCACTCTATGGAATACGTTCTGCAAGAACTGACCAATACAACCACTCTATGGAATACGTTCCACAAGAACTGACCAATACAACCACTCTATGGAATACGTTCCACAAGAACTGACCAATACAACCACTCTATGTAATACGTTCCACAAGAACTGACCAATACAACCACTCTATGGAATACGTTCCACAAGAACTGACCAATACAACCACTCTATGTAATACGTTCCACAAGAACTGACCAATACAACCACTCTATGGAATACGTTCCACAAGAACTGAACAATACAACCACTCTATGTAATACGTTCCACAAGAACTGACCAATACAACCACTCTACGGAATACGCTCCGTGGAAAGACAAATATTTCACGCTATACTTTGTAACGCGTGAAATGTATATTATCATATGATGCTATGGAAATGACATATTGTTGACAGTAGGTTAAAGATAGCAATTATAACTTATATAACACCTTTCAATGAATGAATGAAATGTAACTTGGTTGTGTAAAGAGTGAGAAATGCATGTAAGTAGTTATCACAGGAGATTATAAAATACTCGCCATGGTTCCAACAATCCATCACAGATTCCGAGTCTTCCTGGTACTCAGATTGAGAATTCTGTCATTACGCACAGAATGTAGAAGTTTCATTTCCGTGCATTTTAACAAGGATTTTCCAGATTATCGGAATATTACAGCTTGGCCCAATTTGACAAAGATTGCTTTTATCACGGCATGTTCCACTCAGACTGAACAGCACTTGCACTTAATCACAACTGACATAATTCAGATGAATGCCCTGATATAGACAGATATGTAGTCCTGGCATAGACAGGTATGTAACCCTGATATAGACAGATATGTAGTCCTGATATAGACAGGTATGTAGTCCTGATATAGACAGGTATGTAACCCTGATATAGACAGATATGTAGCCCTGATATAGACAGGTATGTAGTCCTGATATAGACAGGTATGTAACCCTGATATAGACAGGTATGTAACCCTGATATAGACAGATATGTAGTCCTGATATAGACAGGTATGTAACCCTGATATAGACAGGTATGTAGTCCTGATATAGACAGATATGTAGTCCTGATATAGACAGATATGTAGTCCTGATATAGACAGGTATGTAGTCCTGATATAGACAGATATGTAGTCCTGATATAGACAGGTATGTAACCCTGATATAGACAGGTATGTAGTCCTGATATAGACAGGTATGTAGTCCTGATATAGACAGGTATGTAGTCCTGATATAGACAGATATGTAGTCCTGATATAGACAGGTATGTAACCCTGATATAGACAGGTATGTAACCCTGATATAGACAGGTATGTAACCCTGATATAGACAGATATGTAGTCCTGATATAGACAGATATGTAACCCTGATATAGACAGGTATGTAGTCCTGACATAGACAGGTATGTATCCCTGACATAGACAGGTATGTAGTCCTGACATAGACAGGTATGTAGTCCTGATATAGACAGGTATGTATCCCTGACATAGACAGGTATGTAGCCCTGATATAGACAGATATGTAGTCCTGATATAGACAGGTATGTAGTCCTGATATAGACAGATATGTAGTCCTGATATAGACAGATATGTAGCCCTGATATAGACATATATGTAGTCCTGATATAGACAGGTATGTAGTCCTGATATAGACAGGTATGTAGTCCTGATATAGACAGATATGTAGTCCTGATATAGACAGGTATGTAGCCCTGATATAGACAGATATGTAACCCTGATATAGACAGGTATGTATCCCTGACATAGACAGGTATGTAGTCCTGATATAGACAGGTATGTAACCCTGATATAGACAGGTATGTAACCCTGACATAGACAGGTATGTAGTCCTGATATAGACAGGTATGTAACCCTGATATAGACAGGTATGTAACCCTGACATAGACAGGTATGTAGTCCTGACATAGACAGGTATGTAGCCCTGATATAGACAGGTATGTAACCCTGATATAGACAGGTATGTAGTCCTGACATAGACAGGTATGTAGCCCTGATATAGACAGGTATGTAGTCCTGATATAGACAGGTATGTAGTCCTGATATAGACATGTATGTAGTCCTGATATAGACAGGTATGTAACCCTGATATAGACAGGTATGTAGTCCTGATATAGACAGGTATGTAGTCCTGATATAGACAGGTATGTAGTCCTGATATAGACAGGTATGTAACCCTGACATAGACAGGTATGTAGTCCTGATATAGACAGGTATGTAACCCTGATATAGACAGGTATGTAACCCTGACATAGACAGGTATGTAGTCCTGACATAGACAGGTATGTAGCCCTGATATAGACAGGTATGTAACCCTGATATAGACAGGTATGTAGTCCTGATATAGACAGGTATGTAGTCCTGATATAGACAGGTATGTAACCCTGATATAGACAGGTATGTAGTCCTGATATAGACAGGTATGTAGTCCTGACATAGACAGGTATGTAGTCCTGATATAGACAGGTATGTAGTCCTGACATAGACAGGTATGTAGCCCTGATATAGACAGGTATGTAGTCCTGATATAGACAGGTATGTAGTCCTGATATAGACAGGTATGTAGTCCTGACATAGACAGGTATGTAGCCCTGATATAGACAGGTATGTAGTCCTGATATAGACAGGTATGTAGTCCTGATATAGACAGGTATGTAGTCCTGATATAGACAGGTATGTAGCCCTGATATAGACAGGTATGTAGTCCTGATATAGACAGGTATGTAGTCCTGACATAGACAGGTATGTAGCCCTGATATAGACAGGTATGTAGTCCTGATATAGACAGGTATGTAGTCCTGATATAGACAGGTATGTAACCCTGATATAGACAGGTATGTAGTCCTGATATAGACAGGTATGTAACCCTGACATAGACAGGTATGTATCCCTGACATAGACAGGTATGTAGTCCTGATATAGACAGGTATGTAACCCTGATATAGACAGGTATGTAACCCTGACATAGACAGGTATGTAGTCCTGATATAGACAGGTATGTAACCCTGATATAGACAGGTATGTAACCCTGACATAGACAGGTATGTAGTCCTGACATAGACAGGTATGTAGCCCTGATATAGACAGGTATGTAACCCTGATATAGACAGGTATGTAGTCCTGACATAGACAGGTATGTAGCCCTGATATAGACAGGTATGTAGTCCTGATATAGACAGGTATGTAGTCCTGATATAGACAGGTATGTAGTCCTGATATAGACAGGTATGTAACCCTGATATAGACAGGTATGTAGTCCTGATATAGACAGGTATGTAACCCTGACATAGACAGGTATGTAGTCCTGATATAGACAGGTATGTAACCCTGATATAGACAGGTATGTAACCCTGACATAGACAGGTATGTAGTCCTGACATAGACAGGTATGTAGCCCTGATATAGACAGGTATGTAGTCCTGATATAGACAGGTATGTAGTCCTGATATAGACAGGTATGTAGTCCTGATATAGACAGGTATGTAACCCTGATATAGACAGGTATGTAGTCCTGATATAGACAGGTATGTAGTCCTGATATAGACAGGTATGTAGTCCTGACATAGACAGGTATGTAGTCCTGATATAGAGAGGTATGTAGTCCTGACATAGACAGGTATGTAGCCCTGATATAGACAGGTATGTAGTCCTGATATAGACAGGTATGTAGTCCTGATATAGACAGGTATGTAGTCCTGACATAGACAGGTATGTAGCCCTGATATAGACAGGTATGTAGTCCTGATATAGACAGGTATGTAGTCCTGATATAGACAGGTATGTAGCCCTGATATAGACAGGTATGTAGTCCTGATATAGACAGGTATGTAGTCCTGACATAGACAGGTATGTAGCCCTGATATAGACAGGTATGTAGTCCTGATATAGACAGGTATGTAGTCCTGATATAGACAGGTATGTAGTCCTGATATAGACAGGTATGTAGTCCTGATATAGACAGGTATGTAGTCCTGATATAGACAGGTATGTAACCCTGACATAGACAGGTATGTAACCCTGATATAGACAGGTATGTAGTCCTGATATAGACAGGTATGTAACCCTGATATAGACAGGTATGTAGTCCTGATATAGACAGATATGTAACCCTGATATAGACAGGTATGTAGTCCTGATATAGACAGGTATGTAACCCTGATATAGACAGGTATGTAGTCCTGATATAGACAGGTATGTAACCCTGACATAGACAGGTATGTAACCCTGATATAGACAGGTATGTAGTCCTGATATAGACAGGTATGTAGCCCTGATATAGACAGGTATGTAGTCCTGATATAGACAGGTATGTAACCCTGACATAGACAGGTATGTAGTCCTGATATAGACAGGTATGTAGCCCTGATATAGACAGGTATGTAGTCCTGATATAGACAGGTATGTAACCCTGATATAGACAGGTATGTAGTCCTGATATAGACAGGTATGTAACCCTGATATAGACAGGTATGTAGTCCTGACATAGACAGGTATGTAGCCCTGATATAGACAGGTATGTAGTCCTGATATAGACAGGTATGTAGTCCTGATATAGACAGGTATGTAGTCCTGATATAGACAGGTATGTAGTCCTGATATAGACAGGTATGTAGTCCTGATATAGACAGGTATGTAGTCCTGATATAGACAGGTATGTAGCCCTGATATAGACAGGTATGTAGTCCTGACATAGACAGGTATGTAACCCTGACATAGACAGGTATGTAGTCCTGATATAGACAGGTATGTAACCCTGATATAGACAGGTATGTAACCCTGATATAGACAGGTATGTAACCCTGACATAGACAGGTATGTAACCCTGATAGAGACAGATATGTAACCCTGATATAGACAGGTATGTAACCCTGATATAGACAGGTATGTAGTCCTGATATAGACAGGTATGTAGTCCTGACATAGACAGGTATGTATCCACACCATAGACAGGTATGCCCTTACATAGCAATGAGATTTATATGTGAAAACATGCAATTTTTGCTTTTTGTGATATTTTTTAATTGAAATATGCATGCAGAATACTTTATATCTTTGAAGTGGACTCGGCAGACTGGCAGAATCTACACTTACCATGTGTGTTGCTTTGTTATTACATGGTAGAAACAATTGGACTCAAGTGATCCAATAAAATGACTACAATGCTTGGAAATAGCACAGTTCACTTGGAATTGTAGTCAAGCAACATAATATTAATGAAGATTGAGCCAAAACTTACAATCCCAAAGTGATCATCATTAAGTGGGTCATTAAACAATCAGTAGATACACATGTAGATACTTTGTCTAATGTTAATGAAGCAGAACATGCCTAGGGTGTCACGGAACCCTTAATTAACTTCTGAAATGTTTACAGCCATTGAAATGTTCAAAGCATGTCTTTGTTAGTACATTAATATGTAATATGGAATTGTTTACTAAAGCATGTTTCCGGGTCAGTCCCACCCTATGTGCCAGCCTTGACCTTTCCGAACATTCTCCCTCCCCAACATCGTTCTCCCTCCCCAACATCGTTCTCCCTCCCCAACATCGTTCTCCCTCCCCAACATCGTTCTCCCTCCCCAACATTGTTCTCCCTCCCCCAACAATGTTCTCCCTCCCCAACATCTTTTTCCCTCCCCAATATCGTTCTCCCTCCACAACATCGTTCTCCCTCCCCAACATCGTTCTCCCTCCCCATCAACGTTCTCCCTCCCCAACATCTTTCTCCCTCCCCAACATCGAGTATACACAAAAGCAAAATAAAAGTTGCAATAAATCTATCTATCCAACTACCACAGTATGCATGTATAAATCTATCTATACAACTACCACAGTAACTGTTATGCATGTATAAATCTATCTATCCAACTACCACAGTAACTGTTATGCATGTATAAATCTATCTATACAACTACCACAGTAACTGTTATGCATGTATAAATCTATCTATACAACTACCACAGTATGCATGTATAAATCTATCTATACAACTACCACAGTAACTGTTATGCATGTATAAATCTATCTATACAACTACCACAGTAACTGTTATGCATGTATAAATCTATCTATACAACTACCACAGTATGCATGTATAAATCTATCTATCCAACTACCACAGTAACTGTTATGCATGTATAAATCTATATATCCAACTACCACAGTAACTGTTATGCATGTATAAATCTATCTATTTGGGTATGAAAGCGATTGACAGTCAAAATACCCGCACACCACCCACCTAAGATGAAATTGATGATGAGTTCATGTTATATTTCTGTGTCTATAATTACAAAGCGAAATGTATTCATAATTAAATTAAGCCAAAACATCTGTTAGCAAAGGCGTTCTCAGAAATGTTGTAATTTTACTGAAAATAGTTTGTATGAGGTGGGCGGGCTATTACCTGCCGCCATTCCCTAAATATAATTATGGCAGTTTGATTCATTATTTATTGCAAAAACAATATCACATTGTTGCGATGCAAATATATTTTTCATTTAAATAGGAACTAAATGTTCGGAATAATGTGCATTATCGCCAATCGGCATGTTTTTGTTCCCATCCTGTTTTTTTCGAATTTGTTTGCGAATGATGTCACTGCTATCAGTAACAGGTGCTTGGTTTATATGGTACACGCTAGAACTGACAAACATGAAAATGAGCACACCAAAAAAAAACCCAGATAAATATTCATGATATATTTAGAAAGTTGTAAATGTTGATGTTTTCATTAATTTCATTCAACTGTACCCGAATACCCCCTGAAGCAGAGGTTTGTTTTTGTAACAGGTGAATGAATGCTCATGGTTTACTGTACAAGATCACATGCCAGTCATAAGAAAACATGCCGGAAAACACATTTCTGTTACACAGAATTTATTGGTGGATAGAAAACGGGTGCCTTTCTTGATGCCATGTTAAATTCACATGTGAGTAAATTTGTGGCTTTATTTTTAAAAAATGCTATGCAATCTGAGTCTAGTCAAGCGCATTAAATGCAAGAATATTTATTTCATCTGCACTAAAAGAAACTGACAACATGTTATTCACCCACAAACATTAGAGCACTGAAAACTTGGTATTTATGCCGAAATTAGTTTCAATAAAAATTCTAATATGTTGTGTAAATATTATATTCCAATCCATTTATGCCAATCCATTATACGGTATGTATATCAGTTTATATTTGCATATTGTTTATGTGTATATTTGTGAATATAATATTTGCATTTATTTAGCTTCGACATGCATTTCCGCGTGTGTTTTAAGTTAAGTCGGGTTGCAGATATTTTGTATTTCTACATAAGTTTTATTTAATTTAGCTTGATTGAGAAACAAGTTCTTACAACTTATATTAATCACTGTCGAGACCTCATTCCTAATGGAATCCATTGCCACGAGGGTGAGAGAAACAGGCAACATGGAATTTAAATGCCTTGCCTAAGGGCACACTTGTAACGGCTCCAGCGGGGCTCAAACTCCGGGCCTTTTGCACCTGAAGCGAACGGGCTACCACTGCGCTATCACAACTTCCACAAATTTTATCTATGGGTTAATTGGCGGAAATTTATCATTATTTAAAAATATAGTTAGAAGATCGCCTTATTAGTTTTTCACTCATGTGGTATACTGGCTGTTCAGTAGAGAGTATTAGGGTATTTCAAACAATCAATTGGATTGATATACAGTCAAACCTGTGTTAGTGGTCACCTCCATTAAGCAGCCAACCTGTATTAAGCAGCCAGTTTCCAGATTCCCAATATGATGTTTTATTATACATTTACCCTCTATTAAGCAGCCACCTGTGCTAAGCAGCCATTTTTGTGATTCCCTTGACTGGCTGCTTAAGACAGGTTTGACTGTACAAATTGTCGTCAAAATTTAGCAACCTGTTCCAGAGGAACTGTTGCTATATATGAACGGACGACAAACGCTGAATGTTACAATAGCTTGTCCAGTCTGTAGCTCAAGTGAACCAATTTCTTCCCAACACTTGTGATTCTCACCCGTCATTTACAGAGAATTTATCTACAATAGTCACAACAGGCATCTATGAATTTTCTGCTATTTTAATAACTAGAAAATAAACTCTTAATGGCGAAAATGTCACAGAGAAATTGTCAGACAAATCATGTCCAAACCAGGCCCGCCCACTTTTCACAGCAAGGAAAGAAGTGTTTCCTGTAAACTTGGGGATATTTTAGTGCCAGATATGGATTTCTTCGTGCCAATACATAATAATGTAAGATTTATTTTCTGGGCAGGGAGCGGTGGTACAATATACTACTTGCCTATAAGGCGGATTTCATGTACGACGTAGGTAGATGCTTTTCCTCAGTTATTCGAAATACCAGATTGAGAGTGTACCAAATTGAGGTTGTTAACTCATTCAACACCAAGTAACTGACATGGACTGGTCCATGATATTTTGTAGACCAATAAATTAATAAGAAAATTACATTTGGACCAGTTCATTTATCAAAATGGGTAATTTTATCTAAAACTAGTAATATTGCTGATAAAAAGAGCAGATCCTTATGAAATGGCTCATCATTAGCCGGCTCATCAGGATCTACACTTTTTATAAGCCTATTTACAGGTCTGTAGTGCTGAAAGGGTAAAAGACAGCTATGTTTTCACAAAGAGGCAAACATTTAAATATTTTACAACGATTGCGAAGCAAGTTTTAACAACTTATATTAATCACTCTCGTTGGCGAGGATGAAAGCGTATATGTGGTCATTCGTGTGGGAGGAAAACGGAGAACCCGGAGAAAACCCACCTGTCCGATCTGGCGACCACCGTACCATCTCACATACTGCCCAGTCCGAGGATCGAACCCAGGTTGCATTGGTGAGAAGCGAGCGCACTAATCACTGCGCTAATCCGAGGTTGGGGTCATTTAAAAAAAAAATTTGTTTGGGTTTGATTATATAAATATACAGTTGCAATCTCAATCGAAGAAATCTGTAAAAGTCCAGTATATTCTCAAATTCCATGCTATGAAAGCAGAAGAATTTTGTTATTCTCAGAAATGAGTCAGACAACTGAGAAACGTATTCATATTTACAGGAACTGACTTACTGTGCCAAGTCATTTGATTCGAGTTTGTCCTCTATTTAGATACTGTATCTAAAATAGATTTTTTATAAACATTTCCTGACAATAATGCTCCTTATTTACGCTGGTTATTTACATGTTCTAAGGAGAAATGTAACACCGTATGTTACAAACATATGGCAGTTTGGAATCAGGAGCATTTGCCAAATAAAATTCTTCACATGTATCTGTTTAATGTAACAAGAGCTCTGGCAAAATGAAATACTTCTAGCAATACAGGTACTATACTGTCAAACCACAGGAGCTTGACATGTTATCCATAGTTTATACAAACATTTTTTTGCTCGATTGCGAAACAAGTTCTTTCAACTAACGGCTCCAGCGGGGCTCAAACTCCGGACCTTTCGCATCTGAAGCTATCACGACTTCCACATGTTATCCATAAGCCACCAGCTGTCTTGTATCACTACCTAAGATCCCCACCATACCCCTTCCCACACAATATATATAATCCCCCATCCCCCCCACATACACACTCACAATATATAAAAGCAAAGTAAAGTAAAGTGTTTGTTTGTTATGGCGTTACCCCCAGCTGACAGGGCCAGCCATTTCTGATTTATAAGACACCTCTTATGAACGTCAGTACTTCCTGAATCCTATCCTTGAAGGCCAGGTGCCTGGCTAAATGTTGAACAATTTTATGTTTGCTGAATTGTGGATGTTTATTTGTTTGGTAATAGTGGTACTACGGCAGAATGGACCAGTTAGCTTAACTATCCTATCTATTGCACCATTGTGACCAAATGCTAACAAAATTAACTTCATACTATAACAACAGCATAACTATCCCTTGCACCATTGTGACATGGCGTAAACAAAATTAACTTCATGCTAGAACAACAGCATAACTCTCCCTTGCACCATTGTGACATGGCGTAAACAATATTAACTTCATGCTAAAACAACAGCATAACTCTCCCTTGCACCATTGTGACATGGCGTAAACAAAATTAACTTCATGCTAAAACATCAGTATAACTATCCCTTGCACCATTGTGACATGGCGTAAACAAAGTTAACTTCATACTAGAACAACAGCATAACTATCCCTTGCACCATTGTGACATGGCATAAACAAAATTAACTTCATACTAGAACAACAGCATAACTATCCCTTGCACCATTGTGACAAAGTGTAAACAATATTAACTTCATACTAAAACAACAGCATAACTATCCCTTGCACCATTGTGACAAAGTGTAAACAATATTAACTTCATACTAAAACATCAGTATAACTATCCCTTGCACCATTGTGACATGGCATAAACAAAATTAACTTCATGCTAAAACAACAGCATAACTATCCCTTGCACCATTGTGACATGGCGTAAACAATATTAACTTCATACTAGAACAACAGCATAACTATCCCTTGCACCATTGTGACGAAGTGTAAACAATATTAACTTCATATTAAAACATCAGTATAACTATCCCTTGCACCATTGTGACATGGCGTAAACAAAATTAACTTCATACTAAAACAACAGCATAACTATCCCTTGCACCATTGTGACATGGCGTAAACAAAATTAACTTCATGCTAAAACAATAGCATAACTATCCCTTGCACCATTGTGACATGGCGTAAACAAAGTTAACTTCATGCTAAAACAATAGCATAACTATCCCTTGCACCATTGTGACACGGCGTAAACAAAGTTAACTTCATGCTAAAACAATAGCATAACTATCCCTTGCACCATTGTGACATGGCGTAAACAAAGTTAACTTCATGCTAAAACAATAGCATAACTATCCCTTGCACCATTGTGACATGGCGTAAACAATATTAACTTCATACTAGAACAACAGCATAACTATCCCTTGCACCATTGTGACGAAGTGTAAACAATATTAACTTCATATTAAAACATCAGCATAACTATCCCTTGCACCATTGTGACATGGCGTAAACAAAATTAACTTCATACTAAAACATCAGTATAACTATCCCTTGCACCATTGTGACATGGCGTAAACAAAATTAACTTCATACTAAAACATCAGTATAACTATCCCTTGCACCATTGTGACACGGCGTAAACAAAATTAACTTCATACTAAAACAACAGCATAACTATCCCTTGCACCAAGTTACGAGATGAAACTGTTGTTACTATAATGCTTAACTCTTTGCAAACTAGAGTAGCGGTGAAATATGTCATGGTATTTCAATAGAATTGTGCCATAAATGAAATTCCATGACATATTTCAGTTATAAATATAAAAAAATACTATTCAGTAAAGTCTCCCAAAAATACAATAATTACTAATATAGTTCTGGAGGAATAGCACCAATTAATGCTTTCCCTAAAATAGATATACGCTAAATATTATGGTACTTTATACCTTTATTCATTTATTCATAATACAGCCATTTCAGTATCTTTATATAAACATAGAGGATATTTGTAACGCTGAGATGAAATCCAATCCTATCCTACACTAATAAACACTTTTATGATTTCCAATAACTTTGGCTATTTAAGAAATAATATTCTGCGATATACCACGGTTGATACTTATTATTTCGATTCTAACACGACTTACTTCTAATAATTTTAAAGGAGTATTTTCTTCAAACGCGCTGCATTTGGCTTTCGAAATTTCCTCCCGCGTAAGGGGTGATTTTTTATGGAAAATATCAATCTAGTGCATAAATGAACAAAAGTTGTAACTGATCAATAATTTTATTTATTTTGTCAAATAAAACTGTACTGAATAGTAACTGAAACGTTACTTAACAGAAAAACAAGATGGACAAGAGATTATCTGATTCTAAAAATAGCTCACTTCCGTGAATTCCAACGGTATTTTTTACAAATATCACGTGACTTTCATTCATAAAACTTTACACACATTGTATAAATGACGTAGCCAAAACACGTGCGCGTGCAGCATAGTTCAAGGTAGGTATATTGCAGAATAACCCGAGATTGATTTTACTCTACACGTATGTATGTTATTAGCTGGGTCGTGTTAGAATATATAATATTTCATTTAAAATTTTATTCATTTTAGCTGCCCTGTCTGGAGCCTCATTGCACTACGTGACACAACTACACAACCACTTCTGTTAATGTGAACGTCAATAATAAGAAATAGTTCCGGTATAATTTTCAAGTTAGTTTCTGTTTGCTGTCAAAATTAAAAACTACAGACAAAACAAATTCATTAGAATATATTAATTAATAATTAACTGTTCATGATAGTCAGAAAATAGCTAAATACAAAAGTACATCTAACCGCGCAGGAATTACGAAACGCAACCGGTGACCGAGAAAATGCCATGTTTCACTGTTGCTTTCACTGAGAAAACTCTTATCATTCATTGGAACGCATCAAAGAAAATGGTTTATCGGTGAGCATCTCTAATCCTATTTTCATAGATGTTAATGACTCTTTCTATTTGAATGACTAGTATTATGTTAATCTACATTGTATGTGATATTGGTAATGGCATCCATAGGCGCTTCTAGACAGGGTTAACCCTTTCAACACCACAGACCTCTAAATAGGCTCGTAACGAGCCGTCTCATCAGGATCTGCACTTTTTGCCAGTAATATTATTATTTTTAGACAAAAATTACCTATTTTGATAAATGAACTGGTCCAAATGTAATTTTGTTATTAATTTATTGGTCTGAAAATATCATGGACCAGTCCATGTCAGTTACTTGGTGTTGAATGGGTTAATGACTGTTTCTATTTGAATGACTAGTATTATGTTAATCTACATTGTATGTGATATTGGTAATGGCATCCATAGGCGCTTCTAGACAGGGTTAAGCAATAAACACCAAAAAATTTTTTTTAAAATTGGTTGATGCCACTGCATGTTGAAATGATGTCCACGCAAACGCCTTGGGACTCAAGCCTAATAAATTAAAATTTATAAGTCAGTAATCTAATACATGTATTCTATTTATCCTATCTTCTGATAAAAAAAATGTTTTACAGAAGAAAAATTACCGAACATTCATGACCTGCTGAAGTTTATCATATCATCGGTGAACATATGATGTCATACACGCAACGTTATGATGTCATACACGCAACGTTATGATGTCATACACGCAACGTTATGATGTCATACACAACGTTATGACATCACAAAAGGTTTATTAGGCACTGACTATTAAAGCAAAGTTTATTAGTCTGGCAGATTTTGACCATTATTAAATATGATGGTAGGATAAATTATTCTACCAACGCCACCGTTTTCTTGGAAATGGTGCTCGTCACAGTGCTGCAAAACAGAAAGTAGAAACGGTGTACAATTCGAAAATACAAGATATTAGCGAATATTCGTTCGGAAGATCAATCGAATATTCGAATGCCAAAATCACCATTCCTTGCCATTCCTAATTATTATTAGTAGTATATTACCATTTACAACCTGACTCTGTGCTGACACATCTAATTTGTGTGCTAATCAAATTAACAAAACATGCAATCTCATCATTACAAACCCTAACTACCATAATTATATCAAGGAAATGGGGGGAAATAGGAGAGACAGTCCTATTTCCCTCTTGTTCCAAACACATCATTTCAATCATAACCACCATGGTTACAAGTTGTAAGTATTAATTTTAGTTAATTATAGATGATATACAAAACCACATGTCTCACCATAACAGTATAAATTATGCTTGTGTCAAAATGGCATATCATTTTACATTTGTCGAGATAACAACAAATGATTATACAGTCCCACCTCCCCAAACGTCACCTCCCATGAGCGACACCCTCTTTATAACGCCACCTTTATACCCACCCGTTGCGTTTTAATACAATTTCACCTATCATGAACGACACCTCCCAACAACACACAACGACAGTCAATTTCCCACCCAGCCATGTAGAATTCTGTATACTCTATATTCAAATCAGTATGAGCAATCATAATTGACAAAACTGACTATTCCCGCATTTCCAAACTTCAAAAAGTTGAACCTCCCTAGAACAACAACCTCTCTACAACAACCAATCTTAGGTGTATCCGGATGGTGTTTGCTCTGGAGAGGTTTGACTGTACATACAATAAAGACATGTGGATTGAAACAAAGAGGGCCATCATGGCCCTGTATCGCTCACCTAACTCATTTTTTACCCAGGGGTCAACATTTAAACAAATTGTACATCGATCATTCGTACCAAATGTTGTCAAAATCCGACAGGCGGTTCGTGAGAAGATATTAATTGTTAATAAATGAAAAATTAGTGTTATTTTTAGACGGTGGCCATCTTTTATTCGCATCAACCTTCATCTTAACAAATCTGAAAAGGCTACACGTGTACCATGGACTATAACTGTGAAATTTGGCTATCATTGGCCAAGTGATTTGAGTGAAGAAGCATATTGAAATCTATAATACAAGAAAGATCTTTTGACCTTTCGGCAACCATCTACGATGACAATATCATCTGATTTTGATATCAATTGCTTCAGAGGGATCGCCTTGTCGATACCTTCGACCATATTCGCCATGCCCATTATTGATCCAGGGGTCACCATTTGAACAACTTTGATAGAGCATTGTACATCGCTATATTGTACCAAGATTCGTCATAATCCGGCTGGCGGTTTGTGAGAAAAAGATATTTTAAGAATGTGTGCTATTTTTAGATGGCGGCCATCTTGAATTTCAGGGAAACGACTTTGGAAAAGCTTTACTTAAGGATCATACAAGTAGGGTTTCTTGAACATTGGCTGACCAGGTCATGAAAAGAACACATTAGAAATCTCTTTAGCCGGCCATTTTGGATGAACGTTGCATTAGAGTGATCACCTCATTGTTACTTTCTATTTGATATATGACATGACCATATTCGCTCAAAAATAAAAATATGAACCCTATTTGACCTCCCGGGCCACAACCATTTTTGATCCCAGGGTCAACATTTAACAACTTTGAAAGAGCATTGTCCATCGATCATTCCTACCAAAATTCGTCAAATCTGGCTGGTGGTTCGTGAGAAGATTTTTTAAGAAATTGTGCTATATTTAGAAAGCAGCAGCCATCTTTGATTACATAATGGCATGATTTTAACACAAGTATCATGAATGGTGGCTATAGACACAACAGTCACGGAGGAGAATATGTTTGAAAATGCTCAAGGACGATAGAGTTGTCAGGGGCTCAGCATTGGAGATGTGTTTAAGAACATGTGTCAGGGGGTCATCATTGGGGATGTGTTAAGAATAGTTGTCAGGGGGCTCACCATTGGGGATATGTTAAGAATAGTTGTCAGGGGGCTCACCATTGGGGATATGTTAAGAACATGTGTCAGGGGGTCAACATTGGAGATGTGTTAAGAACATGTGTCAGGGGGTCAACATTGGAGATGTGTTAAGAACATGTGTCAGAGGGTCACCATTGGAGATGTGTTAAGAACATGTGTCAGGGGCTCACCATTGGGGATGTGTTAAGAACATGTGTCAGGGGGTCAACATTGGAGATGTGTTAAGAACATGTGTCAGGGGGTCAACATTGGAGATGTGTTAAGAACATGTGTCAGAGGGTCACCATTGGAGATGTGTTAAGAACATGTGTCAGGGGCTCACCATTGGGGATGTGTTAAGAACATGTGTCAGGGGGTCAACATTGGAGATGTGTTAAGAACATGTGTCAGAGGGTCACCATTGGAGATGTGTTAAGAACATGTGTCAGGGGGTCACCATTGAGGATGTGTTAAGAACATGTGTCAGGGGGTCAACATTGGAGATGTGTTAAGAACATGTGTCAGGGGGGTCAACATTTGAGATGTGTTAAGAACATGTGTCAGGGGGGTCAACATTTGAGATGTGTTAAGAACATGTGTCAGGGGGTCAACATTGGGGATGTGTTAAGAACATGTGTCAGGGGGTCACCATTGAGGATGTGTTAAGAACATGTGTCAGGGGGTCATCATTGGAGATGTGTTAAGAACATGTGTCAGGGGGTCACCATTGGGGATGTGTTAAGAACATGTGTCAGGGGGTCATCATTGGAGATGTGTTAAGAACATGTGTCAGGGGGTCATCATTGGAGATGTGTTAAGAACATGTGTCAGGGGGTCATCATTGGAGATGTGTTAAGAACATGTGTCAGGGGCTCACCATTGGAGATGTGTTAAGAACATGTGTCAGGGGGTCATCATTGGGGATGTGTTAAGAAGAGATGTCTGGGGGTCACCATTGGGGATGTGTTAAGAACATGTGTCAGGGGATCATCATTGGGGATGTGTTAAGAAGATATGTCTGGGGGTCACCATTGGGGATGTGTTAAGAACATGTGTCAGGGGGTCACCATTGGGGATGTGTTAAGAACATGTGTCAGGGGCTCACCATTGGAGATGTGTTAAGAACATGTGTCAGGGGCTCACCATTGGGGATGTGTTAAGAACATGTGTCAGGGGCTCACCATTGGAGATGTGTTAAGAACATGTGTCAGGGGCTCACCATTGGAGATGTGTTAAGAACATGTGCCAGGGGGTCATCATTGGGGATGTGTTAAGAAGAGATGTCAGGGGCTCACCATTGGGGATGTGTTAAGAACATGTGTCAGGGGCTCACCATTGGAGATGTGTTAAGAACATGTGTCAGGGTGTCATCATTGGGGATGTGTTAAGAAGAGATGTCTGGGGGTCACCATTGGAGATGTGTTAAGAACATGTGTCAGGGGGTCATCATTGGGATGTGTTAAGAAGAGATGTCTGGGGGTCACCATTGGGGATGTGTTAAGAACATGTGTCAGGGGGCTCATCATTGGGGATGTGTTAAGAACATGTGTCAGGGGGCCACCATTGGGGATGTGTTAAGAAGGGATGTCAGGGGGTCACCATTGGAGATGTGTTAAGAATAGTTGTCAGGGGGTCATCATTGGGGATGTGTTAAGAACATGTGTCAGGGGGCCACCATTGGGGATGTGTTAAGAAGGGATGTCAGGGGGCCACCATTGGGGATGTGCTAAGAAGAGTTTCCTGGGACTATCAGACAGCAGTTCCATTAGTGTGTTTAGCTATGCCACGCATAATGATAAAATAAAAGACGCCAGTTCCATCAACCACCCGCTCCGGATTGACACACTTTCTTGCATACCACTCATCAACTCTCCTTGTCTGAAGGTTTCTATTTAAAAAGTCTTTTCCACATTCCATTTCCTGGCAATACGTTAATTATTACGTAATCAACCCCCACCCCTCTCCAATGGAGACTGGTATCTGTATATACAGAACAATGCTCAGGTCTGAGAGCTAGAGCAATTACTATTCTCTTCTATGCTGAAGAATTCTACTGCTGTAGTTTCCTGTTCATTAACTACACATTGTTTCAAGAGCAAGATTATTAGTTGTTTGTTTAAGAGAAACATGTGTAATTCTCCAGTTTCCTGTACGATTATTAGTTGTTTGTTTAAGAGAAACATGTGTAATTCTCCAGTTTCCTGTACGATTATTAGTTGTTTGTTTAAGAGAAACATGTGTAATTCTCCAGTTTCCTGTACGATTATTAGTTGTTTGTTTAAGAGAAACATGTGTAATTCTCCAGTTTCCTGTACGATTATTAGTTGTTTGTTTAAGAGAAACATGTGTAATTCTCCAGTTTCCTGTACGATTATTAGTTGTTTGTTTAAGAGAAACATGTGTAATTCTCCAGTTTCCTGTACGATTATTAGTTGTTTGTTTAAGAGAAACATGTGTAATTCTCCAGTTTCCTGTACGATTATTAGTTGTTTGTTTAAGAGAAACATGTGTAATTCTCCAGTTTCCTGTACGATTATTAGTTGTTTGTTTAAGAGAAACATGTGTAATTCTCCAGTTTCCTGCAACATTAAAGTTGCTTCTTTAGTATTTGAAAATAATCATTGATTATTGATTTTTATTTACAAAATCATTAAGAGCATTAGTGGTTAATGGTAGGAATTTATTATAATTTAAAGTTAACAGTAAGATAATTATAGTTTTAATTTTCAATCTGAAGAGAAACAATGCATAAAAGAGTAATTAAAACAGGAAAAGACGGACAGATGGACAGACAAACACTGAATTTAAGAAAACTCAAACAGTAAATAAATAGGAATGTGCTTCCAAGTTATACAAATCAATTTATGATAACCACCATACATTGGTATTATTGCAGATTTGTGATTCCAGCAGGTGTAGATTGATTCTGTACAGTAACCCTTTCCCTCATAGAAGCACCTCTTGATGCCATTACCAATACGACATACATTAACCCTTTCCCTCATAGAAGCACCTCTTGATGCCATTACCAATACGACATACATTAACCCTTTCCCTCATAGAAGCACCTCTTGATGCCATTACCAATACGACATACATTAACCCTTTCCCTCATAGAAGCACCTCTTGATGCCATTACCAATACGACATACATTAACCCTTTCCCTCATAGAAGCACCTCTTGATGCCATTACCAATACGACATACATTAACCCTTTCCCTCATAGAAGCACCTCTTGATGCCATTACCAATACGACATACATTAACCCTTTCCCTCATAGAAGCACCTCTTGATGCCATTACCAATACGACATACATTAACCCTTTCCCTCATAGAAGCACCTCTTGATGCCATTACCAATACGACATACATTAACCCTTTCTCTCATAGAAGCACCTCTTGATGCCATTACCAATACGACATACATTAACCCTTTCCCTCATAGAAGCACCTCTTGACGTCATTACCAATACGACATACATTAACCCTTTCCCTCATAGAAGCACCTCTTGACGTCATTACCAATACGACATACATTAACCCTTTCCCACATAGAAGCACCTCTTGACGCCATTACCAATACGACATACATTAACCCTTTTCCTCATAGAAGCACCTCTTGACGCCATTACCAATACGACATACATTAACCCTTTCCCTCATAGAAGCACTTCTTGATAGCCATTACCAATACGACATACATTAACCCTTTCCCTCATAGAAGCACCTCTTGATGCCATTACCAATACGACATACATTAACCCTTTCCCTCATAGAAGCACCTCTTGATGCCATTACCAATACGACATACATTAATCCTTTCCCTCATAGAAGCACCTCTTGACGCCATTACCAATACGACATACATTAACCCTTTCCCTCATAGAAGCACCTCTTGATGCCATTACCAATACGACATACATTAACCCTTTTCCTCATAGAAACACCTCTTGATGCCATTACCAATACGACATACATTAACCCTTTCCCTCATAGAAGCACCTCTTGATGCCATTACCAATACGACATACATTAACCCTTTCCCTCATAGAAGCACCTCTTGATGCCATTACCAATACGACATACATTAACCCTTTCCCTCATAGAAGCACCTCTTGATGCCATTACCAATACGACATACATTAACCCTTTCCCTCATAGAAGCACCTCTTGATGCCATTACCAATACGACATACATTAACCCTTTCCCTCATAGAAGCACCTCTTGATGCCATTACCAATACGACATACATTAACCCTTTCTCTCATAGAAGCACCTCTTGATGCCATTACCAATACGACATACATTAACCCTTTCCCTCATAGAAGCACCTCTTGATGCCATTACCAATATGACATACATTAACCCTTTCCCTCATAGAAGCACCTCTTGACGCCATTACCAATACGACATACATTAACCCTTTCCCTCATAGAAGCACCTCTTGATAGCCATTACCAATACGACATACATTAACCCTTTCCCTCATAGAAGCACCTCTTGATGCCATTACCAATACGACATACATTAACCCTTTCCCTCATAGAAGCACCTCTTGACGTCATTACCAATACGACATACATTAACCCTTTCCCTCATAGAAGCACCTCTTGACGCCATTACCAATACGACATACATTAACCCTTTCCCTCATAGAAGCACCTCTTGATGCCATTACCAATACGACATACATTAACCCTTTCCCTCATAGAAGCACCTCTTGATAGCCATTACCAATACGACATACATTAACCCTTTCCCTCATAGAAGCCATTACCAATACGACATACATTAACCCTTTCCCTCATAGAAGCACCTCTTGACGCCATTACCAATACGACATACATTAACCCTTTCCCTCATAGAAGCACCTCTTGATGCCATTACCAATACGACATACATTAACCCTTTCCCTCATAGAAGCACCTCTTGACGCCATTACCAATACGACATACATTAACCCTTTCCCTCATAGAAGCACCTCTTGATGCCATTACCAATACGACATACATTAACCCTTTCCCTCATAGAAGCACCTCTTGATGCCATTACCAATACGACATACATTTACCCTTTCCCTCATAGAAGCACCTTTTGACGCCATTACCAATACGACATACATTAACCCTTTCCCTCATAGAAGCACCTCTTGACGCCATTACCAATACGACATACATTAACCCTTTCCCTCATAGAAGCACCTCTTGATGCCATTACCAATACGACATACATTTACCCTTTCCCTCATAGAAGCACCTTTTGACGCCATTACCAATACGACATACATTAACCCTTTCCCTCATAGAAGCACCTCTTGATGCCATTACCAATACGACTACATTAACCATTTCTCTCATAGAAGCACCTTTTGACGCCATTACCAATACGACATACATTAACCCTTTCCCTCATAGAAGCACCTCTTGACGCCATTACCAATACGATATACATTGACAATGTAGTAGCCAAACCAATGTTCATAATATAGGCCAGAATCTCATGTAGTCCCAGTAATATCTAAGGAGGTGGGATAGATATGGCAACTACTTATCCACTGCATGATAGCTAAATGACTATCGCTTGTATGGAGATATAATAGTATATTAACCTAAATCTCATGTAGTTCCAGTAATATCTATGTAGGTGGGGTAGATATGGCAACTACTTATCCACTGCATGATAGCTAAATGGTTATCGCTTGAATGGAGATATAATAGTATATTAACCTAAATCTCTATGAAGGAAAGGGTTAATATTTTAGTATCTCATATGAAATCTGATATAAAACACACATGGAATCAACTCTTTCAATTCTAAATAACCCTGTGTTGTATTAATGCCCCATAAAATTGAATATAAACCATGCAGAAGTTCTTTCCAGGGGTGGGGAGGGGAAGAGGTGGGGAGGGGGGAATAATATATTAGTGCAAGGAAGCAAGAACATAGCTTTTAAAATATCATCAAGGTAGTTTATACTGCCTGATAATACTTCTCCCACTCTTGAAATTCACTTTCATGTCAGTTAGATATTCATATCTTCAAGAATAATTATTAATCGGTTACAATTAATGTGATATTTTATACTTAAGCTTCAAAGATTACATCAAGTACTTGGAAAGGCATTAAGAAATATAGATCTGAAATATCATACTGCAGGCAGGTTAAAATGTCTACCTGAAGCAATACAAGAGCTAATTAAAGCACCTGTTTCACATACAATAAATAACTCAATACAACAAAATCATCCTGTACTATGAACCGAAACAGGAAATATGATTGAAATAATCACATGTCAATGATATAGAGGATATTTGTGTTTATTAAATGTTTAAACGATTGCGAAGCAAGTTCTAACAACTTAATATTAATCACTTTCATTGGCGTGGATGAAAGCATATATGTGGTCATTCGTGTGGGAGGAAAAAGGAGTACCCAGAGAAAACCCACCTGTCCGATCTGGCGACCACCGTACCATCTCACATACTTCCCGGTCTGAGGATCGAACTCGGGTTGCATTGGTGAGAGGCGAGCGCTCTAACCACTGAGCTAATCGGACAGCCATGTGTTAATTAGTAACGCCACGAGTGGAAATACATATTTCGGTGATCACGAGATGAAATAAAATCCTATCTTACACTAATAAACACAACTCTATTTCTTTTATGATTTCCAATGATTTTGGCAAATATAATAATTGTTTTCAAATGTTATTCATTTTAACAGCTGTACGTGCCGAGAGCCTCATTTCACTACTATACACAACCGCACAACCACTTCTGTTAGTGTGAACGCCCGTAATAAGAAACAGTTGCGGTGTAAATGTAGTTTCTGTTTGCTGTCAAAATGAAAAAGTACCGACAAAACAAATTCATTAGTATATACTACTTTATAATTAACTATTCATGATTGTCAAGAAAATTGCTAAAATATAATAGTACATCCAACTGTGGGGGGGGGGGGGGGGGGGGGAGGGGGGAAGGAATACGAAACTGAAGCAGTGACAGTGAAAATGCCATCTGTCACTGTTTCAAAACAGTGGAAGATGGAGATTTATTTCACTGAGAAAACTCTATCATTCATTGGAAAGCATAAAAGAAAAAATACATGTACCTCTGTCAAAGGATATAGTTTGCAACTGCTCATCTCGCAGGGGTATGGTAAACGAGTGCATTATTTTATTATTTTATGCGAGACAGCTTCTTTTAAATCATTTAAAATACCAATAGTACCTGATTATATAGATTTCTGAATGCCGAAATTTAAATTTGATCTCGCAAGATAAAACTGAAAGGAAAACAAGAAATGTTTTGTTTTAAAACAATAATGAAGGGTAACTGAATAGGTAATTAACACTTTCAACCCCACAGGCCTCTAAATAGGCTTGTTAACAACAGTTTTGTACTATTCTTCAAGCGACATTACAACGCAAGAGGCAAAATATTTAATTTACTTACGAAATAATATTTGTCTTGCCATTGTGTATCGGAGTTCTGATGTGTAAGAATGAAACATTCAGGTCGTATGGCAAGACAAATATTATTTACATTCAAATACGACCCAATATAATGCCTGAAACGAATAAATGTGTGTATTATTTTGTCACGGGAGCAAAATTCAACAGCCATAAAATAGACTGGCTGTAGCCGTTGTTTATTGCAGATTTAACAACGGTAGATTTGTTCATTGTTAGGAACAAAATATCAAGCATTGTTACAATTATTAACCCTTTCAACCCTACAGGCCTCTAAATAGGCGTATGAAAAGTGTAGATCCAGATGAGCCGGCTTGTGACGAGCCGTCTCATCAGGATCTGCACTTTTTTGCCAGTAATAATTATTACTATTTTTAGATAAAATTACCCATTTTGATAAATGAACTGGTCCAAAGGTAATTTTCTTATTAATTTATTGGTCTGAAAATATCACGCACCAGTCCATGTCAGTTACTTGGGGTTGAATGGGTTAAATATTAGTTGAGAAACAGGCATCGATTCTTCTATTGTGCTAAACAAGCTATAATTATACGGGTTTAGGGTGGACAGAAGTTTAAATGCCCACAATAAAAATGCTGATGATTTAATTATCCAAGTTCAACATGTATGTATGTGGTTGTCCGATTAGCGCAGTGGTTAGCGCGCTCGCTTCTCACCAATGTGACCTGGGTTCGATCCTCGGACAGGGAAGTATGTGAGATGATACGATGGTCGCCAGATCGGACAGGTGGGTTTTCTCCGGGTACTCTGGTTTCCTCCCACATAAATGACCACATATACGCTTTCATCCGAGCCAACGAGAGTGATTAATGTAAGTTGTTAAAACTTGCTTCGCAATCGTTGTAAAATAAATAAAGTATAAAAAAAACATGTATCAAAAAATATTTGTACTTACATTTACAGAATATAATTTTGTTTATATGAATTATAGTCTTAATTTTGCATTTGAAGAAAAAATGCAGGCCGTAACCCATTTCATTCTGGATACATTTAACCCATTCAACCCCAAGTAACTGACATGGATTGGTGCATGATATTTTTAGACCAATAAATTAATAAGAAAATTACCTTTGGACCAATTCATTTATCAAAATGGGTAATTTTATCTAAAAATAGTAACAATTATTACTGGCAAAAAGTGCAGATCCTGATGAGATGGCTCATCATGAGCCGGCTCATCTGGATCTACACTTTTTGTAAGTCTATTTAGAGGCCTGTAGTGTGCTGGAAGGGTTAAAGGCTTTTGCAAACAACATAGATCCAGATCAGCCGCAGCGTGACACAAGATCATCTGAATAGCAAACAGCATAGAGCCCAATCAGACGGCACATCCGTGGCAGTTGATCCGGCTCTATGTTCTTTGCAAATACTGTTTGAACGGTATCCAGAATCAAATGGGTTAATACTCTGTTGGGATTTGGGCAGGTTTTGTTGTATTATAATAAAGTCAGCCGATTTTGCAGGGTCAAATATATATATATCCCAGCTGTAGTCGTTACGATTGTGCCCTTAGGCAAGGCATTTAAATTCCACATTGCCTCTTCTCTCTCCTTCACGCAATGGATTCCATCAGGAATGAGGTCTCGAGAGTGATTAATATAAAGTTGAAAGAACTTGTTTCACAATCGAGCTAAAATAAATTTGTATAAACTAAATATATTATATGGTTTGTACACCTTTTCTTAATATCTTCGATTTAATTCGAAATGTAGAATTTGATCTTTTACGATATCATTATCATCACCAACTGATATACGTTTATTTATAGCTTGAATCAATTTAAAACATTAGCACCTGTTCCATTATCTACCATGGATCATTGCAGGTATTAAGCCGCAGATATTCGGACCAATGTTTTAACACTGACAAGATACCAAGCTAGTCAGATAGACTACTTAATAACATTAATGAACATATCACATATCAATTAAAACTATGAACAATTGCACACTTTTATATATCTGGGACAAGAACGATTGAAATATTTATTTAATACATGGGTGCTAGAGGCGAGGCAGTTTATCTAATGTCTATCTAATTCGGTAGCCTAATTGTTTAACTAAAGTACAATCAAAATAGTTCCTAAGCATGAAATTATACAAAGGTTTCCTTAATTGGTACTTAAGCAACCTCTCAATCATCATATAGTGTTCTGGACTTGCTCCAGAGACCTAGATCTTAACATTTATCTACTTCAAAAACCATCCACAGTTTATTCAACCAAATTCTGATAACTGCAAGCAGTCTGGTGAAGGCATAACAGGGTTCATTTTAGGTCAGAAGTTTTGGGAGAAGTGAGAAAGCGTGATCGCTTCCTTAAATGGTGTTCTTTAATATACTTCTGCAAAATAGGGTTAAAATGCACAGTACAACCATTAAATACAACATTTGAATAGAAGGAGTGCTTTATAATGGGACAGTGTATCTTACTAGACACAACTTCGTTTGAAAATCGTAAAAACCAAAATATATATATATTTTTTTTTTTAGGGAGAAGTGGGTTTTGGCTTATCCAAAATCGGAATTTGGCTTCTTCCAATGAGGTAATTTGATATTGACCTTTACAATTCTTGTGTAGTGATGCATTGTTTGAATTCAGTTTGATGTCAGCCGATTCCTCTCAGAAATGGTCAAAAGCAGCTTCTGAGGTTGGAGGTCAAAGGTCACTTAGTTTATACAAATTTATTTTAGCTCGATTGGGAAAACAAGTTCTTATAACTTATATTAATCACTCTCGAGACCTCATTCCTGATGGAATCCATCACCACGAGGGAGAGAGAAGAGGCAACGTGGAATTTAAATGCCTTGCCTAAGGGCACAATCGTAACGGCTCCAGCGGGGCTCGAACTTCAGGCCTTTCGCACATGAAGCGAACGCGCTACCATTGCGCCATCACGACTTCCAAAGGTCACTTGGTTATAGAGCCAGCCCAATATCCTTATCCTATGATGTTCCAGAGAGAGAGTGAGAAGGTATCGCCAAACATGGGACTACACTTTTATTATCCGTCTAGAAAACATACAAACATACACTTGCTCACGTACATTCCAAGTGTGACCTTGACCCTCACTCATCCTCTCAATATGATCAACATATTATGCGCCAAGTTATTTAAATATTCCTCAAGCGGTTGAAGAGTTATGAACAGGACATTAAATATAACTACTTGATCTCTATTACCCCAAGAGTGGCCATGACCTTGGATGAACAAGGGTTGTGCACGTAGTCTTGATGAGCTCTATGACCCCCAAGAGTGGCCGTGACCTTAGATGAACATGGATTGTGCACGTAGTCTTGATGAGCTCTATGACCCCCAAGAGTGGCCGTGACCTTAGATGAACATGGATTGTGCACGCAGTCTTGATGAGCTCTTTGACCCCAAGAGTGGTGGTGACCTTAGATGAACATGGGTTGTGCACGTAGTCTCAATGAGCTCTTTGACCCCAAGAGTGACCGTGACCTTAGATGAACATGGGATGTGCACGTAGTCTCAATAAGCTCTTTGACCCCAAGAGTGGCCGTGACCGTAGATGAACATGGGTTGTGCACGTAGTCTCGATGAGCTCTTTGACCCCCAAGAGTCGCAGTGACCGTGGATGAACATGGGATGTGCACGTAGTCTCTATGACCCCAAGAGTGGCCGTGACCTTGGATGAACATGGGTTGTGCACGTAGTCTCAATGAGCTCTATGACCCCCAAGAGTGGTGGTGACCTTGGATGAACATGGGTTGTGCACGTAGTCTCGATGAGGTGAACATATGATACAAGCTTAATGAAATTCTTTGTAGGTGCTTAGGCGATATGGACTGTATAAGAAATGTTATGAAAAATTGCCATTCAAACATTTAAGCTTGATTAGTGTGACATTGACTACCAAGTGACCTGGCTGAAACCTTAGTTTTGTATAATGCTTCAATATGGTTAACATTTGTGGCATGTTATTTATAAATTTCTCACGCAGTTGAAGAATTTATGCATAGCGACTTTGAATAAAGCCGTATATACCTACATTATTTCCATTTTTGGGTTTTTGGTGAAAAGTACTCAGTTTTGCACCGCGCAACTTGCATAGAAAACCGAACCTTCTATTCAATCAGAAAGGGAAGAAAAAGGCATGTGATAAAATGCCGAACCACCATTGGTTGAAACAAAGAAAAGATAAAGAGCCGAACATGTAGCTATGGAATATTTATTACCGCTATATGTACACAAAAATAGCCGTACCTAAAGTAGGTATGGACTTCTTTTCAAATTTATGCCGCCATTAATTTAAAAGTCCAGATTTTGTTTCAAATTTTTCGAGGTATATAGGATGTTATGCTCTCACGTAAGTATTTTATCAGCATACAATACGATTTTATATGACATTTCGGGTTTTACGCCTGCATCAGCACCATTTTGGGCTATATCGCCGGCGGGCAGTTTACCTAACAACACGTTTCCTGGGCAGGCTCCAGCGGTTAACCAGTACTTGAGTGCACCAACCTCCATAAGAAACTGCCAACTTTTTCATATAAATGAGACACGGTCTGGGCGGGGCTCGAACCCGTGACCATCAGTGATGATAGGTTATAGTGGTATACAAGTCGGCGACCTTAACCACTCGACCACGGAGGCGGACTTAAAAATAAATAAGAAAACCTCTTCGGATAATTTTTAGGAGAAACGACCTATACCTAAATTAATCCCGCAAACTACTCATCGTAGATTAAATGTAGAAATAAAAATGCCATACCTACCGAAACAGTAGCAGACATTTCTAAAGACACATAATATCACAATGCATGTAATATATGGTCAAAAATAATGTGCAAAACATGACTTCTGAATAGGATTAAATTCGATGAAAAAAATAATTTTTGCTTCTCCTGAAAAGTTACCATTTGTAGGTAGGGCTTTTTTTAAGCGTCGCCATTG
Source organism: Archivesica marissinica (assembly GCA_014843695.1). Classification (NCBI taxonomy): domain Eukaryota; kingdom Metazoa; phylum Mollusca; class Bivalvia; order Venerida; family Vesicomyidae; genus Archivesica; species Archivesica marissinica. The sequence goes on from CM026395.1 coordinate 11,172,650, forward strand.
ATATGCTGTTGATGTTAGTTGAGCGCAAAACAAAGCTATGTCAATATCTATATATATTTATATGACATCTGTATATATTTACGACATAGAAATAGAACTAATTTACAGTGAATGTATGATGAACATCGACTTACAGAGAGTCAGTATAATTGAATGTCCATCCTCTACAAGCGTATTAACACATCCATGCAACAAGTGGGCTCAGCTCGGCAGGCCCACAATCACTAACTCTCTTACTCTGCCTTTTTTTAACTCATTCAACACCAAGTAACTGGCATGGACCGGTCCATGATATTTTTAGACCAATAAATTAATAAGAAAATTACATTTGGACCTGTTCATTTTGTCTAAAAATAGTAATATTACTGGCAAAAAGTGTAGATCCTGATGAGACAGCTTATCTCAAGCCGGCTCATCTGGATCTACACTTTTTGTAAGCCTATTTAGAGGTCTGTGTTGAAAGGGTAAACCAAGTGTTTCCATAGAAACAAATTGCAGATGTTATTACAAGAATAAAATTCATAAAACCGTCCAAATTCAGAAAAATTCCAACAATAGTTGCATGAGGATAATTTGTTTAATGCTTTCCCTTTTAGTAGACCCCATTGTTCCATTTAAGGAAATATTGTGTAGCTTGTAGTAAGGTTGTTTGACCTAGTGACCTAGTTGTTGACTCAAGTGATGCCAACTGTGGAAGTCGTGATAGCTCAGTGGATGCACGTTTGCTTCAGGTGCGAAAAGGTCCGGAGTTCGAGCCCCACTGGAGCCGTTACGATTGTGCCCTTAGGCAAGGCATTTAAATTCCACATGCCTCTTCTCTCTCCTTCATGGCGATGGATTCCATCAGGAATGATGTCTCGAGAGTGATTAATATAAGTTGAAATAACTTGTTTTGCAATCGAGCTAAAATAAATTTGTATAAACTAAGTGATGCCACATCTGGGGGGGGGGGGGGGGGGGGGGTCGGGAAGTGAAGTAAATGTATTTAAAATTTACAGGTTATGAAGCAAACATTTTCCAAAAAGGTTGGGGAAGGATCACCTACCTACTCTACCTATCTTTGGCCACAATTATAGTAAAATTTATTCTTTTATCCTGTTCTAAGTTGACTCCATCGATCGAGAGGAACAAGCTTCTCGGAACGTGCATGTGACCAAGTCGCAATCAAACACATGAGCTTACTATAGGGAGGCCGCCTCCGTGGTCTAGTGGGTACGGTCGATCGCTGACTTGCATACCACTGTAACCTATCATCACTGATGGTCATGGGTTCAAGCCACGTTCAGGCCGTGTCTCATTAATATGAAAAAGCTAGCAAGTTCTTACAGAGGTTGGTGCACAAAGCACTAGTTAACCGCTGGAGCCTGCCAGGAAAGGTGTTGTTAGGTAAACTGCCTGTCGCTCAAATGGGCAACCGGTGGCAACGTTAAATACACTTAAAATAAAATAAATAATAAAATTATTATAGGGTTCACAAAAATATCTTATCAACAGTTTTACAATGCTGTTCTGGCCCCTTGCCACAACAAGGATTGAGCAATCTCACAAAGGTAAACAACGACTTTCAGGGTGAGACTAAACCAAACTTATGTGAACATAAAGACGCAGCCAAAAACCACAAGACTTTATCAACTGAAACTTGTCTAAGGAATCAAAACATCACGAAAAGAAACATTTGAAGATTTGTCTGAATAAACAAAGTCCTTTGCCAAGAAATGAAGTGTTTTACATCTGGAATCAAATCCTGAGAAAATCTAAACACTCAAAATTCAACTTGAGTGGGTTGGTGATAATTACTGGTAACAATAAATGGTGAATCGATATACAGTCTACATCCGCTATGTCGAATTCTGTCTGACCAAACAAAATAACCGACATAACCGAAGTTTGACTTAACGAAATTCTATATAAACTGAGCCAGTTATATGTAAAATGATAATGTCTGAAATGGGACTTTGGTCTGACTTCGAGAATTCGACATAACTGACTTTGACATAACGGATGTAGACTGTACTAATATTTTGTTAATGCAGACATCTTGGTTACTTTGACCATAAGTTGGAATTTGCAATGTTACAACAATTGCTTTAAACAGTTTTTAAATTCTTGCAGTTTTGGTTCTAGATTTAATGATACGTTCTTTATTTGTGCTGAAAACAATTCTTCTCCTTTGGTCCAGAGGCCATTCACTTTAGAGGGGTTCACTGCATTAGTAAACAAGCTTGGTTTGTCAGGTGGGGTGATGTTGTTACCTGGTACCAGTAAACCAGTTTGGTTTGTCAGGTGGTGATGTTGTTACTTGGTAACAGTAAACCAGTTTGGTTTGTCAGGTGGTGATGTTGTTACCTGGTACCAGTAAACCAGTTTGGTTTGTCAGGTGGGGTGATGCTGTTACCTGGTACCAGTAAACAAGCTTGGTTTGTCAGGTGGTGATGTTGTTACCTGGTACCAGTAAACCAGTTTGGTTTGTCAGGTGGTGATGTTGTTACCTGGAACCAGTAAACCAGTTTGGTTTGTCAGGTGGTGATGCTGTTACCTGGTACCAGTAAACCAGTTTGGTTTGTCAGGTGGTGATGTTGTTACCTGGTACCAGTAAACCAGTTTGGTTTGTCAGGTGGTGATGTTGTTACCTGGTACCAGTAAACCAGTTTGGTTTGTCAGGTGGTGATGCTGTTACCTGGAACCAGTAAACCAGTTTGGTTTGTCAGGTGGTGATGCTGGTACCAGTAAACCAGTTTAGTTTGTCAGGTGGTGATGTTGTTATGTGGAACCAGTAAACCAGTTTGGTTTGTCAGGTGGTGATGCTGGTACCAGTAAACCAGTTTGGTTTGTCAGGTGGTAATGTTGTTACCTGGTACCAGTAAACCAGTTTGGTTTGTCAGGTGGTGATGCTGTTACCTGGAACCAGTAAACCAGTTTGGTTTGTCAGGTGGTGATGTTGTTACCTGGTACCAGTAAACCAGTTTGGTTTGTCAGGTGGTGATGCTGGTAACAGTAAACCAGTTTGGTTTGTCAGGTGGTGATGCTGTTACCTGGTACCAGTAAACCAGTTTGGTATGTCAGGTGGTGATGTTGTTACCTGGTACCAGTAAACCAGTTTGGTTTGTCAGGTGGTGATGTTGTTACCTGGTACCAGTAAACCAGTTTGGTTTGTCAGGTGGGGTGATGCTGTTAACTGGTACCAGTAAACCAGTTTGGTATGTCAGGTGGTGATGCTGTTACCTGGTACCAGTAAACCAGTTTGGTTTGTCAGGTGGTGATGCTGGTACCAGTAAACCAGTTTGGTTTGTCAGGTGGTGATGCTGGTACCAGTAAACCAGTTTGGTTTGTCAGGTGGTGATGTTGTTACCTGGTACCAGTAAACCAGTTTGGCTTGTCAGGTGGGGTGATGCCTGTTACCAGAAATCCAGTTTGGTTTGTCAGGTGGGGTGATGCCTGTTACCAGGTACCAGAAATCCAGTTTGGTTTGTCAGGTGGGGTGATGCCTGTTACCGGGTACCAGAAATCCAGTTGGTTTGTCAGGTGGTGATGCTGGTACCAGTAAACCAGTTTGGTTTGTCAGGTGGTGATGTTGTTACCTGGTACCAGTAAACCAGTTTGGTTTGTCAGGTGGTGATGCTGTTACCTGGTACCAGTAAACCAGTTTGGTTTGTCAGGTGGTGATGTTGTTACCTGGTATCAGTAAACCAGTTTGGTTTGTCAGGTGGTGATGCTGGTACCAGTAAACCAGTTTGGTTTGTCAGGTGGTGATGTTGTTACCTGGTACCAGTAAACCAGTTTGGTTTGTCAGGTGGTGATGCTGGTACCAGTAAACCAGTTTGGTTTGTCAGGTGGTGATGTTGTTACCTGGTACCAGTAAACCAGTTTGGTTTGTCAGGTGGTGATGTTGTTACCTGGTACCAGTAAACCAGTTTGGTTTGTCAGGTGGGGTGATGCTGTTACCTGGTACCAGTAAACCAGTTTGGTATGTCAGGTGGTGATGCTGTTACCTGGTACCAGTAAACCAGTTTGGTTTGTCAGGTGGTGATGCTGGTACCAGTAAACCAGTTTGGTTTGTCAGGTGGTGATGCTGGTACCAGTAAACCAGTTTGGTTTGTCAGGTGGTGATGTTGTTACCTGGTACCAGTAAACCAGTTTGGCTTGTCAGGTGGGGTGATGCCTGTTACCAGAAATCCAGTTTGGTTTGTCAGGTGGGGTGATGCCTGTTACCAGGTACCAGAAATCCAGTTTGGTTTGTCAGGTGGGGTGATGCCTGTTACCGGGTACCAGAAATCCAGTTTGGTTTGTCAGGTGGGGTGATGCCTGTTACCGGGTACCAGATATCCAGTTTGGTTTGTCAGGTGGGGTGTTGCTGTTACCAGGTACCAGAAATCCAGTTTGGTTTGTCAGGTGGGGTGATGCCTGTTACCGGGTACCAGAAATCCAGTTTGGTTTGTCAGGTGGGGTGATGCCTGTTACTGGGTACCAGAAATCCAGTTTGGTTTGTCAGGGGTGATGCCTGTTACCAGGTACCAGAAATCCAGTTTGGTTTGTCAGGTGGTAGTATCAGGTAGCTTGTGCAGTTTATCAATCATTTATAAAGATTGTAGTAAACAATATGAAAACTATGTACAGAATATGACAGTATCTCTATCCACAAACTGTTCATCAATTTGGTTTTATTATTTTGGAAATGTGTAGATAAGATATCAAATACAAGTTTGTACCAAATTGTCTGCAAGAATGCAGTGCTAAATTTCTGAAAGGTGGCAGTCTAAATTAACTGTGAAATTTTAGACATTCCACCAAGTTTCAAATGACACCTTCAATTAGAAAATTTGCATGAATTGCACATGAAAATATTTGAATTTCTTCATTAGTTTCATCTCAAACCATGCAATTCAAAGGTATTTTAGGTACTTTGCCAAGAACAGTTTGTGTCCTATTTAAAAATGTGAGTAATCTACTAGAACTAATATGCTGGCAGGTGGCCATGCCATTACAATTACCTCCACCACACAAAGCATTGCCAGAGACTGATCTGGGTCAATTTCTTGAGTACTTTTTATTGTTTATCTTACTTATAGAACAGCAATACATGACATGATGCCAACATCTTGCACACAGCTAAGAAAAATCAAAGAAATAATTATGTTAAAATTTAAGAAATTTCGACTCCATTTCAAGAATCAATAAGATACTGTTCATACTTGCCTATATGGCCAAAGCTGGGTCAGTGGTCACCTATATTATAGTCAAACCTGTGCTAGTGGTCACCTATATTATAGTCAAACCTGTGCTAGTGGTCACCTATATTATAGTCAAACCTGTGCTAGTGGTCACCTATAGTATAGTCAAACCTGTGTTAGTGGTCACCTATATTATAGTCAAACCTGTGCTAGTGGTCACCTCTATTACAGTCAAACCTGTGCTAGTGGTCACCTATATTATAGTCAAACCTGTGCTAGTGGTCACCTATATTATAGTCAAACCTGTGCTAGTGGTCACCTATATTATAGTCAAACCTGTGCTAGTGGTCACCTATATTATAGTCAAACCTGTAATAGTGGTTACATATATTATAGTCAAACCTGTGCTAATGGTCACCTATATTATAGTCAAACCTGTGCTAATGGTCACCTATATTATAGTCAAACCTGTGCTAGTGGTCACCTATATTATAGTCAAACATGTGCTAGTGGTCACCTATATTACAGTCAAACCTGTGTTAGTGGTCACCTCTATTATAGTCAAACATGTGCTAGTGGTCACATCTATTACAGTCAAACCTGTGTTAGTGGTCACATCTATTACAGTCAAACTTGTGCTAGTGGTCACCTCTATTACAGTCAAACCTGTGTTAGTGGTCACCTCTATTAGTCAAACTTGTGTTAGTGGTCACCTATATTACAGTCAAACCGTTGCTAGTGGTCACCTCTATTACAGTCAAACATGTGTTAGTGGTCACCTCTATTACAGTCAAACCTGTGTTAGTGGTCACCTCTATTATAGTCAAACCTGTGTTAGTGGTGACCTCTATTAGTCAAACCTGTGTTAGTGGTCACCTCTATTACAGTCAAACCTGTGTTAGTGGTCACCTCTATTACAGTCAAACCTGTGCTAGTTGTCATCTCTATTACAGTCAAACCTGTGTTAGTGGTCACCTCTATTACAGTCAAACCTGTGTTAGTGGTCACCTCTATTACAGTCAAACCTTTGTTAGTGGTCACCTCTATTACAGTCAAACATGTGCTAGTGGTCACCTCTATTACAGTCAAACCTGTGTTAGTGGTCACCTCTGTTACAGTCAAACATGTGCTAGTGGTCACCTCTATTACAGTCAAACCTGTGCTGGTGGTCACCTCTATTAATGTGAAACCCGTGTTAGTGGTCAACATTATTAATGTCAAACCTGTATTAGTGGTCACCTTTATTACAGTAAAACCTGTGTTAGTGGTCAATATTATTAATGTCAAACCTGTGTTAGTGGTCACCTCTATTACAGTAAAACCTGTGTTAGTGGTCACCTCTATTATAGTCAAACCTGTGTTAGTGGTCACCTCTATTAATGTGAAACCCGTGTTAGTGGTCACCTCTATTACAGTCAAACCTGTGTTAGTGGTCACCTCTATTACAGTCAAACCTGTGTTAGTGGTCACCTCTATTACAGTCAAACCTGTGTTAGTGGTCACCTCTATTACAGTCAAACCTTTGCTAGTGGTCACCTCTATTACAGTCAAACCTGTGCTAGTGGTCACCTCTATTACAGTCAAACCTGTGTTAGTGGTCACCTCTATTACAGTCAAACCTGTGTTAGTGGTCACCTCTATTACAGTCAAACCTGTGTTAGTGGTCAACATTATTAATGTCAAACCTGTGCTAGTGGTCACCTCTATTACAGTCAAACCTGTGTTAGTGGTCAACATTATTAATGTCAAACCTGTGCTAGTGGTCACCTCTATTACAGTCAAACCTGTGTTAGTGGTCACCTCTATTACAGTCAAACCTGTGTTAGTGGTCAACATTATTAATGTCAAACCTGTGCTAGTGGTCACCTCTATTACAGTCAAACTGTGTTAGTGGTCACCTCTATTACAGTCAAACCTGTGTTAGTGGTCAACATTATAATGTCAAATGTAGGATTGTTTGCTTATCTGTGGTAGGAGCAATACTGTTGTGAATATTATTTGATATACTTTTGGTTTATAATGGACTACAGGATTCATGCAATTCTCTTTGATAGCAAGGTTTCAGAAACTGCCTCTGAGAGAAGGGGAGTCCAATATTAGAGTACCTAGATGACAAATTCCACTTTCATAGCGTTTTCTGAAACTTCGAGAGATTCTTGAAGCTCCATATTATCAGATAATCTAGGCAGATAAACCTCATCTAAAACAGCTTGGCTAAACAAATACCTTAACTCTTTGCATGCTGGGTAAAATAAAGGCTATAAATAGTTCAAATAATTGTAACAGATGACAATTCATTAATGTGTTTGTCTTATTTCCAAAATTATATTCGGAAATATATCATGGAATTTCATTAGAATTGTGTCATTACGATCGGTTGCATAACTTATTTGATTGTTATTTTCACTTCTAGCTGCAAAGAGTTAAGGCATTATGATTTTGGAAGATTGAACTGCTAATATATATATATATATATGGAGCCGGTAAGATTGTGCCCTTAGGTAAGCAAGGCATTTAAATTCCACGTTGCCTCTTCTCTCTCCCTCGTGGCGATGGATTCCATCAGGAATGATGGTCTAAATTCCACATGCCTCTTCTCTCTCCTCGTGGCGATGGATTCCATCAGGAATGATGGTCTAAATTCCACATGCCTCTTCTCTCTCCCTCGTGGTGATGGATTCCATCAGGAATGATGGTCTAAATTCCACATGCCTCTTCTCTCTCTCTCGTGGCGATGGATTCCATCAGGAATGATGGTCTAAATTCCACATGCCTCCTCTCTCCCTCGTGGCGATGGATTCCATCAGGAATGATGGTCTAAATTCCACATGCCTCTTCTCTCTCCCTCGTGGCGATGGATTCCATCAGGAATGATGGTCTAAATTCCACATGCCTCTTCTCTCTCCCTCGTGGCGATGGATTCCATCAGGAATGATGGTCTAAATTCCACATGCCTCTTCTCTCTCCCTCGTGGCAATGGATTCCATCAGGAATGATGGTCTAAATTCCACATGCCTCTTCTCTCTCCCTCGTGGCGATGGATTCCATCAGGAATGATGGTCTCGATATTAATATAAGTTAGTTTATACAAATTTTAGTTTAGCTACCACGAGGGAGAGAGAAGAGGCATGTGGAATTTAAATGCCTTGCCTAAGGGAACAATCGTAACGGCGGGGCTCGAACTCCGGGCCTTTCTCACATGAAGCGAATGTGCAACCACTGAGCTATCACGACTTCCACTTTCACAATCGAGCTAAAATAAATTTTAAGAGAAAATATATCTGGGCGCTAAATTTTGGAAAAAAGATCTGGTATATTATCCTCCGATTTTATAAATCTTTGTGATGGGTGACGGCACAAGTTAGTCTACGTAATTGTTACTGGCATACAAATCTCTTGATGTCCATTATTTTTAAGTCTGAAACAATGGCATTGGCCATGTGACAAAGACACTGTAATGACTTCCTGTAGCATACAGACCGGGTACAAAAATGTTACTAGTCTTGTTGAACAATCCAATCTGGGAGCCATCACTTGTGTCAATTACGAGCAACATGCTCTATCAGTTTCATCGGAATCAAAGAAAACAATACAGCCTGATCAAGTTTCTTGTCAATCCTTCCAGTTTAAGTGGGAATCCTTCATATTTCTAGAGAGCTGATGACAGCTGATAAGGCACATTAACCTGGCAAGATGTTAAGTATGGAGAATCTATTAAAGGTTATCAATGTTTTTAAAGCCACAATACAAGATGTATGTAAGTGACAAAGACTGAGAAGGTCCAAATGAGCATAATTCTTAGGTAGGCCTAGTAATGTTTTCTGCTACAACAGGCTATCTAGGTCAGATTTTTTGGGAGAAAGTGAGCAATTGCGTCCTTAAATGATGTTATTTAATAAATTAAAAACAAAAAATGGTTAAAATACACAGTATGACCATTAAATACAACATTAAATAGAAGCAGTGCTTTATAATGGGCCAGTGTGTCTTACTGGACAAAATTATGTATGAAAATTGTAAATTGTGGCCCCCAGAGGGCGAAATCAGTTGCACTAATTCATTTCTGTGGTGAATATTTGAAATAAATGTACAACAGAATGGGAAATTTACTTGTTTTCAGACATTTTATAATCACTTTAAATGAAAAAGTGTGATAATTTTCATGGTATGACTACATAATTATATAACATTGGTTGCTATGGCAATACATTAGCACCGGTTGCTATGACAATAAAGTTAACTTTATATTGCATGAAACATTATACCAGTAATTAAATACATACTCGCCTATAAGACAAGTTTTTTACCACCAGATTATGGTCTCAAAGTGGCTTTCCCGTCTAATAGGTGAGTGGTAAAAAAAATAATATAAACAATATTTTAAAAATAAATTTTAATTGTTTTAACCCTTTCAACCCACAGACCTCTAAATAGGCTTACAACAAGTGTAGATCCAGATGAGCCGGCTCGTAACGAGCCGTCTCATCAGGATCTGCACTTTTTGCCAGTAATATTACAATTTTTAAAAAATAATTTACCCATTTTGTAAAATTAACTGATCCAAATGTAATTTTCTTATTAATTTAATTGGTCTAAAAATGGCATGGACCAGTCCATGGCAGTTACTTGGTGTTGAATGGGTTAAAATATGTTAAATGTAACTCATAAATATGTTTTAGAAAAGAAGGCACTATGACATTGAAAATTTCTTCAACTTGCACTGGCTAAACATGCAATTTGTACTAGTGTCTCGTGTCCATTTTATCAACCCGTCTTATATATATGCGAGTGCATGTCAAAACCAACAATTTCAGGACCAAAGTAGGGGAGGGGGTCTTATAGGCAAGTATGGATGGTAGACACATCAATTAGCTGCCTCGGTTAAAATTTCCAAAGCATAGAAATAAAATGAAAAATTAAATAAATAAATGCAAAAACTATCCATTTGTTGTATAAAATGTTGACTGCTAGAGAGCTGAAAGGTCAGTACATAAGTATACGTCTAAACTCATTAACCCTTTCAACACCACAGGCCTCTAAATAGGCTTATGAAAAGTGTTTATCAATGAACTGGTCCAAAGGTAATTTTCTTATTCATTTATTGGTCTAAAAATATCATGCACCAGTCCATGTCAGTTACTTGGTGTTGAATGGGTTAAGGGGGGAATGCTAGATTGCCTCGGTTGAAATTTTCCTCGGGCTACGGTACTGTATTTAAACATTCATGCTATTATTATTCCACTGAATCAAGAGTGAGTGGCGGAGACGTACTTTTTTACTAAAAACAATTTCGTGTTTTGTTTAAGATTATTATATCAATGATGAAGTAATTAATGTTTGTAAGGATCACAATGTTACGGCTACATGAATTTAAACCAATGTGCATACAGAACTCCTCATCGAATATCCGATATAACAAATGCACTCTCAGCAGGTATGATAAAGCCTGTGTGAGATTGCACACTCTCGGCAGGTATGATAAAGCCTGTGTGCTTCACTTTACAGGTTTCAATTGTTTCCTATTTACAGTGATCACAAACAGTTAGATGCTCAATATGGCAAATCAATACGAGCCGAGCCGAGCCGAGCCCCTGATGTGAGAATAATCAAGTAATACATTATCAGTTTATAAACACATTTGGTGTAAAAACGCTATGCTTAGGGCATGTCATGTACATGACATATAACAGTCTTGGTAAAAACCATATACACTCTCTAGTGAAGATAAGGATTCATGACTCGATGGGTGGCATCAAGGAGGTGGTCGCTGGTCGATGGTCTCATCAAGGAGGTGGTCATTGGTCTCATCAAGGAGGTGGTCGCTGGTCTCATCAAGGAGGTGGTCAATGGTCTCATAAAGGAGAGGTGGTTGCTGGTCTCATCAAGGAGGTGGTTGCTGGTCTAATCAAGGAGGTGGTCGATGGTCTCATCAAGGAGGTGGTCGCTGGTCTCATCAAGGAGGTGGTCAATGGTCTCATCAAGGAGGTGGTCGATGGTCTCATCAAGGAGGTGGTCGATGGTCTCATCAAGGAGATGGTTGCTGGTCTCATCAAGGAGGTGGTCGCTGGTCTCATCAAGGAGGTGGTCAATGGTCTCATCAAGGAGGTGGTCGCTGGTCTCATCAAGGAGGTGGTCGATGGTCTCATCAAGGAGGTGGTCGCTGGTCTCATCAAGGAGGTTTGGCTGGTCTCATCAAGGAGGTGGTCGATGGTCTCATCAAGGAGGTGGTTGCTGGTGTCATCAAGGAGGTGGTCGATGGTCTCATCAAGGAGGTGGTCGCTGGTGTCATCAAGGAGGTGGTCATTGGTCTCATCAAAGAGGTGGTCGCTGGTGTCATCAAGGAGGTGGCCAATGGTCTCATCAAGGAGGTGGTCGCTGGTGTCATCAAGGAGGTGGCCGCTGGTCTCATCAAGGAGGTTTGGCTGGTCTCATCAAGGAGGTGGTCGCTGGTCTTACCAAGGAGGTGGTCGCTGGTCTCACCAAGGAGGTGTTCGCTGGTCTCACCAAGAAGGTGGTCGCTGGTCTCATCAAAGAGGTGATCCCTTATTGAATGTATGTTAGTGTTTAAAATTTGTCGGGGTGGGAGGTAATACAAAAAGAGTTGCTTACAAAGGCGGTTGCATGTCAAACCACACATGATCATGTCAACCACACATGATCATGTCAAACCACACATGATCATGTCAAATCACACATGATCATGTCAAACCACACATGATCATGTCAAACCACACATGATCATGTCAAACCACACATGATCATGTCAAACCACACGTGATCATGGTTTAACCACTCATGCTCGACATACCACTCATGCTTGACATGCCACTCATGCTCGACATACCACTCATGCTCGACATACCACTCATGCTCGACATACCACTCATGCTCGACATACCACTCATGCTCGACATACCACTCGTGGTCGACATACCACTCATGCTCAACATACCACTCATGCTCAACATACCACTCATGCTCAACATACCACTCATGCTCGACATACCACTCATGCTTGACATACAACTCATGCTCGAGATACCACTCATGCTCGACATACCACTCATGCTCGACATACCACTCATGCTCGGCATATCACTCGTGCTTGGCATACCACTTGTGCTCAGCATACCACTCGTGCTCGACATACCACTTGTGCTCGACATACCACTCATGCTCGACATACCACTTGTGCTCAGCATACCACTCGTTCTCAACATACCACTCGTGCTTGACATACCACTCGTGCTCGGCATACCACTCGTGCTCGACATACCACTCATGCTCGACATACCACTCATGCTCAACATACTACTCGTGCTCGACATACCACTCCTGCTCGACATACCACTCCTGCTTGACATACCACTCATGCTCAACATACCACTCATGCTCGACATACCACTCGTGCTTGGCATACCACTCATGCTTGGCATACCACTCGTGCTTGGCATACCACTCATGCTCGACATACCACTCATGCTCGACATACCACTTGTGCTCGACATACCACTCTTGCTCGACATACCACTCATGCTCCACTCATGCTCGACATACTACTCATGCTCGACATACCACTCATGCTCGACATACCACTTGTGCTCGACATACCACTCATGCTCGACATACCACTCGTGCTTGACATACCACTCGTGCTCGACATACCACTCATGCTCGACATACTACTCATGCTCGACATGCCATTCATGCTCGACATACCACTCGTGCTCGACATACCACTCGTGCTCGACATACCACTCATGCTCGTCATACCACTCGTGCTCGGAAACACCACATCAATCTCTTAGAAACACATTTTCCGTTTCAATCGTAATGTAATTGCAAATTAATTCAAATCACAATTTTCAAACAATTGAAGATTTCATTACAGGCAGTAACACATATTAATTTACATTCATATCATATAATGATGTGAGGATGATCTGGGAAACAATTGCTATCTGTGTACCTTACAGACATGTAACTGTATTACAATAGCTTACATATGCCTAGTAGAACATCATGCAATGCCTAATTGATTTGAAGTTGTCTTCTCTGGAACTGGCAGCATCCTGCATGGTTTATAGAACAGTCAGTTGCAACATATACCGACAATTAACCTGTGTACCATTATGACATCTATAAGTCAGTGAATCATGACTGAATGTTGATCAATTAAAACTGGCAGTTGCCACAATAATTAACCCTTTCAACACCACAGACCTCTAAATAGGCTTACAAAAAGTGTAGATCCAGATGAGCCGGCTCGTGACGAGCCGTCTCATTAGGATCTGCACTTTTTGCCAGTGACATGACTATTTTTAGACATAATTACCCATTTTGATAAATGAACTTGTCCAAATGTGATTTTCTGATTCATTTATTGGTTTATGAATATCATGGACCATTCCATGTGAGTTACTTGGTGTTGAATGGGTTAAATACATAATAGTGCAACATACGAGATGTCGATTCAAGAAATTCACAAGAATTCTGGGGAAAAAGAATTGGGTACTCTAACTACTCTTTATGTTTGTTTGCTATTGAAGCTTTTCTTATACAATTTATTTTAGATGGATTGCGAATCAAATTCTTACAAAATTAGTTTAGTCGCTCTCGAGAATTTATTCCTGATGGAATTCATAGCCATGAGTGAGAGAGGAGTGAGAGAGAAGAGGCAATGTGGATTTAACCGTAGTTCTGGCAGGGTTTCACCTCATACATCTCGACTACGAGGAGGTACGAGGAGGCAGGGTTTCACCTCATACATCTAGATTACGAGGAGGCAGGGTTTCACCTCATACATCTAGATAACGAGGAGTCAGGGTTTCACCTCATACATCTAGATAACGAGGAGGCAGGGTTTCACCTCATACATCTAGATAACGAGGAGGCAGGGTTTCACCTCATACATCTAGATTACGAGGAGGCAGGGTTTCACCTCATACATCTAGATAACGAGGAGGCAGGGTTTCACCTCATACATCTAGATTATGAGGAGGCAGGGTTTCACCTCATACATTTCGACTATGAGGAGGTATGAGGAGGCAGGGTTTCACCTCATACATCTCGATTACGAGGAGGCAGGGTTTTACCTCATACATCTAGATTATGAGGAGGCAGGGTTTCACCTCATACATCTCGATTACGAGGGGGCAGGGTTTCACCTCATACATCTAGATTATGAGGAGGCAGCGTTTCACCTCATACATCTAGATTACGAGGAGGCAGGGTTTCACCTCATACATCTAGATTACGAGGAGGCAGGGTTTCACCTCATACATCTAGATAACGAGGAGGCAGGGTTTCACCTCATACATCTAGATTACAAGGAGGCAGGGTTTCACCTCATACATCTCGATTACGAGGAGGCAGGGTTTCACCTCATACATCTCGATTACGAGGAGGCAGGGTATCACCTCATACATCTAGATAACGAGAAGGCAGGGTTTCACCTCATACATCTAGATAACGAGGAGGCAGGGTTTCACCTCATACATCTCGACTACGAGGAGGCAGGGTTTCACCTCATACATCTAGATAACGAGGAGGCAGGGTTTCACCTCATACATCTAGATTACAAGGAGGCAGGGTTTCACCTCATACATCTCGATTACGAGGAGGCAAGGTTTCACCTCATACATCTAGATTACGAGGAGGCAGGGTTTCACCTCATACATCTAGATAACGAGGAGGAAGGGTTTCACCTCATACATCTAGATTATGAGGAGGCAGGGTTTCACCTCATACATTTCGACTATGAGGAGGTATGAGGAGGCAGGGTTTCACCTCATACATCTCGATTACGAGGAGGCAGGGTTTTACCTCATACATCTAGATTACGAGGAGGCAGGGTTTCACCTCATACATCTCGATTACGAGGGGGCAGGGTTTCACCTCATACATCTAGATTACGAGGAGGCAGCGTTTCACCTCATACATCTAGCTTACGAGGAGGCAGGGTTTCACCTCATACATCTAGATTATGAGAAGGCAGGGTTTCACCTCATACATCTAGATAACGAGGAGGCAGGGTTTCACCTCATACATCTAGATTACAAGGAGGCAGGGTTTCACCTCATACATCTCGATTACGAGGAGGCAGGGTTTCACCTCATACATCTAGATAACGAGGAGGCAGGGTTTCACCTCATACATCTAGATAACGAGGA
This sequence comes from Archivesica marissinica, assembly GCA_014843695.1. NCBI lineage: Eukaryota > Metazoa > Mollusca > Bivalvia > Venerida > Vesicomyidae > Archivesica > Archivesica marissinica. The sequence goes on from CM026395.1 coordinate 11,187,990, forward strand.
GGCAGGGTTTCACCTCATACATCTAGATTACGAGGAGGCAGGGTTTAACCTCATACATCTCGATTACGAGGAGGCAGGGTTTCACCTCATACATCTAGATTACGAGGAGGCAGGGTTTCACCTCATACATCTCGATTACGAGGAGGCAGGGTTTCACCTCATACATCTCGATTACGAGGCAGCGTTTCACCTCATACATCTAGATTACAAGGAGGCAGGGTTTCACCTCATACATCTAGATTACGAGGCAGCGTTTCACCTCATACATCTAGATTACGAGGCAGGGTTTCACCTCATACATCTAGATTACGAGGCAGGGTTTCACCTCATACATCTAGATAACGAGGAGGCAGGGTTTCACCTCATACATCTAGATAATGAGGAGGCAGGGTTTCACCTCATACATCTAGATTACAAGGAGGCAGGGTTTCACCTCATACATCTAGATTACGAGGCAGCGTTTCACCTCATACATCTAGATTACAAGGAAGCAGGGTTTCACCTCATACATCTCGATTACGAGGCAGCGTTTCACCTCATACATCTAGACTACGAGGCAGCGTTTCACCTCATACATCTCGATTACGAGGAGGCAGGGATTCACCTCATACATCTTGATAACGAGGAGGCAGGGTTTCACCTCATACATCTAGATTACGAGGAGGCAGAGTTTCACCTCATACATCTCGACTACGAGGAGGCAGGGTTTCACCTCATACATCTTGATTACGAGGAGGCAGCATTTCACCTCATACATCTCGATTACGAGGAGGCAGGGTTTCACCTCATACATCTCGATTACGAGGAGGCAGGGTTTCACCTCATACATCTAGATTACGAGGAGGCAGCGTTTCACCTCATACATCTCGATTACGAGGACACCGTGACCATTTAACCACAAGAGCTCCCTTCACATTGATTTGTTTATATACTGACAACATACAGTGTCACATCCATGTTATATGTACATACTGACAACATACAGTGTCACATCCATGTTATATGTACATACTGACAACATACAATGTCACATCCATGTTATATGTACATACTGACAACATACAGTGTCACATCCATGTTATATGTACATACTGACAACATACAGTGTCACATCCATGTTATATGTTATATGTACATACTGAAAACATACAGTGTCACATCCATGTTATGTGTTATACGTACATACTGACAACATACAGTGTCACATCCATGTTATGTGTTATACGTACATACTGACAACATACAGTGTCACATCCATGTTATGCGTTATACGTACATACTGACAACATACAGTGTCACATCCATGTTATACATACATACTGACAACATACAGTGTCACATCCATGTTATATGTACATACTGACAACATACAGTGTCACATCCATGTTATGCGTTATACGTACATACTGACAACATACAGTGTCACATCCATGTTATACGTACACACTGACAACATACAGTGCCACATCCATGTTATATGTACATACTGACAACATACAGTGTCACATCCATGTTATATGTACATACTGACAACATACAGTGTCACATCCATGTTAGGTGTTATACGTACATACTGACAACATACAGTGTCACATCCATGTTATGCGTTATACGTACATACTGACAACATACAGTGTCACATCCATGTTATATGTACATACTGACAACATACAGTGTCACATCCATGTTATATGTACATACTGACAACATACAGTGTCACATCCATGTTATATGTACATACTGACAACATACAGTGTCACATCCATGCTATACGTACATACTGACAACATACAGTGTCACATCCATGTTATACGTACATACTGACAACATACAGTGTCACATCCATGTTAGGTACTGACAACATACAGTGTCACATCCATGTTAGGTGTTATATGTACATACTGACAACATACAGTGTCACATCCATGTTAGGTGTTATACGTACATACTGACAACATACAGTGTCACATCCATGTTAGGTGTTATACGTACATACTGACAACATACAGTGTCACATCCATGTTAGGTGTTATACGTACATACTGACAACATACAGTGTCACATCCATGTTAGGTGTTATATGTACATACTGACAACATACAGTGTCACATCCATGTTATGTCATATGGACATACTGACAACATACATATTAGGTGTCATATCAACAACCTGTAGCGAGAAATTAACCTCTCGTACGAGGCAACTGTATCGAGCAATTAACATCTAGTACGAGGTGACTGTATTGAGCAATTAAGATCTAGTATTAGGCGACTGTATTGAGCAATTAACATCTAGTACGAGGTGACTGTATTGAGCAATTAAGATCTAGTATTAGGCGACTGTATTGAGCAATTAAAACCTCTAGTACGAGGTGACTGTATTGAGCAATTAAAACATCTAGTACGAGGTGACTGTATTGAGCAATTAACATCTAGTACGAGGTGACTGTATTGAGCAATTAACATCTAGTATGAGGTGATTGTATTGAGCAATTAACATCTAGTACCTGAAGCAGCTCAAGGCTATCATATTTCTGGGACTCATTTAATTTATTTATCGTCATTGTTTTCGTTTTGCGCTTGATTCGCCACTGTACAGAAAATAACACAGTGTTATAACGTGGACAGCGGGAGCCGATTCCGTGCTGTTTCCTGGTGCATTATATCAGTTGAATGCTTCAAAATTGCTGTAGAATGTTGTTGAGCTTAGTGATATTGGATCATACACGTCATTGAGTGAAACTGTACGGTCCCTAGAAATACCGAAAGACACCGAATCACCGAAAGACACCGAAAACCAGTATATAACAGCAATATAAGTAAGAAGTAACGTGTTCTATCTATTTATTAAGCATATTACACCCTATTGACTTAAATTAAGTCAATAAGGTGTAATATGCTTAATAATTAAATTAAGTCAATAAGGTGTAATATGCTTAATAATTAAATTAAGTCAATAAGGTGTAATATGCTTAATAATTAAATTAAGTCAATAAGGTGTAATATGCTTAATAAATAGATAGAACACGTTACTTCTTACTTATATTGCTGTTATATACTGGTTTTCGGTGTCTTTCGGTAGTTTTCGGTGTTTAGGAGTCTTTCGGTATTTCTAGGGACCCGAAACTGTAGTAGCAAATTGACATGCATGCACAGTCATGTGATTTGGTAGAATAACTTATTGGCCAAAATGCCGCAAACATGTTGAGAGGCTGTGGTAAGGGGGTGGTGGGGGGGTAGCCTGGATCGATTTGACCCGGACCAATTTGGCCTGGATAACATCGAATTTAAAAGCTTGTCTTCATATACTAGTATTTGATTGTCATAACAAAAGTTTAAACTTTATTTATTTTACAACGATTGCGAAGCAAGTTTGAACAACTTATATTAATCACTCTCGTTGGCGCGGATGAAAGCGTAAATGTGGTCATTCATGTGGGAGGAAACCGGAGTACCCGGAGAAAACCCACCTGTCCGATATGGCGGCCATCGTACCATCCCACATACTTCCCGGTCTGAGGATCGAACCCGGGTTGCATTGGTGAGATGCAAGCATTGTCATGACAGATCTAGTGATCCATTGCGTTATATACAATACAGACAGACTATTGAATACTAGACATTCAAAGACATGGGTGACTATAATATTATGGAAAGTGTGTGTTTTATTTATCGTCGCTACCGGTTGGTTGCCCTGACGCCTCCTGAAGAGATTAGTCATTTTAGATTTCTGGAGGATAGTGCATGATACAGACAGAGGCCCATTCCAGAGTCTCCTCTGGTTCTTTTACGTGCACGGTGTAAAGCACCGATACGAGACCTCGGTTTAAAGTCCCATCTGAAAGACTATTAATTTTATTAGGGTCAGATGGGGGATCGAACCTACGATCCCTGGATTACCAGTCCAGCGTGTTTAACCACTGGACTACAGATCTGTCTGTATTTTATGGAAAGTGACATGGATTAAATATGGCATATTTTCTTGTAATTAGATACTTAAATGGAAAACAACATTTCTTGTAATTAGATATCTAAACCGAACGGCTTCCGGACTGGAAGAGAAGTTTGGTTTGGAGGGGTTTTCGGTTTAGAGGGGTTTTCTGGTGAGGGGGGGAGATAAAGTTTTGAACAATGTCTGTATGAATACACGAATAACAAGAAATGACACTAAAATTACTACAAATGTGGAATAAAATATATATAAGCTCAAATTTGTTTGTATGTAATGACTTGTCGGTGGTTCCGTATTTGATCAATAATTATGAAATATAATTATCAATGTTATGCCTTAAATAATGATAGTCTGCCTTTTGTGAAATCCCATTCACATCTAATTAGATCGTATTAAAACTAATTACTCAAACATGAAAAGAGATTAACAAACAATGTAATTAAAACAAATTTTCAGCATCATTGGTTTTTATCACGCCTTTATGTTCTCACAACACCACCTCGTATGTAAACAATACGGATAAAACACCAATATGCTGACTGATTAATTGACTTGTGAAAACACGGAAGGTGTTATGTTTCAGGTGAGACAAAGGTTGTTTCGGATCCGGATTTTACGCCGCTGGCTGTTCGGTTTTCAGGGGTAATTTGTAATAGAAATGTGCACAAATGGTCTCGAAAACTTGTCCGGTATTCGGAAAAGAGAGGTTCTGGTTTAGAGAGGTTGTTTTACAATGAACAAAGAAGGGAAAATATCGGGACCGTTTGGAGGGAATTCCGATTTAGAGGGGTTCCGGTTTTGAGGGGATTCACTGTACTTAAATGGAAAACAACATTTCTTGTAATTCAGATACAAAATGTACTTAAATGGAAAACAACAACAAGCATTAATTATTACATTATTACATTATATTCAAAGACAATATATAATTTTGCCTCTCTGTAAAATGTTACCTCCGGGAGATAACTCACAATATCGCCCTCAACCAAGGGCATTATCTATTTTATTATACTGAATACAACTTCTACATGATGACATATATCACACATTCAACTGCCTCTGTGTCAGATTTGGGATTCCATAAATGTTAAATAGGTCGTTGCACAGTACATTTTATGGACAACATGGTCTGAAATGGTTGGTGGGGTGGCGCCATCTACACTCTGGTTCAGAAAGCCAGGGGCGCTCCTATGGAAGTAGAGTTGTCGGAATGAGATAGACACGGACCACTGTGGGTTTCTAGTAGTATTATGGACTATGATTGTAGCAGACATTGGGGTGATCATTATTTTGTTTTGCTTCAAAATGGGGAAAGGTGTATTACTGGTCCAACGCGATATGTGAGATATGTATATAAACAGAAAACCAATAAAATAAACACGATATAGGTGATCCAGGTAGCTGGTATCGACCAGGTAATGAGATACAATCACTTAGTCAAAATAAAAGCGTGTTTCACTATATCTTAGTGTAATGATATCATCATCAATATCGCGTTGCATTTATAGTAGAAGAGCTTTTAAAACGTGTGCATGCGGTATGGTATACACAATTAGAAATGCCTAGATATCTAATAGAAAACACATAATTCAATGTTTATGGAATATTTTATGCTGGAACTTAAATTTTGCTAACTTTACAACTAAATGACTGAATTGTTATGTCGATAGAGATTGCAGTATAAGTTCTGTAAGTCTCATCAAGTAATAAATGAATCTGTGATCTCTCTTCTTCTTTAAGAACCGTGTTTGTTTCATCGTGTTTTATTTTATATATCAAAATAATTATGGATCTAGTTATACTGCAAAGTTAACCTATTCAACACCAAGTAACTGACATGGACTGGTCCATGATATTTTTAGAGCAATAAAATTACTTTTGGACTAGTTCATTTATCAAAATGGGTAATTTTGTCTAAAATTAGTAATATTACTGGCAAAAAGTGGAGATCCTGATGTGATGGCTTGTTATAAGTGCAGATCCTGATGAGACGACTCGCTATGAGCCGACTCATCTTGATCTACACTTTTTGTAAGCCTGATATTGTGAAAGTTGTTCATAGGCATAATTATATCTGTTAGTGTGAGCTTGATATAAAATCGAAAATGTACAGGTTAGCAACGCTTTTCCACAAAAAAATACGATGATTTTTAATCATAACTTTAAAAGTTTGTACGCCAGCGTCATTTCCTTTATATAAATAAATAGGTCAGCTCGTCATACATGTAAATAATACAAAACAACTAATATCAAGTGAGGTAAAATCCGATGTTGAGGCCACAAAAGGGGTAATTAAAATGCCAATTAATATTCAATAAAAGACCCTTTATTCAGACACTTCTATTTTTCGCCATAGTTTGCTTATATAGCAAAACCTCTCTTAAGCAGCCAGTGAGGGGAATGGCTATTTTTGGATGCTTACTGGAGGTGACTTGTTAATGGAGGGAATTCACGACAGACTCACTCAGACATCACCACGTTTACCAGATCATTAACCCGTAAGCTGCTGAATAAATAAATTGGATGGAATGTGCAAACAACTTAGATCCAGATCAGCCGGTCTAAACACTATATACCTCCCTTGCTTGGAGAAACATACAGACAGACGGTCTAAACACTATATACTTCCTTTGCTTGGAGAAACATACAGACAGACGGTCTAAACACTATATTCCTCCCTTGCTTGGAGGAACATACAGACAGACGGTCTAAACACTATATACTTCCTTTGCTTGGAGAAACATACAGACAGACGGTCTAAACACTATATACTTCCCTTGCTTGGAGGAACATACAGACAGACGGTCTAAACACTATATACCTCCCTTGCTTGGAGGAACATACAGACAGACGGTCTAAACACTATATACCTCCCTTGCTTGGAGGAACATACAGACAGACGGTCTAAACATTATCATTTATACCTCCCTTGCTTGGAAGAACATACAGACAGACGGTCTAAACACTATATACCTCCCTTGCTTGGAGGAACATACAGACAGACGGTCTAAACACTATATACCTCCCTTGCTTGGAGGAACATGCAACAGACAGACAGTCAATTTGTTAATCTTTATTTAAGGGATGAATCGCAGGATAATAGTTCCCATCAGGGTATGAACTACATTGGGAATGGCTTAATGTGTGGTAGGCCGAAAGCTAACTTTAAACTCACCAAATGTAGTTCATACACCGATGGAAATTATTAAGCCACGATTCATTACTTATTACTTATGTATTTACATTTATTATTCTTAAATGACATAAAGAAAAAAATTACACTTTGTATTTAAATATTATTTGTATTATGTATTTGAGATTTCGCATCACTTCACCCAAAACAATTTTTCCCCCCAATTTTTATTATTTTTTTACAATTTTCATACAAAATTGTGTCCATTAATATAGCTACACTGGGCACATTATAAAGCACTCCTTCTATTCAAATGTTGTATTTAATGGTCATAGAGTGCATTTTAACCATATTTTGTTGAAATATTAAATAACACTATTTAAGGATGTGATAATGCGCTTTCTCACTTCTCCTAAAAATTCTGACCTAGAATGAACCCTGCAATCCTATCTGATTCCATATACATTTCATGTAAACAAGCCAAATCATTGATCATAATTGTTCATTGACATCAACATATCACCTGGAACTGTCATCTGATTTAGCTCATTTCCAAGATCTGTTGTTGATGCTACCTGAATTCTTACTTTGTTATATCATTACAATGTCCTCTGTCTGATGTTCCTGTGCATATGCAAAATAACGCTGTGGCTAAACTCGTTATGTATATATCATTACAATGTCGTCTGTCTGATGATCTTGTGCATATACAAAATAACGCTGTGGCTAAACTCGTTATGTATATATCATTACAATGTCGTCTGTCTGATGATCTTGTGCATATACAAAATAACGCTGTGGCTAAACTCGTTATGTATATATCATTACAATGTCGTCTGTCTGATGATCTTGTGCATATACAAAATAACGCTGTGGCTAAACTCGTTATGTATATATCATTACAATGTCGTCTGTCTGATGATCTTGTGCATATACAAAATAACGCTGTGGCTAAACTCGTTATGTATATATCATTACAATGTCGTCTGTCTGATGATCTTGTGCATATACAAAATAACGCTGTGGCTAAACTCGTTATGTATATATCATTACAATGTCGTCTGTCTGATGATCTTGTGCATATACAAAATAACGCTGTGGCTAAACTCGTTATGTATATATCATTACAATGTCGTCTGTCTGATGATCTTGTGCATATACAAAATAACGCTGTGGCTAAACTCGTTATGTATATATCATTACAATGTCGTCTGTCTGATGATCCTGTGCATATACAAAATAACGCTGTGGCTAAACTCGTTATGTATATATCATTACAATGTCGTCTGTCCGATGATCCTGTGCATATACAAAATAACTGTGGCTAAACTTTTAATGTATATATCATTACAATGTCGTCTGTCAGATTAGGTCAGTGGTTAGTCAGTATGCTTGCTTCTCACCAATGCAGCCCGGGTTCGATCCTCGGACCGGGAGGTATGCGAGATGGTACTGTGGTCGCCAGATCGGATAGATGGGTTTTCTCCGGGTATTCCGGTTACCTCCCACACGAATGACCACAGAATCTGATACGCTTTCATAACTTGTTGAAGTTAAACTTTTTATTTCATTGTGACGTATACTCATTGGTGGTTTCAGATAATCTCCAGCTAGTTTATGGGAAGCACATGGGTAGCAAGTGTCTATTCTATACCTGCTCAAAATAAAGGTACTTATTAATTCCCTTTAATATGAACCATTTTACTCCCAGTTTGCGATGTGCGGTGTTGGTTTAAACATATTTATTCCACTATATACATTCACAAAACAATACATGCACACATAATCAAAGAATAGGAAAGGATCAAAACGGAAGCAGAGCTTATATAGTTTATGTGCGGTGTTGCATGGTTTCGCGAAGAATTACGTAAGGAAACGTTTGCATTTTAACAACTTATTTATAAGGAAAACGGTATTTGCAAAGTACATAGAGCCAGATCAGCCACCATGGAACGTGCCGTCTGATCAGGCTCTATGCTGTTAGCAATTCAGATGATCTTGCTAAGACACTTGGCTATGTAGCAAACAACATAGATCTGGATCAGCATGCAGCATCACAGTGTGGCTGATCTGGATCTATGTTGTTTGCAAAAGCCTTTAAATGTATCCAGAATGAAATGGGTTAACAAAATAATAGACAATCTGATTATATTTGAAATTTGCTCAGTATAATTATTGTTATGTTATATTTCTGGTTTTACGCCTGCATCAGCACCATTTTGGGCTATATCGCCGGCGGGCAGTTTACCTAACAACACCTTTCCTGGGCAGGCTCCAGCGGTTAACCAGTACTTGGGTGCACCAACCTCCGTAAGAAACTGCCAACTTTTTCATATAAATGAGACACGGCCTGAGCGGGGCTCGAACCCGTGACCATCAGTGATGATAGGTTATAGTGGTATACAAGTCAGCGATATTAACCACTCGACCACGGAGGCGGACTGCTCAGTATAATATACTGTATATTGTGTATAGGATATAAGCTGAAAAACATTCCAATATGTAAAATATTGGACAGTGTGAGGCGCGTAGCGACGAAGACAGTACCAATATTTTACATATTGGATCAGTTTGAGGCTTATATCTTACTTAAAACACACACTTCTATAACAAGATCCTACTAATTAAAATTTGTACAGGTATGCGTTGGATTTAATAGAATACTCTGGCCTTTTGAAAGAAGTCCAATATTAATAATAATGGACTGCAAGTACAAAGGTATGACGTCATGACAGTGTTTTAAACAGAGGTTGTGTGGGAGGGGGGTGTATTGGGGTGGGGATAATAGACATTAATTTATCCGGCCTGATCTGTATGTATCCAGTGATCAGTTTAAGTTTAATAATATTTTATTGTATTTATTTCATACAATACATTACATATATACATACAATACTAAGAACAAATCAGAGATTATTATGTAATTATATGATTGCAGTATTATACAGGGTTCATTCTAGGTCAGAATTTTTGGGAGAAGTGAGAAAGCGCGTGATCGCTTCCTTAAATGGTGTTCTTTAATATACTTCTGCAAAATAGGGTTAAAATGCACAGTACAACCATTAAATACAACATTTGAATAGAAGGAGTGCTTTATAATGGGCCAGTGTATCTTACTAGACAAAATTTTGTTTGAAAATCGTAAAAACTAAAACATATTTTTTTTTTTTTAGGGAGAAGTGGGGCCCCCAGAGGGCGAAGTCAGGGTCCCTAGGGCGACAATTTCGCCCACTAAACTGATCCCTGAGTATACGATACATTTTTCTTTGTCGAGGGAAAAAAGCAAATGGGTTGGGTTACAAGTTATAACAACAATATTTACACCCCTCCCCTAGTGATCAGTATGCACAGATAGTAAATTGGACTTCAGAATCACTCTGAGACTAATGGGCAATCATAATCATGGCTTAATGGAGCTACCAACCCACTCCAACTCCAATATCAGATGGCAAGAACAAACGTTAATTAATTGAAAATAAACTCTGGCTTCCTGCAGGATGTCAATATTCCGGTCAATTAGACCTGGATATTTGATTTTTAATTTATGGACAAACACATAGTTGTTTCTATGTATTGTATTACTGTCGATTATTATACATCACGTTATACGAGTGGGAGTTAATGCAGGGCTCATTCTAGAGGGCGATGTGGGCGAAATAGTCGCCCTAGGGACCCTGACTTTGCCTCCTGTGGCCCCACTTCTCCCTAACAATTTTTTTCTCCTCAAATGTTCATACACGATTTTGTCCAACTAAGATACCTTATAATCACTGCTTCTATTCGTTCTATTTAATGGTCATAATTGTGTATTTTGTTGAAATATATTAAAGAACACCATTTAACCCTTTCAACACCACAGACCTCTAAATAGGCTTACAAAAAGTGTAGATCCAGATGAGCCGGCTCGTGACGAGCCGTCTCATCAGGATCTGCACTTTTTGCCAGTGATGTGACTATTTTTAGACATATTTACCCATTTTGATAAATGAACTTGTCCAAATGTGATTTTCTGATTCATTTATTGGTTTATGAATATCATGGACTAGTCCATGTGAGTTACTTGGTGTTGAATGGGTTAAGGATGCAATTGCGCGCTTTCTCACTTCTCCCAAATATTCTGATATAGAATGGACACCTGATAATGTATAGGAAGCATACCTGTGCGATCTCCTTGGTCATTGATAATATAATATAAACGTTATTTATTTTTGGTCATTGATAATATAAACGTTATTTATTTTTGGTCATTGATAATATAATATAAACGTTATTTATTTTTGGTCATCGTTAATATAATATAAACGTTATTTATTTTTGGTCATTGATAATATAAACATTATTTATTTTTCATCATTGATAATATAAAAACGTTATTTATTTTTGGTCATTGATAATACAAACGTTATTTATTTTTGGTCATTGATAATATAAACGTTATTTATTTTTGGTCATTGATAATATAAACGTTATTTATTTTTGGTCATTGATAATATAAACGTTATTTATTTTTCATCATTGATAATATAAAAACGTTATTTATTTTTGGTCATTGATAATACAAACGTTATTTATTTTTGGTCATTGATAATATAAACGTTATTTATTTTTGGTCATTGATAATACAAACGTTATTTATTTTACGATTGTGAAACAAGCTGTAACAGCTTACATAAATCACTCTCGTTGGCGCGGATGGCGGAGTATTTGTGGTTATTTGTGTGGTAGGAAACTCGGGCACCCGGAGAAAACCCACCGTACCATCTCACATAATTTACCGGTACGAGGATCAAACCCGGTTTGCATTGATGGGAAGCGAGCGTGTTAATCCGACAGTCGGTTATTGATAGCATAGGAGGTAATAATCAAATTATAATTTTTAGCCGTTGGCTCGTCATATTACTAGGTCTGGGACAGACTAGACTGATGGGTGATGAGAGAGTATTTGGTTGGATAAGAGCAACTCATGAGAAGTCAATTGAGAGCAATTGTTGCCCGACGACGGGCTTGGTGAGCCTGAACAGTTTGGACTAATCCAGCAACAACCTATCAAATTCCTGTAAATATTGGTCTATCTGTGGCATTGTTTCCAGGTCATCGAGATGAACATCTGATAATAAACAAACACCAACATTTCATACCTGCTGTTTCTTAACCCGTAACCTGCCAATTACAACTAAAGTCGCTGTTGCAAACAGCACAGAATGCCATCTGATCAGGCTCTATGCTGATTGCTATTCGGATAGTGGAGCTAAAGCACTTGTCTGAATAGCAAACAACATAGATCCTGATCAGACGGCAGGCTAAGGGTTAAGAAGAATGCCAATGACATACCAAAGCACTTAGGATTATGTTATATGTATTTTAATGGAAACATTACTTTATAAAAGTGTTTGTTTATTATAGTGTCACCCCTATTTAATTGGTCAGCCATTGCTGAATTTATGAGACGCCTCTTTTTATGAACATCAGTTCTTCCCGAATCCTATGCTTGTATGCCAGGTGCCATGCTGGTAGGCAATCAGTAACCATTATTTAATTAGCTGGCGGCTCACCAACCGTCCATATCAGAACGACCCCTGACGTGGTTCGAACCGTCGACCTCCCGCTCCGTAGGTGTACACCTTAACCACTAGGCCATGGAGACTTTATATCACAATAGGGCAGTCTGAGATATCTCTCCCGCCGCTTTAGTAAATTGAAACGAGAGCGCAGTCAGTACAAGGGCGTAGCTGAATCGTAACTGATGTGCAGCCCCGGCAGAAACCATCGATCAACAACGTTTATTAATAGTTACATCGTCTTTGATGCGTTGTGGTCTTAAATTTGGTTTTAAATTGATTTATTTAAGCATATTAGACATCATCACTTTCTTTCAAAATAAAACAAAGTGGATTTGTCGAGCTTAAAACGTACCTTTGTATATATAGATATACCGGTGTTTTGTGACATTTGGGTAAAACCCCAACAAATTCTTCTCCCATAATCCAATTACTCCCAAGTGAATTGAACTTCAACATACTAACAAAACAAGATGTGCACCAACAGGGTGGTCCATATGAAATACATGTACCAAGCAACCAAGTTAAATTTACATAAAATGACATGTTTCGAGCTTTGGCAGACGCAAATCTCTTAATGACAGTGGCAGTGAATGTGCAGGATGGTGAGGGATGACAGACGATCTCCGGTCATGGTGGACCTCAGGTACGTCTTACCCTCTTCATCCTGCTGACCGACCGATCGTTCACACGATGCAGATGTGGCAGACGTGGTCAGCAGCACGAGGAGGATTCTGTCGTATGTGAGGATATATGCGTCCTCCACAACTCTGCACCCAGGAGAGTGGTGGACCAACTAAGTCCATTTCTGTATTGCAACCAGACATCCCGGTCATACTAGTCGTTTACATCTACCATAGATGCACAGTGGGGGCCAACATTTTGGAAATACCATATTTGAGAATGATGTGCTGGCTCTGGCTTCTACATAGAGTTACCGTCCATAAGACGACCACCATACTTTTAGCTTTTGGCATTCACTCACATATAAGACTGGTTGTCTTAGGCTGTCCGATTAGGGCAGTGCTTAGTGCGCTCGCTTCTCACCAATGCAACCTGGGTTCGATCCTCGGACCGGGAAGAATGGAATTGGAATCGAACGGTCCGGGTTCGATACTCAGTCAGTCCACGTATGTAGTGTCATTGAGCAAGGCACCTCACACACATTGCTTAGTACTGGTTAACCGCTATGATCGGCTAAGCATGCCCAGGAAAACATGTCTATGTCCCCGCAAGGGGTTTGACATTAATGGTACATACATACAGAATGTGAGATGGTACGGTGGTCACCAGATCAGACAGGTGGGTTTTCTCCCGGTACTGTGGTTTCCTCCCACACGAATGACCACACTTACACTTTCATCCGCGCCTACGAGAGTGATTAATATAGGTTGTTAAAACTTGTTTTTAAAAAAAAGACTGGTTGATAAAATGGAAACCAGACAATGTATAGATTGCATGTTTTGCCAGTGCAAGTTGAAGAAAGTTTCAGAGTGCTTTAATTTCTAAACCCTTCTGGGGGTCGGGGTTAACCATTTTGGAAATTCATACTGCCACCTTTGAGAATTTGTAGATTGCGAAAATAGTGTTTACTGATGAAATACAATTGCTATAATAATTATTTCGGAAGAAGGTGCAGCATCTATATGTGAAAACATAATTACCGTATGCTGTTTGCATTATGCGATTTTATGTCTGTTTAATGTCTACGGGTAGAAACATCAGCGATAACAATAGTGATTTAGGGATAGGAATCAGTGAAGAGAAATACGTTGTAGGTATACGACATTCTAAGTATACGACATTCTAAGTAATAATGTAGCAAAACACCGAGTTTTGAAAAATGTTTTATGGGATACAACTAAGTTCGGAACGTAGAATTTGCAGGCCCGACTAAATCGAGCACTGAAGCTGCGATGTTAGAGGGATCTTGAATTGTAGAACATCAATGGTGCACTCTGAAAAGCATTCTAATGTACGTCTTAGACGTTGAAATTTTCGCTATTTCCTCAGATGTGTTTTTCAAAATGATACAAAATTAAGTCTAACAATTGCTATACAGAGATGAAATGTCACTTGCTATGTGGAGACAGACCTGTTCAGTTCTAACATAATGTGTAAAATATGTAACAATATTATAACTGCAATAAGTTAAGATTTGGAGAAAAAAGTAGAGATATGAATGTGACATTTGATGTTGTGCAGAATGTATGTGACCTCCAAGTTGACAACCCAATACTTCATCACCCCTCCCCTCACCTCCCCACCCCTACAATATTTCTTGCAGATTCGGATGATTAGTTTTCATTTTCCGGGACAATCTGCAAGTCGTGGCTTTCAGAACCTACGTGCCTGTAAGTACATAAATAATAAACAAAATGTTTTATTTATTTATCATATTCCCAGCAACATTGACGTAATTTCTATCAAAGTCATTTTTTTTATTGGAGGGTAGTGCAAGTGCAGAAGACGCCCCATTGAACATCATATCTGTGGTTGGTTTGTATGGTCAGTGCATATTTACCAGTAACACTGACACATATGACCTTGGTCAATAGTGGCATCCAAAACACTGTTAATATATTATGGCAGGATTGAGGGAACAAATTCACAACACCTGGATGTGTTAATCACTGGGTCACGGGGACATTCACCATTTAAAGGGTCAAACTACAACTGGAGCATCAAGATTGGAGTACTTGTGCCAAGCTGAAGGTATCAAGCATGGTATGGTTCATTCTAGGTCAGAATTTATGAGAGAAGTGAGAGAGCTTCATTAAATGGTATTCAACATTTGAATAGAAGGAGTGCTTTATAATAGGCCAGTGTATCTTACTAGACAATCTTTTGTTTGAAAATCGTAAAAACCAAAAAATAAAAATTTTTTTTTTTAGGGGGAATTTTTTTTAGGGAGAAGTGGGCGAAGTCACGGTCTCTAGGGCGACAATTTCGCCCACATCGCCCTCTAGAATGATCCCTGAGCATGGTATGGAATGTTGCATACATAACAGAAGATAAGATTACATGTGCCAAGCTGAAGGTGTGCCAAGCTGAAGGTATCACGTACAGAATGTTACGTACATAACAGAAGATAAGATTACATGTTCCAAGCTGAAGGTATCACGTATAGAATGTTACAAACATAACAGAAGATAAAATTACAAGTGCCAAGCTGAAGGTATCATGTATAGAATGTTACAAACATAACAGAAGATAAGATTACAAGTGCTAAGCTGAAGGTATCACGTATAGAATGCTACCACATAACAGAAGATAAGATTACAAGTGCCAAGCTGAAGGTATCAAGTAAAGAATGTTACAAACATAACAGAAGATAAGATTACAAGTACTAAGCTGAAGGTATCACGTATAGAATGCTACCACATAACAGAAGATAAGATTACAAGTACCATGCTGAGGGTGTGCCAAGCTGAGCGTGTGCCAAGCTGAAGGTATCAAGTATAGAATGTTACATACATAACAGAAGATAAGATTACAAGTGCCAAGCTGAAGGTATCACGTATAGAATGTTACGTACATAACAGAAGATAATAAACAGAATAAATGCCAAGCTGTACTATCAAGCATCGAAAGAAGTTCACATGCAAAACATAGAAGATAAGATTGCAAGTACAAAGAGTGCAAGGAAATGCATAACACAGAACATAAGAGTACAAATGCCATATTGATGGTATATAATGTAACATACACAACAGAAGATACAGGTTCGATCCCCCGTCTGACACATTAATAAAATTAACAGTCTTTCAGATGGGACGTTAAACCGAGGTCTCGTGTCGGTGCTTTACACCGTGCACGTAAAGGAACCAGAGGAGATTCTGGAATGGGTCTCTGTCTGTATCATGCACTATCCTCCAAAATCTAAAATGTCTAATCTCTTCAGGAGGCGTCGCTCATATGGGCAACCGGTAGCGACGATAAATAAACGTAAAAACACACAGAAGATACAGCACAGAAAGAACACAACAAAGTACAGGTAGAATACAGCCACCTTGAAATGGTGAGAAGAACAGTAAATAGTGTTCAATCAATCATTTGTATATTGCACGAGAGTTGTTCCGAGTAGGCATGGAATCTGACATACAGCCGATAGTGTCTATTGGCTACACATTATACAATAGTGCAAGTTCCTCCAAAAATCATTTGCACTCAGAAAACATCTTACACATGAACTATGAAACACTTAAACTAATCATATAATATCCATCAATTACCTGCATGAACTTGTGAAACTCAATGAAATACTTCAAAACTAAAGCAAAATATGTAGGCGCGTCTATGCTCATAGAAACACTCTTGATGGAACGGCTTAAAACGTCATCAATTATTATGCAAGTATCACACTTCAATTTGTTTCATTTTGTGTCGGTTATTCTCGAATAATTCCGGTAATTCTGGAAATGTTGTGATAAATAAGATGAAACAAGGTGATCAAATGATAGAATCTCCGCACGCTGATGCTCCTATAAGACGCAGTTGGATACACAACAAGCTTCATTACAACAGCTACAATACTCATCCACGCTGGCATCTGTACAGTGATGCTCCTATAAGTCGCAGTTGGATACACAACAAGCTTCATTACAACAGCTACAATACTCATCCACGCTGGCATCGCACATTGATGCTCCTATAAGTCGCAGTTGGATACACAACAAGCTTCATTACAACAGCTACAATACTCATCCACGCTGGCATCTGTACAGTGATGCTCCTATAAGTCGCAGTCGGATACACAACAAGCTTCATTACAACAGCTACAATACTCTTCCACGCTGGCATCTGTACAGTGATGCTCCTATAAGTCGCAGTCGGATACACAACAAGCTTCATTACAACAGCTACAATACTAATCCACGCTGGCATCTGTACAGTGATGCTCCTATAAGTCGCAGTCGGATACACAACAAGCTTCATTACAACAGCTACAATACTCTTCCACGCTGGCATCGCACACTCCTATAAGTCGCAGTCGGATACACAACAAGCTTCATTACAACAGCTACAATACTCTTCCACGCTGGCATCTGTACAGTGATGCTCCTATAAGTCGCAGTTGGATACACAACAAGCTTCATTACAACAGCTACAATACTCTTCCACGCTGGCATCTGTACAGTGATGCTCCTATAAGTCGCAGTCGGATACACAACAAGCTTCATTACAACAGCTACAATACTAATCCACACTGGCATCTGTACAGTGATGCTCCTATAAGTCGCAGTCGGATACACAACAAGCTTCATTACAACAGCTACAATACTCTTCCACGCTGGCATCGCACACTCCTATAAGTCGCAGTCGGATACACAACAAGCTTCATTACAACAGCTACAATACTCTTCCACGCTGGCATCTGTACAGTGATGCTCCTATAAGTCGCAGTTGGATACACAACAAGCTTCATTACAACAGCTACAATACTCATCCACACTGGCATCTGTACAGTGATGCTCCTATAAGTCGCAGTCGGATACACAACAAGCTTCATTACAACAGCTACAATACTCTTCCACGCTGGCATCGCACATTGATGCTCCTATAAGTCACAGTCGGATACACAACAAGCTTCATTACAACAGCTACAATACTCATCCACGCTGGCATCTGTACAGTTTTATTAATACGTAACCTGCCAAATAAATTGGACGGAATGTGCAAACAACATAGATCCAGATCAGCCGCGGCCTAAAGCCGCATCTAATCAGGACCTATGTTATTTGCTATTCAGCCAAGTATTTTAGTTCCACTATCAGAATAACAAACAGCACATAGCCTGCTCAGAGGGCACATTCTGTGGCACATTCTGTGCCATCCGATCTGGCCCTAATGGTGTTTGCAAAAGTTATATAGTTTTATCTGGCGCTAACGTGCAAAGTGTTGAATGTGGCGCTAACGTGCAAAGTGTTGAATTTCTTGTCAAATATCTTGTCGATAAGGATTCATTTCTACAGATTTCTTGTAGATAAGCTAAATTTACAAAGTCAAGTGTTTTAGCTCCACTATACGAACAGCAATGAGCCAGATCAGAGGATACGTTTTGTTCCGTCTGATACGGCTCTATGCTGTTTGCAAAAGATATTTGGTAGGTTAAGGGTTAACAGAGATTCTTCAAAAACTTTAATTTTGTGTGAAGAGTGACACAATTATCTTCAGTGGCTTTAGAGTATAATGTTTGTGTGCAACTACAGTCAAACCTCTCCAGAGCAAACACATTCCGGATACACCCACGATTGTGTGCAACTACAGTCAAACCTCTCCAGAGCAAACACATTCCGGATACACCCACGATTGTGTGCAACTACAGTCAAACCTCTCCAGAGCAAACGCATTCCGGATACACCCACGATTGTGTGCAACTACAGTCAAACCTCTCCAGAGCAAACACATTCCGGATACACCCACGATTGTGTGCAACTAGTCAAACCTCTCCAGAGCAAACGCATTCCGGATACACCCACGTTTGTGTGCAACTACAGTCAAACCTCTCCAGAGCAAACACATTCCGGATACACCCACGATTGGTTGTTGTAGAGAGGTTGTTGTTCTAGGGAGGTTCAACTTTTTGAAGTTTGGAAATACGGGAATAGTCAGTTTCGACAGTTATGATTGCTCATACTGATTTGAATATAGAGTATACAGTACTACTTGTATATGCACAGACTGTTTTTTTATTCAGCAAAATGTTTGTCTGTTCTTGGGAGGTTTTCTGCATCGCTAGATGGGAAATTGACTGTCGTGTGTTGTTGGGAGTCGTTCATGAAAGGTGAAATTGTAACGGGTGGGATTAAAGGTGACATTATAAAGAGGGTGTCGCTCATGGGAGGTGACGTTTGGGGAGGTGGGACTGTATATGCATACTGGTGCCCGGCTGTGGACACTGATACAGAGCTGTTAGTGTGCAACTATATGCATACTGGTGCCCGGCGGTGGACACTGATACAGAGCTGTTAGTGTGCAACTATATGCATACTTGTGCCCGGCTGTGGATACTGACATAGGGCTGTTAGTGTACAACTATATGCATACTGGTGCCCGGCTGTGGACACTGACATAGGGCTGTTAGTGTACAACTATATGCATACTTGTGCCCGGCTGTGGACACTGACACAGGGCTGTTAATGTGCAACTATATGCATACTGGTGCACGGCTGTGGACACTGACACAGGGCTGTTAGTGTGCAACTATATGCATACTGGTGCCCGGCTGTGGACACTGACACAGGGCTGTTAGTGTGCAACTATATGCATACTGGTGCCCGGCTGTGGACACTGACACAGGGCTGTTAGTGTGCAACTATATGCATACTGGTGCCCGGCTGTGGACACTGACACAGGGCTGTTAGTGTGCAACTATATGCATACTGGTGCCCGGCTGTGGACACTGACACAGGGCTGTTAGTGTGCAACTATATGCATACTGGTGCCCGGCTGTGGACACTGACACAGGGCTGAGAATGATAGCTTTCCACAATTTGTTCTACAACTTGCAACAAATAACTATGTCTTATTTGACAAGACACCAGACTAAATGCCAACACAGCAATCACACAGCATCTCTTACATTCTTTTGTGTATTGTTATATTGAAATATCTACATCGCTATTGCATTTCCTTCGATGAACGTAATACTATATGCCTGTTTGTATACATTTTAGTATGAATTTCCTCACTAATGAGATGCAGCTAACATGCACCCTTGAAAATATGGGCATTCACAGTGATGGGCAGGACATATTGTCGTACAGTTTACGCTGTTTCAAGGATGATCTACATGTACAAACGATAATTCGAGAATATGGCTTTAAATACATTTTAAATACAGAGTGTGATATTTTTCAAGGATGATCTACAAACGATAATTCGAGAATATGGCTTTAAATACATTTTAAATACAGAGTGTGATATTTTTTATTTCTGTCATTGAAACGAATCATTAATGTAAATATAAATAAACAATCACAGATTGATATTATCCACATGGGTATGAACTACATTGGCCATGTTCAAAGTTAGTATGGGAAGCCTTTGGCATCACACACTTTAATCATGCACAATGTAGTTCATATCCCAATGGAAACTACTGTGGGTCATTCCTTAACCCTTTCAACACCCCAGACCTCTAAATAGACTTACAAAAAGTGTAGATCCAGATGAGCCGGCTCGTGATGAGCCGTCTCATCAGGATCTGCACTTTTTGCCAGTAATAATTATTACTATTTTTTAGATAAAATTACCCATTTTGATAAATGAACTGGTCCAAAGGTAATTTTCTTATTAATTTATTGGTCTAAAAATATTATGCACCAGTCCATGTCAGTTACTTGGGGTTGAATGGGTTAACCCTTTCAACACCAAGTAACTGACATGGACTGGTCCATGATATTCATAAACCAATAAATGAATCAGAAAATCACATTTGGACAAGTTCATTTATCAACATGGGTAATTATGTCTAAAAATAGTCATATCACTGGCAAAAATTGCAGATCCTGATGAGACGGCTCGTCATGAGCCGGCTCATCTGGATCTACACTTTTTGTAAGCCTATTTAGAGGTCTGTAGTGTTGAAAGGGTTAATAAAGATATAGGATGAGCATTTGGAAAACCACGCAATGAGAATGAAGATGCAGTGAAAGCATGAGTAAGAAACATAAAATATCTGCTTCATTTTGTAATTAGCAATAATGATGCCTTAATCAAAACACTCGTGTTGGTTCACGTTTTACAAAATAAACAGATATAGGTGTTCTCAAGTACAAACCACATTTGGAAGTCAACACGTTATTTGTCTAAGTTTATTTGTCTGTTTGTTGCTTTTCTGCTCATCAACAATATAATAGTTTTCTGTGGTGCTCAAGCAAAAACATTTAGCAGAAAAACAGTTGTCTTCAATGGATTGTATTCATAAAACTGGCTAACCCTTTCCCCCCTTAGAAGCGCCTCACGACGCCAATGCCTATTTGACATAGATCGACACATTAGTAGTCAAACAAGCTATAATAAAGATTGGAACTACGTAGTGTATACAACACTTATTAATTCCTAGTAACTTCTATGAAGGTGAAATGGGCAAGTTCACAGCTTATCCATTGCGTATGATTGGTAAAGTAAAGCCAAATGTATGAAATAAAACTACATCTCCAGGGGGGGAAGGGTTAAGTTAATGTCCTGTGTGAGGAGCTTACTATTGCTTGTGATATGTACGATGGCCCCAATGACTTTAACCCTTTCCCCCAAAGAAATGTAGTGGAAGTCGTGATAGCGCAGTGGATGCGCGTTCGCTTCAGGTGCGAAAGGTCTGGAGTTCGAGCCCCGCTGGAGCCGTTACGATTGTGCCCTTAGGCAAGGCATTTAAATTCCACGTTGCCTCTTCTCTCTCCCTCGTGGCGATGGATTCCATCAGGAATGAGGTCTCGAGAGTGATTTATATAAGTTGAAATAACTTGTTTCGCAATCAAGCTAAAATAAATTTGTATAAGAAATGTAGTTTTATTTCATACATTTGGCTGTAATTTACCAATCATACGCAAAGGTTATGTTATATTTCGGGTTTTACGCCTGCATCAGCACCATTTTGGGCTATATCGCCGACGGGCAGTTTACCTAACAACACCTTTTCTGGGCAGGCTCCAGCGGTTAACCAGTACTTGGGTGCACCAACCTCTGTAAGAAACTGCCAACTTTTTCATATAAATGAGACATGCTCTGAGCGGGGCTCGAACCCGTGACCATCACTGATGATAGGTTACAGTGGTATACAAGTCAGCAACCTTAACCACTCGACCACGGAGGCGGACATCATACGCAATGGATAAGCTGTGAACTTGCCTACTCCGCCTTCATGGAGGAATAAGAGCTGTATACACTACGTTGTTCCGATCTTTATTATAGCTTGTTTGACTACTAATGTGTCGATCTATGTCAATAGTCATTGGCGTCGCGAGGCGCTTCTAAGGGGAGAAAGGGTTAAAGCAATTAACTCTCATGATGATGAGTAGAGTGATGAAAGAATGATGAAGCATTCTATTGGAGTTATAGGGGAAGCTTCTTTCACAAGCTGCATAGCGTCCTCAATTAACTCTCATGATGATGAATTCAGTGATGAAAGAATGATGAAGCATTCTATTGGAGTTATAGGGGAAGCTTCTTTCCCAAGCTGCATAGCGTCCTCAATTGACCCTCATGATGATGAGTAGAGTGATGAAAGAATGATGAAGTATTCTATTGGTAGGGGAAGCTTCTTTCCCAAGCTGCATAGTGTCCTCACACAAAACAATTCCAGAAATCCAACGGGATTCGAACCTGCAGTGGTGAGGTAGCAATGACCATAACCACTCGGCTACGGAGCTCCCCAAAATGCCATGTGATTATCTGATGATGAGTTCAGTGATGAAAGAATGATGAAGTATTGGAGTTATAGCGCTAAGTTTCTCAGTATTTTATTGCCATTGTTATGCAAATTATAGAAAGCAAATCCCATCTCATTTCATGAATTTGAAATAAAAAATAAACAGAGAACATAAAATAACATAATACTGGGATGACGAATTCAGTGATGAAAGGATGATGAAAGCTGGAGCCGGCACGATTGTGCCCTTAGGCAAGGCATTTAAATTCCATGTTGCCTCTTCTCTCTCCCTCGTGGTGATGGATTCCATCAGGAATGAGGTCTCGAGAGTGATTAACCCATTTAATTCTGGATACCTTCAAACAGTATTTGCAAAAAACATAGAACCATATCAGCCACCACGGAATGTGCTGTCTGATCAGGCTCTGTGCTATTTGCTATTCAG
Organism: Archivesica marissinica; assembly: GCA_014843695.1. NCBI lineage: Eukaryota > Metazoa > Mollusca > Bivalvia > Venerida > Vesicomyidae > Archivesica > Archivesica marissinica. The sequence goes on from CM026395.1 coordinate 11,211,449, forward strand.
ATGATCTTGCTAAGACACTTGGCTATGTAGCAAACAACATAGATGCTGATCAGCACTCAGCGTCACGCTGCAGCTGATCTGGATCTGTTATTTGCAAAAGCCTTTAAATGTATCCAGAATGAAATGGGTTAATATAAGTTGTAAGAACTTGTTTCGCAATCAAGCTAAAATAAATTTCTATTAACTAAACTGGTGAGAAATGTAAGTAAATGTAACGAATTCAGTGATGAAAGGATGAAGAAACTGGTAATGGTTAGAACGATAAAGAGATTCCGTCATTCATGGAAATGATGGTGTAAACCTGCAGTTCTTTAACCCATTTCATTCTGGATACATTTAAAGGCTTTTGCAAACAACATAGATCCAGATCAGCCGCAGCGTGACGCTGCGTGCTGATCAGGATCTATGTTGTTTGCTACATAGCCAAGTGTCTTGCAATATCATCTGAATAGCAAACAGCATAGAGCCTGATCAGACGGAACATTCCATGGCGGCTGATCTGGCTCTATGTTCTTTGCAAATACCATTTGAACGGTATCCAGAATGAAATGGGTTAAATGTCAAATGTTTAGAAGACATTGCAAATACTGTCTACCTGCATTTCAGGAACAATCCTAACATTCCACAAATAAGGATCAAAACTGTCCATTCACAATATGCACTGACAATATCTACTGGATTTATTTAAATTATGCTTATAGCTGTGACAATGTAACAGTGGGCTGGGAATTCAACTCTTCCAAGACCCACCTTAGACTAGACACTTAAATCCATATTGCCTCTTCTCTCTCCTTCATGACGATGGATTCAGGAATGAGGTCTCGAGAGCAATTAATCTAATGTTGAACATTCCTTCGTTTGTGTCGTCATGGCAACAGAAAAAAAGTAGAATCCTGTTTCATTTCCATGAGTTTGTAGAAAACAGTAAACAGGACTATTTTAGTAAAGCTTTGGTAAGTTTAAAAGCATTTTGAATAAATTAATATTGCTTTGAAATGGTAGTGAATTTATGTATAGGATATCGAAAACGATCCAATATGTAAAATATTGGACTGTGTAAGGCGCGTAACGCCGAAGACAGTACCAATATTTTAAATATTGGATCCGCTTGAGGCTTATATCTTATTTAAAACACACAACTATATAACAAGATCCTACTAATTAAAATTGTTCAATTCGTACATGTACACGTAGGATTTACTATAATACTCTGGCCTTTTGACAGCAGGCAGTCCAATATTAATAATAATGAGTTTATACAAATTACTTTAGCTCGATTCTTACAACTTATATTAATCACTCTCGAGACCTCATTCCTGATGGAATCCATCGCCACGAGGGAGAGAGAGAAGAGGCAACATGGAATTTAAATGCCTTGCCTAAGGGCACAATGGTAACGGCTACAGCGGGACTTGAACAGCACCTGAAGCGATCGCGCATCCACTGCGCTATCACGACTTCCACAATAATGGACTGCAAGTACAACGGTATGACGACACGACAGTGTTTTAAGTTCATTTATGGGCTTTTTCGATTTTGTGGCCGAAATACTTGTGTGTATTTAAGACAACCTGGATAGCAATCATGATCATAATTGGACAGACGGATATGTAGTCCAGTGGTAACATGCTGGACTGGTAATTCAGGGATTGCAGGTTCGATCCACCGTCTGACCCTAATAAAATTAACAGTCTTTCAGATGGGACGTTAAACCGTGGTCTCGTGTCGGTACTTTAACACTGTGCACGTAAAAGAACCAGAGGAGACTGGAATGGGTCTCTGTCTGTATCATTGCACTATCCTCCAAAAATCTAAAATGACTAATCTCTTCAGGAGGTGTCGCTCATATGGGCAACCGGTAGCGACGATAAATAAACGTAAAACACACACAGTCATGATCATTCTAGGTTTACATTCCAGATAAATAAACGTAAAAGCACACACAGTCATGATCATTCTAGGTTTACATTCCAGATAAATAAACGTAAAAGCACACACAGTCATGATCATTCTAGGTTTACATTCCAGATAAATAAACGTAAAAGCACACACAGTCATGATCATTCTAGGTTTACATTCCAGATAAATAAACGTAAAAGCACACACAGTCATGATCATTCTAGGTTTACATTCCAGATAAATAAACGTAAAAGCACACACAGTCATGATCATTCTAGGTTTACATTCCAGATAAATAAACGTAAAAGCACACAGTCATGATCATTCTAGGTTTACATCCAGATACGTTAATGATGATTGAACAACACATGAATACTTTTCTGGTTATTCATCTCTAATAATGAGGGATTACAGCCTCCTTGCTACTTTATTGCCATTGTTATGCAAATTCTGGAAAGCAAATCCCGGCTCATTTCATGAATTTGAGAAAAAAATATGAACAGAGAAAAGAAATTTAGTTTAGTTTAAAGGCCTGCAGTTTGACCCCGTCCAATTGTAAAGATTTATACTTTACTACCTGTTCCATGTGATTAGTGGCTTGTATCAACAATGTAGCAGTACATTCAGTATAATTTGGCGTATGTAGGTATTTTCTAACGGTTAATATGCACGATCACTCTGTGAGCTGAGAATTAGTCAACATGAGGCCCTGACAATTTAAGTAAACGTATATTATTGATTGTAAAGAAAATTGATAGTTATGAGTATTCAAACTACATAATCCAGATCAGCCCATGGACATAGATTACATGTTATGTAGGTGCCTCATCAGCCGTAGCATAATCACTGAGACTGATAATTTGTATGCATGTATATAATATATGTGTATTTATATGAATAAACTATATGTGTTCGTTATATGGTAACCTTCATACTTCATTTAATTATATATCTACAGTATTATTCGCAAGTTTTCTGTTATATTTTAAATATTTCTCTGTGTCAGTGTGTGTTTACCGATATTGATGCTACATAATAATCACAGTGAATGCTATGAGTACATGTATAATATTATAATTATAATCTCTTGAACATACGAGTATTACACATATTCTGCTGATTTCTACAAGATGCCATTGAGTAAAATAACAATGTATGTAACTGATGAGCAGAGAAAAGAATTGCTGACTTTCTTGCAAAATAAGAACTGGGACGTAGAGATGGAAATAGAAGAAACAGCCACCGCCATGCCCGTTGCAGAGGCTGCTTACGTACCTCCCCCTATGCCTCAGCATGCGGAAGGTGTTGCTGAGTGTCCACTGTGCTTGTGTTCCCCTTGCATAATAAATGAACAGAACAAACAACTTTGGTGGCCTGCTAATAATCGTCCACCGCATAATCTAAATTCACATGAGAGAAAGCTTCTATACAGGAGGTTTTGGGCAATGCTATATAATTGTGGCGCATGGAAAGATGTCAGATATATAGAGAGAAAAGTAGCGGCTAGAAGAGGAGACTGTACTTGGCATAAGAGGGAACTGATGCCTGAATGTGTGGTACAGCAATGCAGGAACTGGCTGCCTAACCCGCGCAACCAGCCTTATTTGGGCCATAAGTGGAGTTGAATTGTTTATACCAGTTGTAAGTACTATAAAAATACAGAACTTCAATTTCAGCAATTTATAACCTCTGATATGTACGTGGGTCATAATAGATATAAGTGGTGCTCATGTATTAGATGTATACCATGCAGGGCCTCGCATGTGGCAAATACGATGTGCGTCGACCGTCAGATTTGTACCGCTATTCCTCGTGTGTTTAGTGCGTCGACCGTCAGATTTGTACCGCTATTCCTCGTGTGTTTAAGGTCAAATATAGGTCAACCTGCAGGCCTTTAAGCCGTAATTATTCTAATGTATAACACAAGAATTTCCTTAGGCAATTTCCACGTTGACTCTTCTCTCTCCCTCGTGGCGATGGATTCCATCAGGAATGAGGTCTCGAGAATGATTAATATAAGTTGTAAGAACGTGTTTCGCAATCGAGCTAAAATAAATTTGTATAAACTAAGAATGTTACAATTTGGATTGGAAAATATTATATTCTCTCAAATCTTTTTTTATTATTTCATTGTGATTCACTATGGATCTTGCAGACTACGTGTGTGTGTGTGTGTGTGTGTGTGTGTGTGTGTGTGTGTGGTGTGTGTGTGTGTGTGTGTGTGTGTGTGTGTGTGTGTGTGTGTGTGTGTGTGTGTGTGTGTGTGTGTGTGTGTGTGTGTGTGTGTGTGTGTGTGTGTGTGTGTGTGTGTGTGTGTGTGTGTGTGTGTGTGTGTGTGTGTGTGTGTGTGTGTGTGTGTGTGTGTGTGTGTGTGTGTGTGTGTGTGTGTGTGTGTGTGTGTGTGTGTGTGTGTGTGTGTGTGTGTGTGGTGTGTGTGTGTGTGTGTGTGTGTGTGTGTGTGTGTGTGTGTGTGTGTGTGTGTGTGTGTGTGTGTGTGTGTGTGTGTGTGTGTGTGTGTGTGTGTGTGTGTGTGTGTGTGTGTGTGTGTGTGTGTGTGTGTGTGTGTGTGTGTGTGTGTGTGTGTGTGTGTGTGTGTGTGTGTGTGTGTGTGTGTGTGTGTGTGTGTGTGTGTGTGTGTGTGTGTGTGTGTGTGTGTGTGTGTGTGTGTGTGTGTGTGTGTGTGTGTGGTGTGTGTGTGTGTGTGTGTGTGTGTGTGTGTGTGTGTGTGTGTGTGTGTGTGTGTGTGTGTGTGGTGTGTGTGTGTGTGTGTGTGTGTGTGTGTGTGTGTGTGTGTGTGTGTGTGTGTGTGTGTGTGTGTGTGTGTGTGTGTGTGTGTGTGTGTGTGTGTGTGTGTGTGTGTGTGTGTGTGTGTGTGTGTGTGTGTGTGTGTGTGTGTGTGTGTGTGTGTGTGTGTGTGTGTGTGTGTGTGTGTGTGTGTGTGTGTGTGTGTGTGTGTGTGTGTGTGTGTGTGTGTGTGTGTGTGTGTGTGTGTGTGTGTGTGTGTGTGTGTGTGTGTGTGTGTGTGTGTGTGTGTGTGTGTGTGTGTGTGTGTGTGTGTGTGTGTGTGTGTGTGTGTGTGTGTGTGTGTGTGTGTGTGTGTGTGTGTGTGTGTGTGTGTGTGTGTGTGTGTGTGTGTGTGTGTGTGTGTGTGTGTGTGTGTGTGTGTGTGTGTGTGTGTGTGTGTGTGTGTGTGTGTGTGTGTGTGTGTGTGTGTGTGTGTGTGTGTGTGTGTGTGTGTGTGTGTGTGTGTGTGTGTGTGTGTGTGTGTGTGTGTGTGTGTGTGTGTGTGTGTGTGTGTGTGTGTGTGTGTGTGTGTGTGTGTGTGTGTGTGTGTGTGTGTGTGTGTGTGTGTGTGTGTGTGTGTGTGTGTGTGTGTGTGTGTGTGTGTGTGTGTGTGTGTGTGTGTGTGTGTGTGTGTGTGTGTGTGTGTGTGTGTGTGTGTGTGTGTGTGTGTGTGTGTGTGTGTGTGTGTGTGTGTGTGTGTGTGTGTGTGTGTGTGTGGTGTGTGTTTACGCTTATTTATCGGCCCTACCGGTTGCCCATATGAGCGACGCCTCCTGAAGAGATTAGTCATTTTAGATTTTTGGAAGAAAAGTGCAATGATACAGACAGAGACCCATTCCAGAATCTCCTCTGGTTCTGTTACATGCACGGTGTAAAGCACCGACACGAGACCTTGGCTTAAAGTCCCATCTGAAAGACTGTTAATTTTATTAGGGTCAGACGAGGGATCGAACCTGCGATCACTGGATTCCCATTCCATCGTGTTAACCTCTGGATTATGTATCTGTCTGAGACTACAAGCTGACTCATCGTCCTTTATCACTGTTTCAAGTTTCATCTGATTTCCTTGAATTATTTTGGAGTTATATTCCGGACAAGCAATTAATGAAGTGAAAAGGGGAGATAATTGGGTAAGTACAACACAAGAGTTATGGTTCTTGCATACTGTAATCCATCTCATTGCCCAGTATTACTGCTTCACGTTTCATTTGGATCCTGGACTAGTTTGCAAATTTTGCTCCAGAACAAGAAGTGTCCGGGTGGACAAACAAATTGGACATATAAAGTGGCAACTATATGCTGTAAGGTACAAAACCACCATTCATCAACCAAGTTAAATAACATGTAAGTAACAAAAACCACATTCCACAACCAAGTTAACTAACATGTAAGTAACCAAACCACCATTCCACTACCAAGTTAACTAACATGTAAGTAACCAAACCACCATTCCACTACCAAGTTAACTAACATGTAAGTAACCAAACCACCATTCCACAACCAAGTTAACTAACATGTAAGTAACCAAACCACCATTCCACAACCAAGTTAAATAACATGTAAGTAACCAAACCACCATTCCACAACCAAGTTAACTAACATGTAAGTAACCAAACCACCATTCCACTACCAAGTTAACTAACATGTAAGTAACCAAACCACCATTCCACAACCAAGTTAAATAACATGAAGTATAACACCATCACACCAAGTTAACATAAGACAAACACCATTCCAACCAAGTTAAATAACATGTAAGTAACAAACCACCATTCCACAACCAAGTTAACTAACATGTAAGTAACCAAACCACCATTCCACTACCAAGTTAAATAACATGTAAGTAACCAAACCACCATTCCACTACCAAGTTAAATAACATGTAAGTAACCAAACCACCATTCCACTACCAAGTTAAATAACATGTAAGTAACCAAACCACCATTCCACAACCAAGTTAAATAACATGTAAGTTACAAAACCACAATTCCACTACCAAGTTAAATAACATGTAAGTAACCAAACCACCATTCCACTACCAAGTTAACTAACATGTAAGTAACCAAACCACCATTCCACAACCAAGTTAAATAACATGTAAGTTACATAACCACCATTCCACAACCAAGTTAACTAACATGTAAGTAACATAACCACCATTCCACAACCAAGTTAAATAACATGTAAGTTACATAACCACCATTCCACTACCAAGTTAACTAACATGTAAGTAACATAACCACCATTCCACAACCAAGTTAAATAACATGTAAGTTACATAACCACCATTCCACAACCAAGTTAAATAACATGTAAGTAACCAAACCACCATTCCACTACCAAGTTAACTAACATGTAAGTAACATAACCACCATTCCACAACCAAGTTAAATAACATGTAAGTTACATAACCACCATTCCACAACCAAGTTAAATAACATGTAAGTTACATAACCACCATTCCACAACCAAGTTAAATCAGCTGTAAGTTACAAAACCACAATAAAGTTAAAGCAGCTGTAAGTTACAAAACCACAATTCCACAGCCAAGTTAAAAATCAGCTGTAAGTTAGAAATTCTGATTTATGATATCATAGGAAGCAGCTGTTAGTTAGCTATCATAACTGCCTCCTACATTACCTACCTGGTATCAGAGAGCCTGGAAACACAAACACACTTTGGCACACATCGATTAAATGATGCTATACTGTCATTATCCCATAAAAGACAATAAACTAAGACAGAAAATGACATAATGCACGACAAATGAGAATATATAGCTGTCTTATTTGCTGATAGCAACTTCTGTTGAATAAATAATCATTTTATTGAGCAATTCAGTAATTCTAGATAAGCTTTCTTATATTACTGTAACATACAGGGATCATTTTAGAGGGCGATGTGGGCGAAATTGTCGCCCTAGGACCCTGACTTCGCCCTCTGGAGGCCCCACTTCTCCCTAAAAAAAACCCAAAAACCCCCCAAAAAAACCAACACAAAAACCAACACAAAAAAACAAAATTGTCTAGTAAGATACACTGGCCCATTATAAAGCACTCCTATTCTTCTATTCAAATGTTGTATTTAATGGTTGTACTGTGCATTTTAACCCTATTTTGGAGAAGTAAATTAAAGAACACCATTTAAGGAAGCGATCACGCGCTTTCTCACTTCTCCCAAAAATTCTGACCTAGAATGAACCGTGAACTTATATACTCTGCGTTAATATAAGTCAACTGTATATGTGAGGATCGTAACTATGCTAGGATTGCTATTGGTATATTAACCCTATCCCATATAGAGATTTATACTAATATACGACTATATCACATAACTTTGCTTGTATATTATATGTTCTCATATGTACACATGCGTAGTACAACCTGGAAGGATTTGGATTGGTTGAGAGAATAATCCTTATACTGCGTAAATTATATTTTAATTAAATTATGCATATTTCTAGGTGAATTGTATATACCGCTAACTATATGACAAAGAAGTCTCGACGCAATAATAACTCTGCTTTGCATAGTGATGTCACGACAGCTTAGTCACATGTACAATTCAAAAATTCAAGAAATTAGCGAATATTTGTTCGGAAGATCATTCGGATTTTCGAATGTCAAAATCACCATTACTTGCAATTCCTAATTAACCCATTCAACCCCAAGTAACTGACATGGACTGGTGCATGCTATTTTTAGACCAATAAATTAATAAGAAAATTACATTTGGACCAGTTCATTTATCAAAATGGGTAATTTTATCTAAAAATAGTAATAATTATTACTGGCAAAAAAGTGCAGATCCTGATGAGACGGCTCGTTACGAGCCGGCTCATCTGGATCTACACTTTTCATAAGCCTATAGGCCTGTGGGGTTGAAAGGGTTAATAATTGTAACAATGCTTGATATTTTGTTCCTAACAATGAACAAATCTACCGTTGTTAAATCTGCAATAAACAACGGCTACAGCCAGTCTATTTTATGGCTGTTGAATTTTGCTCCCGTGACAAAATAATACACACATTTATTCGTTTCGGGCATTATATTGGGTCGTATTTGAATGTAAATAATATTTGTCTTGCCATACGACCTGAATGTTTCATTCTTACACATCAGAACTCCAATACACAACGGCAAGACAAATATTATTTCGTAAGTAAATTAAATATTTTGCCTTTTGCGATGTAATGTCGCTTGAAGAATAGTACAAAACTGTTGTTTTTAATGAAACATTAACAAGATTGCTTGTTTTTCAGTGCATACCTGGAATTGTTAGTGACGTCTGCTGCGCTGCCAATGGGTGCATGGTATCGGAAGCAGAAAAAGATGATGTTCAAAACATGATCGATGGTATTGTTGAACCACTAAGTTTAAATTTGTATTTAATTGAAATAAAGAACACATGGGGTGGTACGTTCCCCAGAAACATCGTACATTTTTTGTGAGATTTCCAACAGTTCAACACAGTGCAAAATCATATAAATATTCTACCCCATAGTAAGGAATGTATATAAAATATCTCCTAGAAATCTATGAAGCTGTGAAAGCAACACAAAAGCATTGTCCAGATTCCAGGAAATTACCCAGGTAGCTATCTAAGAAAGCTCATAGACACCCTGTAATGGACACCATCTGAAGCCATATGCCTAAAACACAACAATATGAAATATCAAAGAGACCTTGGAAGACTGAGAAATATGACGCAATTGAATGTCTGAATGTCATCACATGATTAATTATAATGTAAACACATGCAAGAAAAAAAATTAATATTGCCTTAAATTGTGAAAGCAAGCACTCCTCCCAAGCAGTACAGGTAATAGCACATTTTGGTAATGAATGATTATTTACATGGGAGGCTGTGAGTAAATACTTAAGAAGACTTATGGTTAGGGTCAATGGGTTAGGAACGGGTGCAAGATGGGGTGATCGATGAGCGGGTGTAGTCTGAATACCATTAGGAGCGATGGAGCTACAGTAGATAGATATCTGCATGCCATGTCACAGCAGGTTCAATGTCACGCTCACAAATAATTACACAAACCCTAGTGTTTGTGGGTGCGGTCGGTGGTTGACAGTTAATGTATTACAGGCTGGATAATAGCCGGATATGCACACAGCCATCTATCAAAGCACTCACAGCTATTCTTATTGATGATTGTTTATCATCGTCCCCAGCAACCAGGTGGGCGAGCGATTTCCTTACTTTCAGGGTGCTCTCATCATCTGCGCCCGTGATCACTTTACTGACGTTACTGTCCATATTCGCCTATAATGCAATCTCTGTAAGATGGCCCCCTTACTGTGTTCCTGAAATCTGTGGGTTTTGGCATGCACTCCCATATAAGACGGGTTGATTTATTAACCCTTTCAACCCCAAGTAACTGACATGGACTGGTGCATTCTTTTTTTAGACCAATAAATTAATAAGAAAATTACATTTGGACCAGTTCATTTATCAAAATGGGTAATTTTATCTAAAAATAGTAATAATTATTACTGGCAAAAAAGTTCAGATCCTGATGAGACGGCTCGTTACGAGCCGGCTCATCTGGATCTACACTTTTCATAAGCCTATTTAGAGGCCTGTGGGGTTGAAAGGGTTAATTGGTTTATTGGGGAGGCCACTCGTTAATGTTGGTAAAACTTAGATTTTATTCTTACAGTGTTCAAGTATAAGCATAGCATTGCAGTTGTATCATTTTGCTTATTATTAATATTGGACTACTGTCAAAAGGCCAGAGTATTATATTAAATATTACGCGTACCGTATTTAGCTGTGTATAGTGCGCTACCGTGTATAGTGCGCACCCACGATCTGGCACGAAAATCGGCGGAAAAACTGAGTTCCGATGTATACTGCGCACGTGAAAAACGCAATTTTCCAAGTCAAAGTTTAACATTTCTCAAGAATCACTAAAAATTGTGCTCCGTGATTTTTACAACTTATATTAATCACTCGAGATATACCTCATCGAGTAACGGTAACGCACTCAGGCACACCTGCTCCAATTTCTCGACACGTTCTCAAACATCTCAACACGTTCTCAAACATGTCAGCAGATGCTCAAACTTCTCAACACGTGAAGCCTACCTAATTAACTGGGCCATTGTGAAAGGTTTGTCGAAATTAATTATCGCTACAATCAATTGAAATACTGCAGCCAAAAGTTTTTTTTTTATGCAATGCATTGTACATTGTACGGTGAAGTACGCGAAAAGTACGGGAAATATTACATACGATAAAACCACGTGATGTTATCAAATCGCCATTTTTTATGCATTTACTAATTTCAATTAAATTCTTCAAAGTTTGCCAAAATAAACGAAATATATGCTAATTTTGTGGTCTTATTCATTTCATTTATTTATATAGACTATCGGCAACTGGTTTTAATAGCTAGTTTATAACGATTGTCGAATGTAACAACTTATAGAATGACTGTGGGCCGTTCGGGTCGAATTTCAGTTTTTTCATGAAATTTTGGTCCGGAAAAAAATGTCCTGATGTGTGTACTGGTGTATAATGCGCAGTAGATAAAATGGATGAGGATTTCAGTAAGAAATGTGCGCACTATACACAGCTAAATACAGTATATATTTATCATGTTTATATTAAATTTTGTAATTGTATTAATTTATTTTTTAAATTTAATTTATACAAATTTATTTTAGCTCGATTGCGAAACAAGTTATTACAACTTATATTAATCACTCTCGAGACCTCATTCCTGATGGAATCCATCGCCACGAGGGAGAGAGAAGAGGCAACATGGAATTTAAATGCCTTGCCTAAGGGCACAATCGTAACGGCTCCAGCGGGGCTCAAACTGCAGACCTTTCGCACCTGAAGCGAATGCGCATCCACATTGTACAGCATTGTAATTTTATTGAATATAAACAAGCAATAAAATATGATTAAACTAAACTGTATAAATTGTATACTTGTCCAGTGCAAGTTGAGGTATTCAGTGTCAGAGTGCACCGGTAAGTCTAGCGCGAGGCCCTATGAAGGAGCAATAGCTTCCGTGGAAATGGAATGTTTATTTTGTCTAATCTATATGATTACAATGTGTAAAGAATTTTTAAAAAGTTGGTTCCAATTTTTCGGACTATAATTAATAGATTTTTCATGCAAATTTGTGTGATGTAATTATTTATCATATAATTATCTTGTAGTATTCAGGCGCGTAGCTAGGCTTACGCTGTACGCACGTGCGTAAGATTTATTTTGACAATCCCTGAAAATGAAAATTATATAAATGCGAAAAATGCAATAAAAACTGGATCGTAAGAGGAGACACTGACATTGGTCATCCACAAGAAAGCATACATGAACAAATGCCAACAGATATTGATTGTAGCTGATGTTCATAGTAGGCAAAAGTCACCCAAGACCATATAGCGGAAAATATCTCCGGATGGGGCATGCCCCCGGACGCCCCTAGAATGGTGTGTAACCCATATTTAGGCCTAGCTACGCGCCTGGTATTCATATATATCGGCTTCAGTTGCAGCTAAGAGAGTGATTTTGGTGTCTATTCCCATTCATCTGTCCTTTCAACATACCAGATATAACAAAAATCAAACAAACCAAAGAACTTTATATGTATATTTAGCCATGATATAAGGGCTTCTAAAATTTTCAAAACAAAATCTGTCCAGACCGAAATTGACAGTCAGGACACCCCACACCCCAATGTCCTAGCTGATTCTAGAATTAGAGATTTTGTGTGCCTGTTGCTAGTCTTGTGCTCATGAAATATCGATATGTGAACATTTGTCGAGCCAGATTGCGCGAATGTTGATTTGTTTTTGTGCAAGAAACAAAGAGAACTAAACATTGCACCATTTTCGTACTGGAGTCACTTGAAATCGCTTAGACAGGATTTTTGAAAACCTTTTTACAGTCTTGTTTCGATTATTTCTCTTTTATCTCTGAGGAGACGCCACTACTAAGTTTCCTTCTTCTCTTAGTCAGGTTTTTCTACAGTTTTGCTGTTTTTCAGGACGGCAAAACGATTCTGAACCGGGTCAATAATCCGGGTTTCATTCCGATTGTCATTTTGAGTCTTGGTTGCCAAGCCGACTACACGTACTTGACTCACTGAAAGCCAGGTTGCCAGTCTGGTATTTGTCATTCAAATATACTGCGTTGTGCCATTTCAATATTGAACAATAAAAATCCTAAACATTCTATACCAGTCACATATTATATTGAGTCCTAACATATTTTAATTATTAATTATTTACATATTTAATGATACTTACGGTAATCCTCGCAAACATGAAACAAATGAATCAATCATCTTTTCATTATTAATCATTCATTACAAATCAAACTTTTCAGCTTTCTGTTTGAAATAGTAATTATTATTTAATTGCAAATATAATCCTCACACACTTCTTTAAGTTAATACAAACAATTTTAAAACAATTCTCTTTCATATATAATCGTCTGTCAATCATTCGGTCCACTTCAAATAAATTAAAAACCGTCGGTAGCTTAGCTGTAAACATCAAACAATTGTGACACAAATTTCATGTAATTGACATGACATGCATTGAATGCTTGATTGTCATGGATACATCGAGGACCGGTTCATTGCCATGGCAATTACCCAGTGTGATGTGTTTATTGTAGACCGGAAACAGGTGTGAACAAATGTATACATACACCTTATGAGGGATTATATTTACCCGGTACTAAGTTAGGTTTCTTAGAAAAATGTATTTCACAGATTTCTTGACCATTTCAACAATTTTCTGGACCGATTTTTTATGACTTTTTGGTTGCTACAACCATTTCGCCAGTTTAAAATTCGGTCCTGGACCAGGAGACCGGCGTTATTAAAAGCCTTGATATATATGTAGTAGCTTACTGTTGTATACTGGTTATATCCTTCTCTCGTGCTTTGATATGAATCCGTATTTATACGATTGCAATTCATAATCATTTTGGTTAAATGATATTAGACAACGACTAAGTCACATGGTCCAATGAAAAAGCCACATTTCTCGCTTCTAAATCGTATAGACGCGACCTACTTATGTACGTTGTCTAAGTCAGATAGATCAACTTGCTTCACTCAGTGTATATTTCGTTAAGACGGGCTAATTTGTGATCTATCCTATACTTATAATCTGATATTGAAGTATAATATAAGTTTTTATAACCCGATGACTTAGGGGCTATCAACAGTATTCAACCGCTAAACCCTTAATGTTCAACCAGACGGATGGATGGGTACGGACAGATGGAGACAATTCCTATATATCCCTGCAGTAGATAAAAAGACCGTTATTGTACTTGTTATAAAACAAGTGTATCAATTATGAAATCCAACACAAAACATTTTTGAAATAGGATAGTCTTTTTTTCCGTCTTCGTGGCTCCATTCATCAGTTTTATGCCCCCAAAAAAACAACCTGTGTTTACGGTTCTCCCCCCCCCCTCTGACACTGAATTTTTTTCCTCAAAATTTTGATTTTTCACATATTTCGGTGCCCAGGTGTATGGGGGGGGGGGGGGGGTAAAAAAAGTTCCATACCGACCGAATCTATTTTTTTGGGCATGAAACACACAGGTCGTTTTTTTTTGCCTTAATTAAACAAAATCACAATAGAGAGCTCAAAGTGAGCGAGCTTTACAGCAACGTCAGTTGAGAAAAGAGTGTCGATATTGATCTAAAAAATAATTTTCGTTTACCGGAAGTTTGGGCTAATGAAAAATAGCCACCATGAACATGGAAGTATAGGAGAGATTCCATGTCACAAAGAAATGAATACGAGGCACAGTGGGGTGTCTCTGTTTTTAGTAATATGGGTAATTATGCCTGTGGCTCCGTTTGTAACAGGAAGTCTACAATAGTATGGTAGTGTAAACATTTTTCCGGCAAATAAAATACATGCCAATTGAACGAATGTAAACAACACATCACTAGAAAAGAAATAGTATATTTTCAATAATCGCAAATGAAAATGTTTATCTTCCTTTGATGTTGAATCCCTCGTGCGGAGATGTAGTCTTAATCTTTCTTCTATACTGTCTAGTTAAGTAATTTGGATTTCAATCTTTTATTGGCATTTCCCCGTTGATATGTAGTGCCTATTTCATATTATTTATATACATTGTATCTACTCCAAATGCCTATATCTATGCATGAGCTCCCTTTCAGGCTTTGCCGTATTCATAATTAGCAAAGTAATTAAATGTGCATAGATCACTTTTAGAGTATATTCGCATACAGCGAAATTTATTCATAGGAACAGAAAGACATTAGTTAACCCTTAAACATGCCATATAAATTGGACGGGATGTGCAAACAACATAGATCCTGATCAGCCACGTCTGATCAGGATCTATGTTGTTTGCTATTCAGACAAGTATTTTAGCTCCATTATCCGAATAACAAACAGCACAGAACCTGATCAGACGGAACAGAACGTGATCCGGCTCTATGCTGTTTGCAAAAGCGACTTTAGTTGCGATTTGCGGGTTATGGGTTAATACCCATACTGCCACTTTTACGCACATTTTTAATCCGAATTAAAACACTGTCGTGACGTCATACCTTACATACTCATACTTATTATTAATATTGGACTACTGTCAAAAGGCCAGAGTATTATATTAAATATTACGCGTACCGTATTTAGCTATGTATAGTGCACTATCGTGTATAATGCGCACCCACGATTTGGCACGAAAATTGGGGGGAAAACTGAGTTCCGATGTATATTGCGCACGTGAAAAATGCAATTTTCCAAGTCAAAATTTAACATTTCTCAAGAATCGCTAAAAATTGTGCTCCGTGATTTTTACAACTTATATTAATCACTAGAGATACCTCATCGAGGAACGGTAACGCACTCAGGCATGAGTTCATGAAAATTACATGCATATCGTTCTCAAACATCTCAACACGTTCTCAAACATGTCAGCAGATACTCAAACTTCTCAACACGTGTAGCCTACCTAATTAACTGGGACCCATTGTGAATGGTTTGTCGAAATTAATTATCGCTACAAACAATTAAAATACTGCAGCCAAAAAGTTTTTTTTAAATGCAATGCATTGTACATAGTAAATATTTCCCGTAAAAATAACCAACATATCGTGTCTTTAATCATGTCGTATTTAAAAACATACGGTATATTAAATCAAATAAACTATAATTACAAAATTTCTTTACCTATATGATATCGTACGAAGGCAGCGTCGCTTTATGCGGCGAAGTACGCGAAAAGTACGGGAAATATTACATACGATAAAACCACGTGATGTTATCAAATCGCCATTTTTTATGCATTTAGTAAGTTCAATTAAATTCTTCAAAGTTTGCCAAAATAAATGCAATATATGCTAATTTTGTGGTCTTATTCAATTCATTTATTTATATAGACTATCGGCAACTGGTTTTAATAGCTAGTTTATAACGTTTGTTGAATGTAACAAATTATAGAATGACTGTGGGGCCGTTCGGGTCGAATTTCATGAAATATTGGTCAATTTTGGTCCGGAAAAAAATGTCCTGATGTCTGTACTGGTGTATAATGCGCAGTAGATAAAATGGATGAGGATTTCAGTAAGAAATGTGCGCACTATACAGAGCTAAATACGGTATATGTACGAAATGAACAATTTTAATTAGTAGGATCTTGCTATATAAGTATGTGTTTTAAGTAATATATAAGCCTCAAACGGATCCAATATGTAAAATATTGGTACTGTCTTCGGCGCAACGCGCCTCACACAGTCCAATATTTTACATATTGGCTCGTTTTCGGCTTATATCCTATACCTATATGAAATTTATATAGTTATACGCATTCATTTTCTTAACCCTTTCCCTCATATAAGCACATATTGACGCCATTACCAATATGACATACATTTTTATTGTAGTAGCCAAACAAAGTTCATAATAAAGTCCAGAATCTCATGTAGTCCCAGTAATATCTATGGAGGTGGGATAGATATGCAACTACTTATCCACTGCATGATAGCTAAATGGCTGTATTTTGTATGGAGATATATACATTTTATGTCTCATAAAATCATTTATGTGACATTTATAAGACAGGCTACAAATACTCCGCATACCGGGTCTCTGTGCCGTCAAATACGAGTACTCCGCATACCGGGTCTAGGTGCCGTCGAATACGAGTACTCCGCATACCGGGTCTAGGTGCCGTCGAATACGAGTACTCCGCATACCGGGTCTAGGTGCCGTCGATTAGTTCTTACTCAATCTCTGACCTACTTTAGACACAAAGGAAAACGTTTCGACATTTTTGGAACCCACCACCTCCCACACCATCCACTGCACAGAGTCTCGGTGGCGTCTTACTCGCCCAGATATTTAAAAAATAATTCATTGATCACAAATTTGACATTACTAGTCATAGGCGCTTTTATTCGCCCAGAAATTTCAAAAAATAATTCATTGTAATTTGGTAGTTTTGTACAGTATTTATGTTATGGCTTTAATAAAAGCCCTATTTACAATTTATATCTGTGTTATGTTCATTGTTCTCCATATAAGCATCTTACAAGCATTTGGTTGTAGTCCTGGTAAACATAAAATAGTATATTATCCTAAATCTCTATGAAGGAAAGGGTTAACTCCCAAACTATTTGCTCATCTGCCTTCGTGTAAGATATGTACAAAGCTGTTATAAGAGAGGCGAGGCGAGGCGATAAGACCAATAGTTGTACTAAGAGACTGCACTGATACTTTACTATACTATATCTAGACGGAATATTGTAGTATTTAAGCATGTGCAGTAACCAATAGGCTCGTACATGTGATCAGGCCGAGCGTCATTAATACGCGACTGATTGAGAAATAGTCGGGGCACTTTTATAAACACATAAAAGCTGCTGCATTAAATTCTACTGTGATCAAATTGAAAATAAATGATTTTCCAGTTGGAAGTTTGATTATAGGCTTTGGAGTTTATTAAATCTGACAAGTAAGTAATTTATTTCAATGTTTCATTCTACACAATATTGATGTGTTATTAAATAGCTGCCTAAGGCTATCACTATTTTATTTTTCTTTGATGTTGAAATAGAATAGGAAGGAAATAGGCAAGCAAATAAATATATATAAAAAATAATAAATACTTGAAATCCTCATAGAACAATAGCAAACTTTTATATTTTAATTGTTAAACTAAATAATCAATTCTGCAAGACTACTACTGTACACACAATATAAATTAATGGGCAGAAATATTGTATATAAATCAATGGGCAGAACTATTGTATATAAATTAATGGGCAGAACTATTGTATATAAATTAATGGGCAGAATTATTGTATATAAATTAATGGGCAGAACTATTGTATATAAATTAATGGGCAGAACTATTGTATATAAATTAATGGGCAAAACTATTGTATATAAATCAATGGGCAGAATTATTGTATATAAATTAATGGGCAGAAGTACAGTGTATAAATTAATGGGCAGAAGTAGTGTATAAATTAATGGGCAGAAGTAGAGTGTATAAATTAATGGGCAGAAGTACAGTGTATAAATTAATGGGCAGAAGTACAGTGTATAAATTAATGGGCAGAAGTACAGTGTATAAATTAATGGGCAGAAGTACAGTGTATAAATTAATGGGCAGAAGTACAGTGTATAAATTAATGGGCAGAAGTAGTGTATAAATTAATGGGCAGAAGTACAGTGTATAAATTAATGGGCAGAACTAATGTATAGTAATGTGTGGTAGAACATTTAACACTACAAGAAAGAGCCGATCATGGATGTTTGAGCGTGTTGCATATTTCTCTCACCCTGTATTACGTGAACAAACAGACGTATAAAACCTTACGGTAGTTATATTCCTGCTCGGAAAAACAAAATTGCACTGAATGCAAGTGTCCAGGTTTTTATGCAAGAACTCTTTATAAAAACATTCTAGAGATGATTAACCGCATTCATTTCTTTGCTACTACGATTTGTTATGGCGAAACAGAGCTACGAAGAGCCAGGTGAAAAAAGATTGTTATGTGTTGTATTTTATTATTTTATTTATTTTCTGACAATAATGAATACCGGTAGTTAAATTATAAAGTAATAATTATATTCTAGTGAATTTGTTTTGTCTGTAGTTTTTTTAAAATGTTGACAGAAAACAGAAGCTAATTTGAAAATTATATCGGAACTATTTATTATTACGGACGTTCACACTAATAGAAGCGGTTGTGTGGTTGTGTGATTGTGGTGCAATGAGGCTCCCGACAGGGCAGTTTAATTAAATAAAATTTTAAAACAAATATTATATTAGCCAAAATCATTGGAAACCATAAAAGATAAATGAAAATTTGTGTTTATTAGTGCAATAAGGATTTTATTTCATCGAGTGATCAACAAAATTTGTATTTTGCGTTACCCACTCATGGTAATCACTCCATGAAATAAAATCCTATCTTATACTAATAGCACAAATATCCTCTATATCCTAGTCAATATAAGATTATATATTTTATTTATATTTCGGGTTTTACGCCTGCATCAGCACCATTTCGGGCTATATCGCCGGCGGGCAGTTTACCTAACAACACCTTTCCTAGGCAGGCTCCAGCGGTTAACCAGTACTTGGGTGCACCAACCTCCGTAAGAAACTGCCAACTTTTTCATATAAATGAGACACAGCCTGAGCGGGGCTCGAACCCGTGACCATCAGTGATGATAGGTTACAGTGGTATACAAGTCAGCGACCGTAACCACTCGACCACGGAGGCGGACCCAAGTCAATATAAGATTATATATTTTTCACTTGCATATAAATAAAGAATTACATGATAGCGCAGTGGTAGCGAGTTCGCTTCAGGTGCGAAAGGCTCGGAGTTCGAGCACCGCTGAAGCCGTTATGTTTATGCCCTTAGGCAAGGCATTTAAATTCCACGCTGCCTCTTCTCTCTTCCTCGTTGTAATGGATTCCATCAGGAATGAGGTCTCGAGAGTGATTAATATAAGTTGTAAGAACTTGTTTCGCAATCGAGCTAAAATAAATTTGTATAAACTAAATAAATGTCTTAGGTGGATTTTCGTTTGCTGGAACACTTGGTAATACTGGTTTTGTAAAGAGTACAATGAGAGACATTACTGGTTTCTCTATTACCTACCTTGACAGATAAAGATAAAGTCTGATTTATCCAATTAACCCATTCAACACCAAGTAACTCACATGGACTGGTCCATGATATTCATAAACCAATAAATGAATCAGAAAATCACATTTGGACAAGTTCATTTATCAAAATGGGTAATTATGTCTAAAAATAGTCACATCACTGGCAAAAAGTGCAGATCCTGATGAGATGGCTCGTCACGAGCCGTCTCATCTGGATCTACACTTTTTGTAAGCCTATTTAGAGGTCTGTGGTGTTGAAAGGGTTAATTGGAATCCTTTGTTTTTATTGTTGTTTTCTAACCAGATATTTCTGTAGAATAAACCGGATTTCATTAAAATCATGTTAACCCTTTCCCTCATTACCTCTTGACGCCATTACCAATACGACATACATTCACAATGTAGTAGCCAAACCAATGTTCATAAACCCTTTCTCTCATAGAAGCACCTCTTGACGCTATTACCAATACGACATACATTCACAATGTAGTAGCCAAACCAATGTTCATAAACCCTTTCCCTCATAGAAGCACCTCTTGACGCCATTACCAATACGACATACATTCACAATGTAGTAGCCAAACCAATGTTCATAAACCCTTTCTCTCATAGAAGCACCTCTTGACGCCATTACCAATACGACATACATTCACAATGTAGTAGCCAAATCAATGTTCATAATAAAGGCCAGAATCTCATGTAGTCCCAGTAATATCTATGGAGGTGGGATAGATATGGCGACTACTTATCCACTGCATGATAGCTAAATGGCTGTTGTTTGTATGGAGATATAAATAGTATATTAACCTAAATCTCATGTAGTCCCAGTAATATCTATGGAGGTGGGACAGATATGGCGACTACTTATCCACTGCATGATAGCTAAATGGCTGTTGTTTGTATGGAGATATAATAGTTAAGTATATTAACCTAAATCTCTATGAAGGAAAGGGTTAACTTAATTGATAACCATTTTTTACAGCAAAGTATCCATTGGATATACTGAATGATATCTGTCGGTATTTAACCCTTTCAACACCACAGACCTCTAAATAGGCTTACAAAAAGTGTAGATCCAGATTCGATTCTGTCTGATCTGGCTCTATGCTGTTTGCAAAAGCAGCTTTAGTTGCTATTAGCAGGTTTAACAATTATTAACCCTTTCAACACCACAGACCTCTATTTATAGGCTTACAAAAAAGTGTAGATCCAGATGAGCCGGCTCGTGACGAGCCGTCTCATCAGGATCTGCACTTTTTGCCAGTGATATGACTATTTTAAAACATAATTACCCATTTTGATAAATGAACTTGTCCAAATGTGATTTTCTGATTCATTTATTGGTTTATGAATATCATGGACCAGTCCATGTCAGTTACTTGGTGTTGAATGGGTTAATAATTATAAGATGAGAAAACGGATGAAAATAGATAGTATGTGGTGCAAAGATAATGATAAAAACAGAGGAAACCAATTAAGAGGACCAATCTATTTTGTATTCAGGGGCAGTAACTGACTAATATTTCTCATTGCATGATAGCAAATCTTTCTTCAAATTGTGTCCATTTCAACTGGAATATGACTTAACCTTTAGCAGCAGGCTGTAGGCAGGTAACAAATATGTAATATCTTTCCTAGAAAGTAGGGCTTGACATTTCATTCATATCGCCTACAGTGATTTAAAGGTTAAATGAATGAACACATTTTCATATCTTTTTTTCTATCTCTGTCATTTGTATAAACATTATGTTATGTTATATTTCGGGTTTTACGCCTGCATCAGCACCATTTCGGGCTATATATCGCCGGCGGGCAGTTTACCTAACAACACCTTTCCTGGACAGGCTCCAGCGGTTAAGCAGTACTTGGGTGCACCAACCTCCGTAAGAAACTGCCAACTTTTTCATATAAATGAATCCATATATGTACAAGAACTATATCTGATGAATTCCATGTTCGTTTCAGTATCAAAATTAACCCATTCAACACCAAGTAACTGACATGGACTGGTCCATGATATTTTTAGACCAATAAATTAATAACAAAATTACATTTGGATCAGTTCATTTATCAAAATGGGTAATTTTTTTTCTAAAAATAGTTATATTACTTGAAAAAAGTGCAGATCCTGATGAGACGGCTCGTCACGAGCCGGCTCATCTGGATCTACACTTTTTTGTAAGCCAATTTAGAGGTCTGGGGTGTTGAAAGGGTTAATAATTATACAGGACACATCAGGAGGAAAACTTTACTTAGCGCGGATCCAGGGATCGTAGGTTTGATCCCCCCAGTCTGACCAAACTGATATTAACAGTCTTTCAGATGGGACTTTAAACCGAGGTCTCGTGTCGGTGCTTTATACTGTGCACGTAAAAGATCCAGAGTAAACTCTGGAATGAGTCTCTGTCTGTATCATTCCACTATCCTCCACAATCTAAAATGACCAATCTCTTCAAGAGACGTCGCTCATATGGGCAACTGGTAGCGATGATAAATAAACGTAAAACATACACACACTCCAATGAAAGACAACCCAAGAAACACTGGCCAATTTTGATATCCAGTCTACATCCGTTATATCAAAGTTGGTTATATCAAATTATCTGGTTATCTCGAAGTCGGGTCACAGTCCTGCTTCAGATACTATAATTTTACATATAACTTGCTCCATGTATGTCAAATCTCGTTATATCAAATTTATTTTTTGGTCCCTTCAGTAGGCAGTATTCACACTTATCATGTTAAAGCTTCCGAAGTGCGAATTTAGCTGATCAAAAACAATCGATAGTTGAAGGTGTTTACCGTGACAGTAATTACAATATGTTCACTACAGGTACACACTTATCGGCAGTTAACCAATAATTGGATAAATGTCTCATCGTAATAATTATATTTAATCAGTTTGTTTTAATTTTAAACTTTAACTTGTCACTAATTAATGCAAAATGACATTTACATTCAACAGAATACAGCAGACTATTTAATCGAGTATCAGTTTATTACTACACGGTTAATGCACCATTATTACATCATAGATGTTTTATCACAGTTTCGTATATAAATGTTATTTACATGTACGTGCTATTTAGTAAATATTAACTACGATATTACAGTGGGTTTTTTTTATCATGTCACGCCTATAACAGACAATGACACCTTGGAAAATAGTTTATAATGGGACAAATGTAAGACAGGTGAGGCATGTGATCTATGCTAAACATCATCTTGGGAAATATGGTCAATATCTGTCAAACTTTCGGGTATGTCGAAGTATTTTGTTCGGTCAGGCGGAATTCGACATATCGGATGTAGACTGTATCATGATACACTGATAGTAGACACAGATATCCCTGTTGCCCATCAGTAAAGTCAATAAATAAATCAACTTTAACAAGAGAGCTACTCAACATTACAACAATAGCCAAAATAGTTACTGTTCATGAATTTGTCAGTTATGCAGGTGTAATACAATATTTTCTGATGCATATGGGTTTATATGTGTACAGTCAGGTTTATATGTGTACAGTCTGGTTTATATGTGTACAGTCTGGTTTATATGTGTACAGTCTGGTTTATATGTGTACAGTCTGGTTTATATGTGTACAGTCTGGTTTATATGTGTACAGTCAGGTTTATATGTGTACCATCAGGTTTATATGTGTACCATCAGGTTTATATGTGTACAGTCTGGTTTATATGTGTACAGTCGGTTTATATGTGTACAGTCAGGTTTATATGTGTACAGTCATGTTTATATGTGTACAGTCAGGTTTATATGTGTACAGTCTGGTGTATATGTGTACAGTCTGGTTTATATGTGTACAGTCGGTTTATATGTGTACAGTCAGGTTTATATGTGTACAGTCAGGTTTATATGTGTACAGTCAGGTTTATATGTGTACAGTCAGGTTTATATGTGTACAGTCAGGTTTATATGTGTACAGTCAGGTTTATATGTGTACAGTCAGGTTTATATGTGTACAGTCAGGTTTATATGTGTACAGTCAGGTTTATATGTGTACAGTCAGGTTTATATGTGTACAGTCAGGTTTATATTGTACAGTCAGGTTTATATGTGTACAGTCAGGTTTATATGTGTACAGTCAGGTTTATATGTGTACAGTCAGGTTTATATGTGTACAGTCATGTTTATATGTGTACAGTCATGTTTATATGTGTACAGTCAGGTTTATATGTGTACAGTCAGGTTTATATGTGTACAGTCAGGTTTATATGTGTACAGTCATGTTTATATGTGTACAGTCAGGTTTATATGTGTACAGTCAGGTTTATATGTGTACCATCAGGTTTATATGTGTACAGTCATGTTTATATGTGTACAGTCATGTTTATATGTGTACAGTCAGGTTTATATGTGTACAGTCATGTTTATGTACCATCAGGTTTATATGTGTACAGTCAGGTTTATGTACAGTCAGGTTTATATGTGTACAGTCATGTTTATGTACAATCAGGTTTATATGTGTACAGTCAGGTTTATATGTGTACAGTCAGGTTTATATGTGTACAGTCAGGTTTATATATATATGTACAGTCATGTTTATATGTGTACAGTCAGGTTTATATGTGTACAGTCAGGTTTATATGTGTACAGTCTGGTTTATATGTGTACAGTCAGGTTTATATGTGTACAGTCAGTTATATGTGTACAGTCAGGTTTATATGTGTACAGTCAGGTTTATATGTGTACAGTCAGGTTTATATGTGTACAGTCAGGTTTATATGTGTACAGTCAGGTTTATATGTGTACAGTCAGGTTTATGTACAGTCACAACACAACACATTTATGTACACAGTATATGTACAGTCGGGTTTATATGTGTACAGTCAGGTTTATATGTGTACAGTCAGGTTTATATGTGTACAGTCAGGTTTATATGTGTACAGTCGGGTTTATATGTGTACAGTCAGGTTTATATGTGTACAGTCAGGTTTATGTACAGTCAGGTTTATATGTGTACAGTCAGGTTTATATGTGTACAGTCAGGTTTATATGTGTACAGTCAGGTTTATGTACAGTCAGGTTTATACCATATGTACAGTCAGGTTTATGTACAGTCAGGTTTATATGTGTACAGTCAGGTTTATGTACAGTCAGGTTTATGTACAGTCAGGTTTATATGTGTACAGTCAGGTTTATGTACAGTCAGGTTTATGTACAGTCAGGTTTATGTACAGTCAGGTTTATGTACAGTCAGGTTTATGTACAGTCAGGTTTATGTACAGTCAGGTTTATGTACAGTCAGGTTTATATGTGTACAGTCAGGTTTATGTACAGTCAGGTTTATGTACAGTCAGGTTTATGTACAGTCAGGTTTATGTAC
>CM026395.1:11237636-11293123 GCA_014843695.1 Archivesica marissinica
TTTATATGTGTACAGTCTGGTTTATATGTGTACAGTCAGGTTTATATGTGTACAGTCAGGTTTATATGTGTACAGTCAGGTTTATATGTGTACAGTCTGGTTTATATGTGTACAGTCGGTTTATATGTGTACAGTCAGGTTTATATGTGTACAGTCATGTTTATATGTGTACAGTCAGGTTTATATGTGTACAGTCTGGTGTATATGTGTACATTGTTGTGGTTTTTGTGTGTGGTTTTTGTGTGTGGTTTTGGGTGGGTTGTCAGGTTATATGTGTACAGTCAGTTTATATGTGTACAGTCAGGTTTATATGTGTACAGTCAGGTTTATATGTGTACAGTCAGTTTATGGTGTACAGTCATGTTTATATGTGTACAGTCAGGTTTATATGTGTACAGTCTGGTGTATATGTGTACAGTCTGGTTTATATGTGTACAGTCGGTTTATATGTGTACAGTCAGGTTTATATGTGTACAGTCAGGTTTATATGTGTACAGTCAGGTTTATATGTGTACAGTCAGGTTTATATGTGTACAGTCGGTTTATATGTGTACAGTCGGGTTTATATGTGTACAGTCGGGTTTATATGTGTACAGTCAGGTTTATATGTGTACAGTCAGGTTTATATGTGTACAGTCAGGTTTATATGTGTACAGTCGGGTTTATATGTGTACAGTCAGGTTTATATGTGTACAGTCAGGTTTATATGTGTACAGTCAGGTTTATATGTGTACAGTCAGGTTTATGTACAGTCAGGTTTATGTACAGTCAGGTTTATATGTGTACAGTCAGGTTTATATGTGTACAGTCAGGTTTATATGTGTACAGTCAGGTTTATGTACAGTCAGGTTTATATGTGTACAGTCAGGTTTATATGTGTACAGTCGGTTTATATGTGTACAGTCGGGTTTATATGTGTACAGTCGGGTTTATGTACAGTGGTTTATATGTGACAGTCGGTTTATATGTGTACAGTCAGGTTTATATGTGTACAGTCAGGTTTATATGTGTACAGTCGGGTTTATGTACAGTCAGGTTTATATGTGTACAGTCAGGTTTATGTACAGTCGGTTTATGTACAGTCAGGTTTATGTACAGTCAGGTTTTGTGTGGTTGTGTGTTTGTGTGGTTTTGTGTGGTTTATGTACAGTCAGGTTTTGTGTCAGGTTTATTGTGTACAGTCGGTTTGTAGTGGTTTGTACAGTCAGGTTATGTACAGTCAGGTTTATGTACAGTCAGGTTTATGTACAGTCAGGTTTATATGTGTACAGTCAGGTTTATGTACAGTCAGGTTTATGTACAGTCAGGTTTATGTGTACAGTCAGGTTTATGTACAGTCAGGTTTATGTACAGTCAGGTTTATGTACAGTCAGGTTTAGTACAGTCAGGTTTATGTACAGTCAGGTTTATGTACAGTCAGGTTTATGTACAGTAGGTTTATATGTGTACAGTCAGGTTTATGTACAGTCAGGTTTATGTACAGTCAGGTTTATGTACAGTCAGGTTTATGTACAGTCAGGTTTATGTACAGTCAGGTTTATGTGTGGTGTGTACAGTCAGGTTTTATGTACAGTCAGGTTTATGTACAGTCAGGTTTATATGTGTACAGTCAGGTTTATGTACAGTCAGGTTTATGTACAGTCAGGTTTATGTACAGTCAGGTTTATGTACAGTCAGGTTTATGTACAGTCAGGTTTATGTACAGTCAGGTTTATGTACAGTCAGGTTTATGTACAGTCAGGTTTATGTACAGTCAGGTTTATGTACAGTCAGGTTTATGTACAGTCAGGTTTATGTACAGTCAGGTTTATGTACAGTCAGGTTTATGTACAGTCAGGTTTATGTACAGTCAGGTTTATGTACAGTCAGGTTTATGTACAGTCAGGTTTATATGTGTACAGTCAGGTTTATGTACAGTCAGGTTTATGTACAGTCAGGTTTATTGTGTACAGTCAGGTTTATGTACAGTCAGGTTTATGTACAGTCAGGTTTATGTACAGTCAGGTTTATGTACAGTCAGGTTTATGTACAGTCAGGTTTATATGTGTACAGTCAGGTTTATGTACAGTCAGGTTTATATGTGTACAGTCAGGTTTATGTACAGTCAGGTTTATGTACAGTCAGGTTTATGTACAGTCAGGTTTATGTACAGTCAGGTTTATGTACAGTCAGGTTTATGTACAGTCAGGTTTATGTACAGTCAGGTTTATGTACAGTCAGGTTTATGTACAGTCAGGTTTACGCGTTAATGGGTAATACAATTTGTTCTAAGTCTTGCCTTATTTAAAGAGTACATTGATAAAACTCCTTTATTCACTGGGATATTAGATTTCTTTTCTTTTGACAAAGATCTTGGATTATGATAAGTAGTGTAATGCATGTGATATATATAAATACACAACCATATCTAGCTAGGCCATGACAGACAGATCTGTAGTCCAGTGGTAACACGCTGGACTGGTAATCCAGGGATCGCATATTCGATCCCCCTTCTGACCATAATAAAATTAAGTCTTTCAGATGGGACGTTAAACTGAGGTCTCGTGTCGGTGCTAAACACCGTGCACGTAAAAGAACCAGAGGAGACTCTGTCTGTATCATTGCACTATCCTCCAAAAATCTAAAATGACTAATCTCTTCAGGAGGCGTCGCTCTATGGGCAACCGGTAGCGACGATAAATAAATGTAAAAACACACACACTAGGCCATGAGAAATAATTCGGTTTTATGAAGCAGACTCTAGCTGTTTAGCAGCAGGGATGTGTTCATCTCCAGATGTCTCTAACTTTTGTTCTGTAATTGAACAATCATGTCCAATGAATATACAGTCAAACATGTGTTAGTGGTCACCTCCATTAAGCAGCCAACCTGTATTAAGCAGCCAGTTTCCAGATTCCCAATTGATTGTTTTATTATATATTTTACCTCTATTAAGCAACCTCTATTAAGCAGCCAATCTGTATTAAGCAGCCAGTTTCCAGATTCCCAATTGATTGTTTTATTATATATTTTACCTCTATTAAGCAACCTCTATTAAGCAGCCAACCTGTATTAAGCAGCCAGTTTCCAGATTCCCATTTGATTGTTTTATTATATATTTTACCTCTATTAAGCAACCTCTATTAAGCAGCCAACCTGTATTAAGCAGTCAGTTTCCAGATTCCCAATTTATTGTTTTATTATGTATTTGACCTCTATTAAGCAGCCACCTGTGCTAAGCAGCCACTTTCTCTAACTCCCCTTGGCTGGCTGCTTAATACAGGTTTGACTGTCCAATGTAAGTTGTAATGTTCAGTGCTCTCCGTAGAATATGAAGTAGCCGGTTTTAATTTATAAGTAACCGGCATTCACTCGCTACCGAGCCGGCGTAGTCGACGAGGGGGAGAGTGCGGGAGGGGTTTCCACTCCTGCTGGGGGGGGGTTTGGGGGGCCTCCCCCAGAAAATGTTCCAAAATTGGTCTCATTTCGTGCAACCTGGTGCATTTTTAAGGCAATATTTACACCAATTTTTTGATCATTTTTACACATTTTATTTTCACAGAAAAAAAAAAAATTGTTAAACACAGATTGAGACTATATAACAAATGTTAGATCTTGGTGTCATGGAGTTTCAAGCATGTACATGTACTTTGTTTTACTATTGTTTGTTGACCCGTTCTTTCCACGTGTACAACTATATACCAGTTATGTATGCAACACACTCGACACTATCTTCTTCTAAAGGCAGTCTCTGACATTAATGTTTCCACCGAAACTGTTACGGTGTATGAGCAATTCGGGTAGCTATCTGAATTTAAAAAATCTACACCTAACACGAAAAATAGTTTCTATACCATTTCTGATTAAGACCAATAAATGTTTTTACTCAATGATGTACTATATCAAAATAAGATATTCAATAAGTTATGGTGGATAAATAAAAAACAAAACAAGTACACAGTGCATAGCCATAGGTGCCCTGAAGTATTCAGGCATATAAACCGGTGCCGACCGACACCGTTGCGATATTGAGCAGCAAGGTCACGTGATGAAGCTAAAAAATTCAACAAGAGTGTTTTGAAAGTTGTTTTCACGACTTAAGAAAATAATAATATACACGGCAAGTGCAATTAACATTTTATACTGGTCATTATTATATGTGGATATACGCCGAGCATAGGTTCCACAACTCTAATAAACACACAGACCCATACACACATGGTAAATGTGCACTGCCCTACTACCTGTACCATCACTGATCATTACCTGTGTGACAAAAATCTGACATAACTCTTTGATTATTGGAAAGTTTTCTTTTCTTTTTTGCATTCATTTAATCTAAATTTAGAAACTCACGGAAAATCCAGATTTTCCCAGCGATATGATTGGTAGATAGCGCTGATCATTTGCATTTGTACTAGATGCGTGTCTCTTATGCGCATTGTAACAAAAACATCCGATAAAATGGATGCGCCCACAGAATCACTTCCGGATCGATTTATTTGACGATTTCGTCCTAAATATTCGCCGTTTTGTTTCGAAATAATATATTTATTATACCGGAAAGTAACCGGCGCTCAGTCAGCGTGTAGTCGGCGAAATCGCCGGCCGCCGGGGCTTCCGGAGAACACTGAATGTTCATATGATAGTTATTTGGCCCATTTCATAAATGTGAACCATTTCAAACGCTCAATCGGGACACATGGCTCATTCCAAATGGGGGACATTTAACTCTTTGCATGCTGGGTAAAATAAAGGTTATAAATAGTTCAGTTAATTGTAGTAGCCAGCAATTTATTAATGGGATTTTCTTATTTGTAACTGAAAACTCTGGAAATATGTCGTGGAATTTTATCTGAATTGTGTCGTAACGAACCAAATTTGAATGAAATGTCAAGACATATTTGACTTCAATTTGCACTGCTAGTTTACATTCAATGTCAATATCTTTACTGTTTGTAATGTTTGCATATCAAATTCAGTTATTTATGTCGATATCTGTAATGTTTGCATATCAAATTCAGTTATTTATGTCGATATCTGTAATGTTTGCATATCAAATCCAGTTATTTATGTTGATATCTGTAATGTTTGCGTATCAAATCCAGTTATTTATGTCGATATCTGTAATGTTTGCGTATCAAATCCAGTTATTTATGTCAATATCTGTAATGTTTGCGTATCAAATCCAGTTATTTATGTCGATATCTGTAATATTTGCGTATCAAATTCAGTTATTTATGTCGATATCTGTAATGTTTGCATATCAAATCCAGTTATTTATGTCGATATCTGTAATGTTTGCATATCAAATTCAGTTATTTATGTCGATATCTATAATGTTTGCGTATCAAATTCAGTTATTTATGTCGATATCTGTAATGTTTGCATATCAAATCCAATTATTTATGTCAATATCTGTAATGTTTGCGTATCAAATTCAGTTATTTATGTCGATATCTGTAATGTTTGCGTATCAAATTCAGTTATCAGAATCATTAAAACCCAAGAATGCCACCCACTGAGCTGTAACAAATGTAAACCTGTTTACATATAATCAAATAAGTAAATGATGACAGCCAAGTATGAGTTATTTCTGTACTGGCTGATATCTCACTGTTTATCAGGAGCTATATAATCCTATGTAAGCTGAGTAATTACTCCAATTACATTACAAATTAGGTGTTGATACTGGAAGATGGGGTTATCAATAAAATATACCATGCAGATAGACTACCTCTACAAACAGATGTTCATAGCTTGATAGACTACCTCTACAAGATGTTCATAGCTTGATAGATTACCTCTACAAACAGATGTTCATAGCTTGAAATATTCTAAGTAGAACTCTGTAGATAAATTTCTTGTTGATATAAAGGATTAATTTCTATGGATTTCTATCTTGTTGATAAATTAAATTTATAAAAATATATCACAAGCATGTAACAGCAATCGTATTAGCAACTGATATTGAAAAGATGTTTGTATTCTGGATCGGAATTCTTTCAACTCTTCTCCTGCTATCTTACTTTCAAACATAATGTCTTCTCTCTTTATAACAACATGTGTACATATACTATACTAATATATAGTATCGATAGATTATTGTAAAACTACTGTAATTGATATTATATGTTTACATATGTAATTGTTAATTACAACATGAAAAAAATAAACGGGCTACTCCTCGTAGCTGAAAAAAAAAGAGTTAAATTTACAAAGAACGAATTAGCTTTGCTGTACTAGAATGACTAGATGTACAGTTGTTACCATTCAAGTTAATGCACACAGATGGATCTGTAGTCCAGTGGTAACACGCTGGACTGGTAATCCAGGGATCGCAGATTCGATCCTCCGTCTGACCCTAATAAAATTAAGTCTTTCAGATGGGACATTAAACCGAGGTCTCGTGTCGGTGCTTTACATCGTGCACGTAAAAGAACCAGAGGAGACTCTGGTATGTGTCTCTGTCTGTATCATTGCACTATCCTCCAAAAATCTAAAATGACTAATCTCTTCAGGAGGCGTCGCTTATATGGACAACCGGTAGCGACGCTAAATAAACGTAAAACACACACAAAACTAACCCTAACCCCTAAAGTTAATGCAGTTGTGTGCATGCCATATGCAGTGCTTTAGAGAGGGGGTGGTGGGGGATGAATATCAATGCAAACATGACGAAAGGTTGCGAGGGGCGGGTAATTGTAGCCAATTTCTTTTCGAACATTTTAAATGCCCTGGTCTTGTTATTGGGGTAGATGGTCGAATAATTCAAAGGATATAACATTCTGAGATGTAGTAGGGTAAGAAAATTATTTCTAGGCACCGTGTACCACTCCTTCAATGAACAGGTGCGAGCTGTAAAGTCGCACAATATCAGAAACATAAAGGAAAAGTAAAGTGTTTGTTCATTTTAGTGTCCACCCCTATTTAAAGGGCCAGCCATTTCTGACTTATGAGACACCTCTTCTTATGAACATCAGTACTTCCCGAATCCTATGCTTGTATGTCTGGCGCCAGGCTGGTAGGCAATCGGTAACCATTATTTAACTAACTGGCGACTCACCAACCGGTCATATCAGAACAAACCCCTGACGATGTTCGAACCTTCGACCTCCCGCTCCATAACCACTAGGCCACGGAGACGTGTTGTGAGAAATATGTCATAAGATCCAGTTTTTCTAGGGATGATACGATATTTCAAGTTAATACAATATATGGGCTATCACACAATCACTGTGGAACTCTCCCGATGCACCAGTTTCCAGTTCCAACGTGGCGTATTCTGATAATAATGAACCAACCAAACCCTCTAATAGCTCAATATGTGTGGATACAACATATGACATTCCGAGTCCATTATTAACATAGAATCTCCAAACTCTTTGTCTTAACCCTTTCAACACCACAGACCTCTAAATTGGCGTACAAAAAAGTGTAGATCCAGATGAGCCGGCTCATGACGAGCCGTCTCATCAGGATCTGCACTTTTTTCAAGTAATATAACTATTTTTAGACAAAAAATACCCATTTTGATAAATGAACTGATCCAAATGTAATTTTGTTAGTAATTTATTGGTCTAAAAATATCATGGACCAGTCCATGTCAGTTACTTGGTGTTGAATGGGTTAACAATATGCCAGATTTGTAAATTGACGAAATCTATGACATGCCAAACGAATCCATTTCATTGCATAACTTTTTCTTCAATATAACAAGTCTCTCATGGCATCTATCTATGGTAAGCTTGGTTGGAAAGCTTTTATTTACGGTTCAAAATTATGTACAAATAAATAAAGAGACATGCCGACTATCAGGAAATATGTGCCACATTTAGTTTAAACATATTTTATTCAGTTCAGATGATAATAAACGTTGGAATACATATACACCAAACAAATGAATTGGGATCGGAAAACAAGCAAAGAGAATGCTTATATAAATTCCTTTCCATGGTGGAGTTTGCTCACTACATAGTTGTACCACATTTGATCATTTATTCAATGCAGATAAACTGCAACAGAGAACAAATCAAGGAAAATTGGAATAATGTGCAGCTCATCATAATAGACAGCCAAGGTTCATCAATCCGATTAAATGTCATTCTTTGCAGACAATCTTGAATGTCAGATGTGATGAAACTCACAGGCACCCAACCCAGTATGCAGAGATATTCCCATGCACAACATTTGTATACCGGTGCCCAGTATGTAGAGATACAGTCAAACCTGTGTTAGTGGTCACCTCCATTAAGCAGCCAACCTGTATTAAGCAGCCAACCTGTATTAAGCAGCCAACCTGTATTAAGCAGCCAACCTGTATTAAGCAGCCAACCTGTATTAAGCAGCCAACCTGTATTAAGCAGCCAACCTGTATTAAGCAGCCAACCTGTATTAAGCAGCCAACCTGTATTAAGCAGCCAGTTTCCAGATTCCCATTAGGTTGTTTTATTATATATTTGACCTCTATTAAGCAGCCACCTGTGCTAAGCAACCACTTTCTCTGACTCCCTTGGTTGGCTGCTTAAGACAGGTTTGACTGTATTCCCATGCACAACATTTGTATACCGGTGCCCAGTATGTACAGATATTCCCATGCACAACATTTGTATACCGGTGCCCAGTATGTAGAGATATTCCCCATGCACAACATTTGTATACCAGTGCCCAGTATGTAGAGATATTCCCCATGCACAACATTTGTATACCAGTGCCCAGTATGTAGATATTCCCCATGCACAACATTTGTATACCAGTGCCCAGTATGTAGATATTCCCCATGCACAACATTTGTATACCGGTGCCCAGTATGTAGAGATATTCCCCATGCACAACATTTGTATACCGGTGCCCAGTATGTAGAGATATTCCCCATGCACAACATTTGTATACCGGTGCCCAGTATGTAGAGATATCCCCATGCACAACATTTGTATACCGGTGCCCAGTATGTAGAGATATTCCCCATGCACAACATTTGTATACCGGTGCCCAGTATGTAGAGATATTTCCCATGCACAACATTTGTATACCGGTGCCCAGTATGTAGAGATATTTCCCATGCACAACATTTGTATACCGGTGCCCAGTATGTAGAGATATTCTCCATGCACAACATTTGTATACCAGTGCCCAGTATGAGAGGTGTCAGTCCTCCTTGGTTGCTAGTAATGGTTCACCGGTATGAGAGGTGTCAGCCTCCTTGGTCGCTATTAATGGTTCACCGGTATGAAAGGTGTCAGCCCTCCTTGGTCGCTAGTAATGGTTCACCGGTATGAAAGGTGTCAGCCCTCCTTGGTTGCTAGTAATGATTCACCGGTATGAGAGGTGTCAGCCCTCCTTGGTTGCTAGTAATGGTTCACCGGTATGAGAGATGTCAGCCCTCCTTGGTTGCTAGTAATGGTTCACCGGTATGAGAGGTGTCAGCCCTCCTTGGTTGCTAGTAATGGTTCACCGGTATGAGAGGTGTCAGCCCTCCTTGGTTGCTAGTAATGGTTCACCGGTATGAGAGATGTCAGCCCTCCTTGGTTGCTAGTAATGGTTCACCGGTATGAGAGGTGTCAGCCCTCCTTGGTTGCTAGTAATGGTTCACCGGTATGAGAGATGTCAGCCCTCCTTGGTTGCTAGTAATGGTTCACCGGTATGAGAGGTGTCAGCCCTCCTTGGTTGCTAGTAATGGTTCACCGGTATGAGAGGTGTCAGCCCTCCTTGGTTGCTAGTAATGGTTCACCGGTATGAGAGATGTCAGCCCTCCTTGGTTGCTAGTAATGGTTCACCGGTATGAGAGGTGTCAGCCCTCCTTGGTTGCTAGTAATGGTTCACCGGTATGAGAGGTGTCAGCCCTCCTTGGTTGCTAGTAATGATTCACCGGTATGAGAGGTGTCAGCCCTCCTTGGTTGCTAGTAATGATTCACCGGTATGAGAGGTGTCAGCCCTCCTTGGTTGCTAGTAATGGTTCACCGGTATGAAAGGTGTCAGCCCTCCTTGGTTGCTAGTAATGATTCACCGGTATGAGAGGTGTCAGCCCTCCTTGGTTGCTAGTAATGATTCACCGGTATGAGAGGTGTCAGCCCTCCTTGGTTGCTAGTAAATGGTTCACCGGTATGAGAGGTGTCAGCCCTACTTCGTTGCTAGTAATGATTCACCAGTATGAGAGGTGTCAGCCCTCCTTGGTTGCTAGTAAATGGTTCACCGGTATGAGAGGTGTCAGCCCTACTTCGTTGCTAGTAATGGGTTCACTGGTATGAATTGATACCTATCTATTGTTCATATTACATCACCTAGAATTTATCAATAAAATACACTTAACATTATTCATTGAATGTGAAATATTCAAGTATCTAAATAACATACATGCTTGAGGTAATATAATGTATTTGTATGATCTTATCTATTATCTACCAGTGTAATATTCCCATCTTATGAGTTCAGAGAAAAACATGTAAATTTCAAAGATCTTCGTCATCATGAACAATAGTATCACTACCATATTTATCATCACCAACAGTATCACGACCATCATCATCATCATCATCATCATCATCATCATCACACGTCCATGACACCATTTCAAGATCTTGACATTGTGTCATGGACATGTGATCATCACATCACTACAATCATCATCATCATCATCATCATCATCATCACCAACAACAACTACATGTATCATCATCATCATCATCGCCACCACCACCACAACCATCATCACTAATACCACAAACATAATCATCATCATCATCACCACCACAACTGCAACAACCGTCGTCGCCGCCACTACCATGTTCAGTATTGCTTCTATCATTTTCATAAATGGAGGCCCTGAAGGCCCCTTCCCTTTGAAATATGGGGCCCTCATAATTTTTGAAAGGGGCATTCTTTATAATTCACTATAGCTACTAATACATACCTCAAAACTTCAGTTAACCCTTTCCCTCATAGAAGCACCTCTTGGCGCCATTACCAATACGACATACATTCATAATGTAGTAGCCAAACCAATGTTCATAATAAACCCTTTCCGTCATAGAAGCACCTCTTGACGCCATTACCAATACGACATACATTCACAATGTAGTAGCCAAACCAATGTTCATAATAAAGGCCAGAATCTCGTGTATCCAAGTAATATCTATGGAGGTGGGATAGATATGGCAACTACTTATCCACTGCATGATAGCTAAATGGCTGTCGTTTGTATGGAGATATAATAGTATATTAACCTAAATCTCTATGACGGCAAGGGTTAAGACATTTAATAAGTAAGCTATACTATGTACCTTTAATGTCAAACCCCTTGCGGGGACCTAGACATGTTTCCCTGGGCAAGCTTAGCCAACCATAGCAGTTAACCAGTACTACAGTGTGTGACGTGCCTTGCTCAATGACACTACATACGTGGCCTGACTGAGTATCGAACCAGGAACGTTCGATTCCAAATCCGACGCGCTACCATTGGACCACGGATGCCACACAAGCGACAGCCACACACAACAGCATCATATTGTACACAGTCCTATACTCAGTACACCTGATCACGTTTAAACATTGCATTTCTTATGCTTAGCACATAATTATATCACATCGCATTCCCAGCGTCTTTATTCATTAGCCACGGCCATTTTGTGACCCACGAATTCTGAAAAATCTTCGATTGTTTAACACTAGAATGGGTTCGCCATTGTCAATACAATATCATTTCCATCACTTTCTTTGTTAGAATCAATGGCAGATTCATCCGGTTTCTTTTTAAAATTAAAATCAAACAATGTGTGTTTCATTTTCCTTCTGGGAATGATGGGTTTTTCCACAACACAGTAAGAACGAAATCAATGATTGGTCAATTAACTACTGACCAATCATTGCATTCAATACATCTCATTATTGGAACTCAACGTAAAACAATTATGGTTGAACACCAGTAATCAATTTGACTAACGGACACAACAGGCAGCGAAAAATGAGTCATGCTACCAAATTGTATGCGCGTGGGGCGGGGCGCATTGGAATGAATATTTAGCAGTCTTGTGTAAAAAAAATATATGGCGGAACTCACTAAATTCCGCACCCTAAAAGCAACACTGATGCTTGAAATATACTTCCTGAAGATCTGGTTTCCAGAAAAAAATGCAAAATATGATTACATTCCCAATTATGAACCACAGCACTAATTATCGAACAATAATCAATCCAATTGTAGGGCAGGGAAATCCTCACAAATTGGCTATATTTTGCGGGATTATTCAAATTGTGGACAAACAAGCAGTAAAATCCTCAAAAAAGTCATATATCAGAAACGGTTCAACATTAAATCCAGCGTTTGTAAAGATGATTTGCATTGGCAGAAAAACTATCCGTTTTATGGACTTAGCTTCAAATGTTTCCTGATTGGACCCTTGTGGTTAATTTTCCACCAGCTGGCCACTGATTGGATAGATGTTTTACAATTTTACAATGATGATTGGCTAAATTTTAGCCAGAGTTATGGTTATTGTGACTAAAATGTTGCATACTTTAATTGAGATTAAAAATTAAAATATTTTCATAAATACATTTAATCAATCTTATTGTTATCTACATTCTAATACAGGGAACGCCTGACACGATCAGGGCTGTACAGCCTATAGATCACATGTACATGAAAAAATAACATAAAACTTACAAATCAAAAATCAAAATTTACAATACTATGCAATTATTTTTGTTGGTAAGCAATTTTTATTTTATTTTATTTATTTTTACAACAAAAAGGACTGATTTAATCCAATTTGTTTAGATTAAACTTTATTTATTTTACAACGATTGCGAAACAAGCTTTAACAACTTATATTAATCACTCTCGTTGACGCGGATGAAAGCGTAAATGTTGTCATTCGTGTGGGAGGAAACCGGAGTACCCAGAGAAAACTCACCTGTCCGATCCAGCGACCACCGTACCATCTCACATACTTCCCACTGGTGAGAAGCGATAGTGCTAACCACTGCGCTAATTGGACGATTTGTTTAATAACATCCTTAATACTATGAGTTAATGACTCAGATAGTGCAGTTGGCAGCGTGTAGGTACCATCCCCGTTCATAGGTACCATCCCCGTTCATAGGTGCCATCCCCATTCATAGGTACCATCCCTGTTCATAGGTACCATCCCCGTTCATAGGTACCATCCCCGTTCATAGGTACCATCCCCGTTCATAGGGTACTATCCCCGTTCATAGGTACCATCCCCGTTCATAGGTACCATCCCCGTTCATAGGGTACCATCCCCGTTCATAAAGTACCATCCCCGTTCATAAGGTACCATCCCCATTCATAAGGTACCATCCCCGTTCATAGGTGCTATTTCATATTAGTTCATATCAGTTCAAGAGGCTATAATATAACCATAACTTTATGTAGATATATAATGTTGTGGTTCTATATTTCTATGCTAGAATTCTAAATGTTTTGTCCCATATAATCTGCTTCCATGATTCAAATACAAAAACAGCTGATTTCAGTATCAATTCCCTTGGCTGGCTGTCAGGTATGACTGTTATATCAAATATTTCATAACTGGATGAATTTAATAAATAAAACAAGTTTATCAGAGTCATCTTCTAACTCTTTGGGTGTCTGATCTGTAACTTATATGTAACAAACCCAATTGAGATGCGTTGGCAGTAGATATTTACTGATACAGACAGTGGTGTTACCAGTAGATATTTACTGATACAGACAGATGCGTTGCCAGTAGTTATTTACTGATACAGACAGATGGACAGATGTGTTACCAGTAGATACTTACTGATACAGACAGATGGACAGATGTGTTACCAGTATATACTTACTGATACAGACAGATGGACAGATGCATTTCCAGTAGATATTTACTGATACAGACAGATGTGTTAACAGTAGATATTTACTGATACAGACAGATGTGTTACCAGTAGATATTTACTGATACAGACAGATGTGTTACCAGTAGATATTTACTGATACAGACAGATGTGTTACCAGTAGATATTTACTGATACAGACAAATGTGTTAACAGTAGATATTTACTGATACAGACAGATGGACAGATGCGTTGCCAGTGGATAATTACTGATACAGACAGATGGACAGATGTGTTACCAGTAGATATTTACTGATACAGACAGATGTGTTAACAGTAGATATTTACTGATACAGACAGATGCATTGCCAGTACTGAGTAGATATTTACTGATACAGACAGATTCATTGCCAGTAGATATTTACTGATACAGACAGATTCATTGCCAGTAGATATTTACTGTAAATACAAATGCACCCTGGGTAAATATATCAGTCAGTGGTTCCAAATATCATTTTGGAGAATTTCCATTTCATGTTTCGTGGTTCAGCTCAACCTGTTGGCAATCTGTCAGGAAGAGCAGACTCACCCTGTCTTCTGCTGCAACCATGATGTATTCAGCAGACACAACTCACCAGATTTTACAATTCATTTCATAACTCTATCTCAAAAGAATCTGCCAGTTCAATAATATAACAGGTGGTTTTCCCATCCTATTAATGTTTTGCAACACAAAATACATGCCGCAATATTAAACATAATAAAAACATTTTTTTTTATACTACACACACAATGACAGTATCAAACTCTATTCTTCATACTGTTACATTAATCCCGATGTAAATTAAATTGTGACAATTTGGTTCCTCTGTGGAAGTCATGATAGCTCAGTGGTAGCGCGTTCGCTTCACGTGCGAAAGGCCCGAATTTCGAGCCCCGCTGGAGCCGTTATGATTGTGTCCTTAGGCAAGGCATTTAAATTCCACATGCCTCTTCTCTCTCCCTCGTGGCGATGGATTCCATCAGGAATGAGGTCTCGAGAGTGATTAGTATAAGTTATAAGAACTTGTTTCGCAATCGAGC
Source organism: Archivesica marissinica (assembly GCA_014843695.1). NCBI lineage: Eukaryota > Metazoa > Mollusca > Bivalvia > Venerida > Vesicomyidae > Archivesica > Archivesica marissinica. The sequence goes on from CM026395.1 coordinate 11,252,517, forward strand.
TAAAATAAATTTGTATAAACTAAAGCTCCAATCAAGCTTCCCATATCCTCTCAATGATTCAAGCTTCCCATATCCTCTCAATGATTCAAGCTTCCCATATCCTCTCAATGATTCAAGCTTCCCACATCCTCTCAATGATTCAAGCTTCCCATATCCTCTCAATGATTCAAACTTCCCATATCCTCTAAATGATTCAAACTTCTATTGGAGGTGACTGTTTATTTGAGTCGACCGTTTATTAGAGTCGACCGTTAGTGGACCTTATACTGTATTTGTAATATTATGACTATGTGATTTACAAATATCTATTTTCATATATTTCCAGACTACAAGAGTAGACTTTCATAATACAAAGTTCCAACAATGTGATCCCAGAGAAAGGCAACTTTGAAGCTAAAGATCCAGTTCACCCCGACAACATTCACCATGGATGAGGTTACGACCCAGATGTATCTGAACAATGCATCAGACTTCTATAACACCAGCATTGACAGCTTTGCAAACATTACTACAACCATGATAGCCCCCCCAATTGATGATGCTCATCTGGTTATACGCGACTTGATATACAACCATCTTGGGCCGTTTGTGTGTGTCTTTGGAATGCTCACCAATGTTCTTAATCTAGCAGTTCTAACGCAGAACCAGCTCCCCGAGTCACCGTACACGTCGCTGACGGGTCTCGCGTGCACAGACTTCAGTGCTCTGATGCTTTCGTTCATCTATATGGAGTTGTCCAAGGATACATATACGTATGAATGGCGCATCTTCGATGCCTACATCTTCATTGGACTCGTGAATGTATGTACAACATCTAGTGTGTGGATAACTGTGCAGCTGACAGTTGAACGTTTCCTCTTTGTACGCCATCCGCTCTGGGCCAAAGACACGTGTGACCGAGCCAGCGCCAAGGTGAAAGTTCTGATGACAGTTGGAGCTGCAGCCTTATTCAACATCCCGAGATTTCTCGTCTTCAAACCACAGATGATAGCTGATGGCAGATGGATCCTGGCTTCAACAGAATTCCGCCATGGAACCACATTCTTCATCATTAACTGGGTATACAGTGTTTGCATACACTTCCTCCCTCTGGCGGTCCTTACCGCCACAAATATCTACCTGGTATACGCTGTCCACCAAGCCGGGCTACAACGTCAAAAGCTACACATTCGCAACAACCGAGAGGCTGCGTGGCAGAGAGAGCAACGGCGACTCACAATCACGCTAATCAGCATAGTGTTCCTTTTCATCGTGTGCATTATTCCGTCAGCTTTTTCAGACTTTCCAATTGCATATGCCATGTTCGGGCAGGATAAGACCGAAGCTCAGTTCAAATTATCTTCGTTCTACCTCAGCCTTCAGTATATAGCCAACTTTCTGGTGTGGGTAGAGCTCTCTCTAAACTTTGTACTGTACTGCGCATTTAATGAAAAATTTAGACGAGTGATGAAATTCACCGCAAATCGGTGTTTAAAAAAACTCAATGTCCCTTTTTGTCGTGAAAAAGGGAACATTCTCCTGCAGGTGAACTTCAAGTCAGGGCAGAGCAGCACGCGGAATAGTGTGCTCCACACAAACAGTTTGTCAATGAACTCAAAGGGGTCGCTGGTGCATCATGAAGGTCAGCTACTGAAGAAAGTTGACACCGGTGAGAAAAAGGCCCCAGTGGCCAATGGGGAAACACCTCTTTTAACTGAAGCTGTGTAAACACTTGGCAAATCGTCACTCTGTTGATGATGTAATATTATTTCATTAGAGGTTTCTGATGTCATTGTGTGTGTGTGTTTTATGTATATTTATCGTCGCTACCGGTTGTTCATATGAGCGACGTCTCCTGAAGAGATTAGTCCTTTTAGATTTTTGGAGGATAGTGCAATGATACAGATAGAGTCTCATCTGGTTCTTTTATGTGCATGGTGTAAAGCACCAACACGAGACCTCAGCTTAAAGTCCCATCTGAAAGTCTGTTAATTTTATTAAGGTGGATTACCAGTCCAACGTGTTAATCACTGGACTACTGACTACAGATCCGTCTGTAACGTGATTGTTCAATTCTACAAGCATTTTATACTACAGCTACATTCACCTGAATTGTAACCAGTTTATACTTTCAACAAACTGTTGAATTTTGCTCTGTGTTACCTCTATTAGGTTCACAGTAAAAACTAATTCATTTTGCTCTGTGTTACCTCTATTAGGTTCACAGTAAAAACTGAAATTTCCCACTGTGTTACAATTTATATCCTTAGGCTCACAGGCTAGATTGGCTTGACCAACTGTGTTACCACTTTTAGGTTAATAGAAAAAAAAACTTGTCCAATTTATGCTCACAAAATAGATTGGCTTGACCAACTGTGTTATCTCTTTTAGGCTCACTGGAAACATTCGCTTATCCAACTAAGTTATTTTTTTTAGGCTCTCAAGAAAAATTGGCCTTGTCCAACTTTGGTTTTTCTTTTAGGCTCACAGGCTAGGTTGGCTTGACCAACTGTGTTACCGCTTTTAGGCTAACAGATAAGACTGGACATGACCACCTGTGTTATCTCTTTTAGACTCACAACCAGATTGGCTTGACCAACTGTGTTATCTCTTTTAGACTCACAACCAGATTGGCTTGACCAACTGTGTTATTTCTTTTAGGCTCACAAACTAGATTGGCTTGACCAACTGTGTTATCTCTTTTAGGCTCACAAACTAGATTGGCTTGACCAACTGTGTTATCTCATTTAGGTTCACAAACTAGATTGGCTTGACCAACTGTGTTATCTCATTTATGCTCACAAACTAGATTGGCTTGACCAACTGTGTTATCTCATTTATGCTCACAAACTAGATTGGCTTGACCAACTGTGTTATCTCATTTATGCTCACAAACTAGATTGGCTTGACCAACTGTGTTATCTCTTATAGGCTCTCTGGAAGTATTGGCTTATCCAAGTGAGTTATTTTTTTAAGGCTCATATGAAAGTTTGGCCTTGTCCAACTGAGTTTTTTCTTGTCCAACCCTGTAATTAAGCTCATTTAACTTTTTGCATGCTTGGTAAAATAAAGGGTATAAATTGTTCAAATAATTCTTGCAGCTGATAATTCATTAATGTGTTTTTCTGATTTGTAACTGAAAACTATGGAAATGTGTCATGGAATTTAATTAGAAGTGTGTTGTTGCGACAAAATTAATTATAATGAAATTGCACATTTGACTGTTAGTGTGCAGACTTACAATAACATTGTAACTATTATTTTATTATGCTGAACCGTGAAACAACAGTTTCCAATCCTTTCAAAATGATTACTACTGTTATGCAGCATAACTTCAGACAGTTGTTTCGATTGTTTATGCAGCATAACTTCAGACAGTTGTTTTGAGTGTTTATGCAGCATAACTTCAGACAGTTGTTTCGAGTGTTTATGCAGCATAACTTCAGACAGTTGTTTCGAGTGTTTATGCAGCATAACTTCAGACAGTTGTTTCGAGTGTTTATGCAGCATAACTTCAGACAGTTGTTTTGACTGTTTATGCAGCATAACTTCAGACAGTTGTTTTGACTGTTTATGCAGCATAACTTCAGACAGTTGTTTCGAGTGTTTATGCAGCATAACTTCAGACAGTTGTTTCGAGTGTTTATGCAGCATAACTTCAGACAGTTGTTTTGACTGTTTATGCAGCATAACTTCAGACAGTTGTTTTGACTGTTTATGCAGCATAACTTCAGACAGTTGTTTCGAGTGTTTATGCAGCATAACTTCAGACAGTTGTTTCGAGTGTTTATGCAGCATAACTTCAGACAGTTGTTTTGACTGTTTATGCAGCATAACTTCAGACAGTTGTTTTGACTGTTTATGCAGCATAACTTCAGACAGTTGTTTCGAGTGTTTATGCAGCATAACTTCAGACAGTTGTTTTGATTGTTTATGCAGCATAACTTCAGACAGTTGTTTTGATTGTTTATGCAGCATAACTTCAGACAGTTGTTTTGATTGTTTATGCAGCATAACTTCAGACAGTTGTTTTGATTGTTTATGCAGCATAACTTCAGACAGTTGTTTTGATTGTTTATGCAGCATAACTTCAGACAGTTGTTTTGATTGTTTATGCAGCATAACTTCAGACAGTTGTTTTGATTGTTTATGCAGCATAACTTCAGACAGTTGTTTTGATTGTTTATGCAGCATAACTTCAGACAGTTGTTTTGATTGTTTATGCAGCATAACTTCAGACAGTTGTTTTGATTGTTTATGCAGCATAACTTCAGACAGTTGTTTTGATTGTTTATGCAGCATAACTTCAGACAGTTGTTTTGATTGTTTATGCAGCATAACTTCAGACAGTTGTTTCGATTCTTTTATGTTTTTAAATCGAGAATATTTATTAAAACAACAAATATCTAGATTCAATGGGAAAAGGAAATAAATCTACTCCCCATCGAGATCTCACATAATATATATATACCTCACATAATATATATATACACCGGTTAGTATCAGAATAATATTAAGTGCTTGTTATAATATATTTACAGGAATATTTGAAAAATATATTGTATTTATCAGGTATCTATTTTAGTAGTATGTGTTTTGTATATACAATGTACATGTAAATAGTTCCATTACATTCAAGCAACTGAGTACAGGAAAAGCTGGAATTTTCATGTTGTCAAAAGTCATTAAATACAGTACTGTACGATTAGGACAACTTGACAGTGACGTCACTCAATATTTACACCCGTTGGCAATGTCCACAACACAGGACTAGTTTCTCTGATTATATATATAGTAATATCGATAACTGTAAATTTACCTGAATTACCTGTACTGATAGGTATAGCCCTTGTGTCACTGTCAAGTTATCCTAAACGTATAGTAGTATATGATAGTTTAACAAATAGTAAACAGTTCACCCGTTACTTTTCATTGGCTCCTATCTAAGAATGTTACAAACTTCAAACAGGCATTGATTGATGGTTTGCTAGGGTACATTATTTAGATGTAATGAAACAACGCTTAACCCATTTCATTCGGGATACAGTTCAAACAGTATTTGCAAAGAACATAGAGGCAGATCAACCACCACGGAATGTGCCGTCTGATCAGGCTCTATGCTGTTTGCTATTCAGATGATCTTGCTAAGACACTTGGCTATGTAGCAAACAACATAGATCCTGATCAGCAGGCAGCGTCACGCTGCGGCTGATCTGGATCTATGTTGTTTGCAAAAGCCTTTAAATATATCCAGAATTAAATGGGTTAAGTTGGCTAAGCCTGCCCAGGAAAACATGGTTTCCCCGCAAACGGTTTGACATAGATGGAAGCAGAAATAGAATTTGTATTTAAAAGGGTTGGACTTCTAGGATGTGCTAGATATAAATCAATACATTGAAAAATAAAATACTCTCCAAAACAAACATAAACAAACAAAAAACAACAATGCCGTTGCAGATATACGTGCACCGTGGTAACAACATTCTCACATAGTGTAACTCTGATATACACGATATTCTCCGAACCTTGTCAGGTGCATGAATTAAACATACTATTCTCTTCAGTAATTTTTATTTCTGATCATTTCTCAGAATCGGCTGTCCGATTAGCGCTTCTCACCAATACAACCCGGGTTCGATCCTAGGACCGGGAAGTATGTGAGATGGTACGGTGGTCGCCAGATCGGACACGTGGGTTTTCTCCGGTTTATTCCCACACGAATGACCACATTTACGCTTTCATCCGCGCTAACGAGAGTGATTAATATAAGTTGTTCAAACTTGCTTCGCAATTGTTGTAAAATAAATAAAGTTTGAAATTTCTTAGAATCACAAGAAAGTGCGAGAAATGTGTTTTTATTCAAATAATGACCTACTCATTTAACCCATTCAACACCAAGTAACTCACATGGACTGGTCCATGATATTGTTAGACCAATAAATGAATCAGAAGATTACATTTGGACCAGTTCATTTATCAAAATGGGTAATTTTGTCTAAAGATAGTAATATTACTGGCAAAAAGTGCAGATCCTGATGAGACGGCTCGTCACGAGCCAGCTCATCTGGATCTACACTTTTTGTAAGCCTATTTAGAGGTCTGTGGTGTTGAAAGGGTTAAATTCCTGCTTTTCCCATACGTTCAGTCTGTGTGAGTATTTTTATTTCGTAGTGCCATAAACATTGTTCATATAATAATTATTATGGTCGGTGACATGCGAGAAACAACCTCGCAACAACCAACTTGCTAGTGTCCTTAGGCAAGACATTCACAATGCCTCTTCTCTCTTATTCATGGTGATAAGATTCCACCCGGAATGCTCATGGTCTCTAGAGCTATTGACGTTAACCCATTTCATTCTGGATACCGTTCAAATAGTATTTGCAAAGAACATAGAGCCAGATCAGCCGCCATGGAACCTGCTGTCTGATCAGGCTCTATGTTGTTTGCTATTCAGATGATCTTGCTAAGACACTTGGCTATGTAGCAAACAACATAGATCCTGATCAGCACGCAGCGTCACGCTGCGGCTGATCTGGATCTATGTTGTTTGCAAAAGCCTTTAAATGTATCCAGAATGAAATTGGTTAACAGCGTAAGAACTTGGTTCGGTGTAAGAACTTGGTTCGGTGTAAGAACTTGGTTCGGTGTAGAGCTAGCATAAATATGCATAAACTAGCACTGTGCGACAATATTGAAGATCTGTAATCTGAAAGATATACATGTAGGCATTGTAGATGGAAAGGTTCAGGAGGAAAGAAATGCATGTGATTCGTTTATAACAGTAACGACAAGTACAATGAATTATATAATGGTTGGTTTGCTTAGCCGAGGATGTGTGCTAGTTAGAGGTTTCCTGTGCAACCATAGCAAATAATGGATGTAAATACAATGTAATGTCAATATTCCAGCATTATCTCCTTGTAAAATAATCATGTCAGATTTGTAGTTCTTCTTCATTTAACCCATTCAACACCAAGTAACTGACATGGACTGGTCCATGATATTTTTAGACCAATAAATTAATAACAAAATTACATTTGGATCAGTTCATTTATCAAAATGGGTAAAAAAAATTCTAAAAATAGTTATATTACTTGAAAAAAGTGCAGATCCTGATGAGACTATAAATAGAGGTCTGTGGTGTTAAAAGGGTTAATAATTGTTAAACCTGCTAATAGCAACTAAAGCTGCTTTTGCAAACAGCATAGAGCCAGATCAGACGGAATAGAACGTGCCGTTTGATCAGGCTCTATGCTGTTTGCTATTTGAATAGTAGAGCTAAAACACTTGGCTGAATAGCAAACAACATAGATCCAGATCAGGTGCAGCGTTACACAGCAGCTGATCTGGATTCTCTCTACGTTGTTTGCACATTACTTCCAATTTATTCACTATTTTAAGGGTTACTAACTGACATTTAACCCAATAAAAGTGTATTTCACCGCTTTGTATATTATTAAACGGTTCCCTTGTAAAATCTCCTCCCGATACCAACACTGATTCCACATACATTGAAGCACTAGTAGCCAAAAGCCAAAGAAACAGAGGAACCAGTAAGAACAACATAGTGAATGTAATCAGGACCTTGTTTGATTGACAGGATTATGTCATAATGAGGTAATCTCGTTAGTTCTCGGCTTTGCCGAGATTTTATGAGATTTCATTGAATAGCTTAGAAAATGATACCAGAAAAAGTCACTAAGTTAATCTGTTTGTATTAGATACCAACATTAATCTCAATTGAAATATTGTAGCCAAATTATGAGATAAGTGATGTTCTTTATTGCAATATAATTTTTGACATGGTTCCATCCGGTTCTTAGCCTGGGAACAGACGTAGATATATTTTGCCTGGTCAGTCAAATAAATATATTTTAACACCGAGACTATTATTTGGGCCGTATTGAGTTTCTGATCATATCAACGCCTGGGGAAACTGGCGGGGTTTCCCGTGAAATTATTAATCCTATTAATAGGCCTATTAGCATGTGACTTAATTAATGACGTACTTGAATCGAAAGCGAGGCACTGCAATGTTGATAAAACTTTATAATTAGCCGCCATTGTTTACGGGTCAACGGAACGATAAATAGTTTTAAAAAGTACAATGCGTGTCTGATTTGACATATTTACTCAAGATTTAAGTCATCCTTACTTCAATTACGCCGAATCGACCGATTACCACTTAAACTTAATAGCTAAAATCCACCATCTTGTCGATATAACACAGAAACAGGATGTTTGTGATGTAAATGAGGGTATGGGAGCATTCGTGTATATTCGGAAATGATCGTCTATAATCGTGCCTGTTTGGCGATTTTTGATAAAATTCTGTTTCTATATTTAGCGATATTATCTTGTAGAGAAGAGTTGTCGTTCTTCAAATCTACACCCTCATAAAAGTGGGTGTAAGTAGATGGCGCTACAATCGGAAATCCAGTTTCCCCAGGCTGTCATTATGCCAGAAATTAAAAAGTGAAAATCGACAGACTGGAACCCAGGCTATCCGGATCTAGGAAAGTTACAGAAACAATTTGTGGTCTCCATTTCGTAAACAAATAAAAATGGCGGACTTTTCGGTTAAGTTTTTGATATAGTGGTGTGATGGTAATCCATTTTCTACTTAACCCATTCAACACCAAGTAACTGACATGGACTGGTCCATGATATTCTTAAACCAATAAATGAATCAGAAAATCACATTTGGACAAGTTCATTTATCAAAATGGGTAATTATGTCTAAAAATAGTAATATTACTGGCAAAAAGTGCAGATCCTGATGAGACGGATCGTCACGAGCCGGCTCATCTGGATCTACACTTTTTGTAAGCCTATTTAGAGGTCTGTGGTGTTGAAAGGGTTAATTGTGTCGTGAAACTCTCCAATGTTTAGAAGTTACATACAGGTATGCAAGTATGTACAGATGGCCGAAGCTTTTCACAATGATCTACAGTTTCAAATATATTTGCTCACAGAAAATGGCATTTTAGAAAACTCTTAGTAAATAATCTTGGTTGTTTCCACCTTAATATGCCATTCATAGTGCTATTATATTACAATTTGAATGCTAAAATGTATTTTTTGGATGGCTTAAAGCAATGTGATTTCTTTTAATACATGCTTTTATGCAAATTCGAAATATTATTATGTTTTTATTGAAAGACAATGCAATGCGTGTGTGTTTTACTTTATTTATCGTCGCTACCGGTTGCCCATATGAGCGACGCCTCCTGAAGAGATTAGTCATTTTAGATTTTTGGAGGATAGTGCAATGATACAGAGAGACCCATTCCAGAGTCTCCTCTGGTTCTTTTACGTGCACGGTGTAAAGCGTAAAGACCTCGGTTTAACGTCCCATCTGAAAGACTGTTAATTGTATTAGGGTCAGACGGGGGATCGAACCTGCGATCCCTGGATTCAAAACATCAAGACAATGCGCTTTTATCTACACCATTATGAAAAGTCCTGCTGTATACAGCAGAGAAAATCAACTTTTTCTGTTGTCTACATATAGAGTATGTCAAATCCTTATGTACTTCAGGTTGGTCACTCCCAGTAACCTCAGCGGAGGCGAGTTTTCAGCTAACTGCTTATCCTTTAATTAACCCTTTCAACCCCACAGGCCTCTAAATAGGCTTATGAAAAGTGTAGATCCAGATGAGCCGGCTCGTGACGAGCCGTCTCATCAGGATCTGCACTTTTTTGCCAGTACTAATTATTACTATTTTTAGATAAAATTACCCATTTTGATAAATGAACTGGTCCAAATGTAATTTTCTTATTAATTTATTGGTCTGAAAATAGCATGCACCAGTCCATGTCAGTTACTTGGGGTTGAATGGGTTAAAGACACGCAGTTGTATCTAGAATATCAGCATATCGGTCTATATCGGGGGGGAAAGGATTGACAGACGGTCATGATATAGTTAGTAAGTAGCACAAGTGAAGCACACCTTATAGAGAGAGCACAGTAAGAGAGTAGGGTAAACCTTGCTGACATCAACACTTAATTAGCTAATTATAGCGGCAGCAAATATCAATATTCGTTTCATTATTTGGACAATCCACTGTTTGCAGACAGTTCCAAGAAATCAATCACAATCGCTAAATATCATAAAAGAAACAGCCTGTGTTTATATGCAGCAGCAGCTGCTGCCGCTAGTTTTGTTTTTGGGACAACATTAGCCCCGAGAGCTTGGGTCATATGGCGACTCTCCAGCTGTTAGTGTGTGTAGGAAGACCCACACAGCGGACACTTCAAGCAGTATTACAGGCACCTGTGAAGACCAGAGTGGAACAACCGACCTTCCGCAAACCAGCAAAATAGCTTGAACACATAGAAGGATACATCAACCCTACATTGATGAGGGGCAAGTGGTTGAAGTCAACCACTAAGTAAACTTAGCATATCTCAGTTTGCAGCATATTCTAAATAAACTTAGCATATCTCAGTTTGCAGCATATTCTAAATAAACTTAGCATATCTCAGTTTGCAGCATATTCTAAATAAACTTAGCATATCTCAGTTTGCAGCATATTCTAAATAAACTTAGCATATCTCAGTTTGCAGCATATTCTAAATAAACTTAGCATATCTCAGTTTGCAGCATATTCTATGTAAACTTAGTATATCTCTGTGTGCAGTACATTCTAAGTAAACTTAGAACATCTCTGTGTGCAGTACATTCTAAGTAAACTTAGAACATATCTGTGTGCAGCACATTCTAAGTAAACTTAGAACATATCTGTGTGCAGTATATTCTAAGTAAACTTAGAACATCTCTGTGTGCAGCACATTCTAAGTAAACTTAGAACATCTCTGTGTGCAGCACATTCTAAGTAAACTTAGAACATCTCTGTGTGCAGTACATTGTAAGTAAACTTAGAACATCTCTGTGTGCAGCACATTATTAGTAAACTTAGAACATCTCTGTGTGCAGCACATTGTAAGTAAACTTAGAACATCTCTGTGTGCAGCACATTATTAGTAAACTTAGAACATCTCTGTGTGCAGCACATTCTTAGTAAAGGTATATCGAGTCTTTATATAACATATAGGGAGGCAGGCCTAAGTAAACAGAAGCAGAGCAAAACATTCAGTGGACCATAACCATCTACAACTTGGTGGGCACATTCTTATAACATCACAGCAAATATAAATGAACCTTTGAAATGCTTCCATTTCTGGGGACCGGCAACAAACATTAATGCAGGAGATAGAACAAGTACCATCCATACTAGCTTATAAGGCGATCTCGCCTATAAGACGACAACCTACTTTGTTCCTGAAATCTGTGGGTTTAGGCACTCGAATAGACTGGTTGGAGACACAAGGCATAAGGATAGATTGCATGTTTGGCAAGTTGAAATACATTTTCAGTGTGAGAGTGCTTTCTTTTCTAAAACATAGTTATGCATACCATTTAACCCTTTCAACACCACAGACCTCTAAATAGGCTTACAAAAAGTGTAGATCCAGATGAACCGGCTTGTGACGAGCCGCCTCATCAGGATCTGCACTTTTTGCCAGTGATATGACTATTTTTAGACATAATTACCCATTTTGATAAATGAACTTGTCCAAATGTGATTTTCTGATTCATTTATTGGTTTATGAATATCATGGACCAGTCCATGTGAGTTACTTGGTGTTGAATGGGTTAAACACATTTAATAAAATACACTATTATTTTTAGCAGTCCCTTATAAGACGGGAAGAAACTTCGAGTATGGACGGTAAAGGAGGTGGGTCTGCGGACAAGGAACATAATATACATGTAGAGGATACATGGCTATCCAGTTTTAGCGTAGTGGTTAGCGTTCTTCTCACCAATTCAACCTGGGTTCGATCCTTGGACCGGGAAGTTTGTGAGATGGTATGGTGGTCGCCAGATCGGACAAGTGGGTTTTCTCCGGGTACTCCGGTTTCCTCCCACACGAATCACCACATATACGCTTTCATCCTGGCTAACGAGAGTGATTAAAACTTGCTTCACAATCGAAGTTAGTTAACCCCCGTGGTATAGAAATAAACTAATAGATTGTGGTCATTGATCAATCCCAGAGAACACATTCCTATAACATTTCACAAAAATAGAAATATCATTCGTAATTCTTCCATGTGGAGTGAAAGTAAACATGGGTTGATTCTATGTATGTCAATAACCTGACAGAAAACCATATGCGATGTACTGCTTGTTAGGATATTAATCCCTTCCCAACCACAGACACACTGTTTCTCTATGTGCAAAGGATAAAGTGCTAATAAGTCACATATACACATAGCTTATGATCTATATCTCCAACAGTAACTCTCTCTCAAATATTGTTTACAAATTCTACAAATAACTATAGGAAATTTGTTTGTTTCAGTGTATGATCGAATTATATTTCACTGATTGAACTTTTTTTTTTTTAAACTTTAGGCCACACCAAATTGATCTGTTGTTCTACGGAATTTTGGCAGAAAAAAATGGTACGAACGATCGAAATAAAAATAGTTTTTTTCCTGTTTCAGTCATTTTAGGGTCGAACGAAGAAAATAAAAATAAAAATAGATTTCCATGATATAAATAAAAGAAAGAAACAAAAATAGTTGTACCAAACAGACATACTTCATTATTTAAAGCATGCTCATTTTGTTGCTGTCAAGGGCCATAACTCTGTTCTTAATTGGTAAAAGGGAAACAAAACCCCAGATGCACAACTTCACATGCTGACAAACATAACTGTACCGTTTCATGACCCTATGTCAAGTACTTGCGGAGCAGTGTGTACCACATGATTCAGCTGCACGCATGTACATACAGACAGACAAGAGTAAATCTATACTAGTATGCTCCCACAAGGTTGGAGGCATAAACATGTAATTGAATATTTAGAAAAAACCATTTATTATTTGTATATCACTTAAACCGCATTCTTCCTGAATTGTGTCTCTTTTGAAAATATTGTCATGTATTTTATAACGTTAAATGAAGGCGAATGCCTCATCAACAATGTCTGATCCGAATTATGTCTTCCGTTTCTTCATGAATTTTGTACCCCAGGTCTTAGTCTCTTTCCCACTAGCGTGGCAACGTCTACACAGTGGCCGTACTACTGAGAACTTTGTGTACAGTTCACATATATAAGCATTGTTATCATCCAACAGTTCATCATCTCTTCCACAGTAACAGCACACCGGAGCTAAATAATGTCTTATAAAGGATCAATTCCGGAGATAAACGCTACGGTGCGGTACCATTCCGATTTGATAAAATTCGATACACGGTAATACGCCGTATTACAATAAGAGTAAGCTGCTAGGGCGCTGCTAGTTTTGGGTCAATATAAGAATCTTCTCGGTTGTACATAGTTTGTTTTGAAAGTATATAACGTATTTCATTCCAAGCTAATACATCGGCTAATTATATATTGTCTACTGTGGCATTTACCGAAAGGTGTATTCCGGTAAGTGCTAAGGAATCGCAACGGGCAATATCGTATATAGAGATGACAACGATATAATCTCTGGTTAATTCGTAATAGTAAAAAATCTGCCATGATTCTGTCCAAAACAATTTCGAGACAAATTTGTTTGATTTTTTTTAGCTTTTAGGCATTTAAATGGTACGGTCGGTGTAAAAAAAATTAAACTAGTTTTATTTCATTTTGGTTAAAACAGGGTCGGTAAATCCGACGAACAACTGATCAATTTGGTGTGGCCTTATTTATTTTACAACGATTGCGAAGCAAGTTTTAACAACTTATATTAATCACTCTCGTTGGCTCGGATGAAAGCGTATATGTGGTCATTCATGTGGGAGGAAACCGGAGTACCCGGAGAAAATCCACCTGTCCGATCTGGCGACAACCGTACCATCTCACTTACTTCCTGGTCCGAGGATCGAACCTGGGTCGCATTGGTGAGAAGCGAGCGCGCTAACCACTGCGCTAATCGGAATTCGATTGAACATGGAATGCAATGACGCTAAGCCACGAGTGATAATAATAGCTTTTAAGCAAATTTCATTCGTATTTTAGACTGAAATGTGTTTTTATTAGGGATGGCAACGGAATATTCGCTCGGACGTCCGAATATCCGAATACTATTTCAGTATTTGGAAAAAATAGTATAGCATAAAATCAGATACGTCGTTCTTTTCTTTTGAATCCATCAATACCTTACCAATACCAAAAAAATGTTGTGGTCGCATCCATGGCAGCTGTTAATTGAAACTCATGTTCGGATAAATACAGTAGGTGCTCAGGTAGGTTGTGTTTGATATTTATGATCTATGACATTTTATTACAAAATAAGAAACATGCATTAATGAATTATCGCCTGCTTCAATTATTTGAACTATTTATAGCATTTATTCTATACAGCATGCAAAAAGGCAATTCCTGTTCATCCTGACTCTCACAATTCCTGTTCATCCCGACTCTCACAATTCCTGTTCAAACTGACTCTCACAAATTCCTGTTCATCCTGACTCTCACAATTCCTGTTCATCCTGACTCTCACAATTTCTGTTCATCCTCACTCTCACAATTCCTGTTCATCCTCACTCTCACAATTCCTGTTCATCCTGACTCTCACAATTTCTGTTCATCCTGACTCACAATTCCTGTTTAAACTGACTGTCACAATTCCTGTTCAAACTGACTCTCACAATTCCTGTTCATCCTGACTCTCACAATTCCTGTTCATCCTCACTCTCACAATTCCTGTTCATCCTGACTCTCACAATTTCTGTTCATCCTGACTCTCACAATTCCTGTTCAAACTGACTCTCACAATTCCTGTTCAAACTGACTCACAATTCCTGTTCAAACTGACTCTCACAAATCCTGTTCATCCTGACTCACACTTCCTGTTCAAACTGACTCACAATTCCTGTTCAAACTGACTCTCACAAATCCTGTTCAAACTGACTCTCACAATTCCTGTTCAAACTGACTCATCCTGACTCTCACAATTCCTGTCCTGGGCGTCTATTAGAATAAATACAGTATATAGTTTCATCCATGCAATGTCACAAACACAAATGGGGAGGTAATGTTGTTATAACTTGTGGTCCAACCCATATGTGTATGTATGTAATACTTGTTCGATTGTGATTGTGTTTATGTATACATATACAATAAAATATGATTAAACTAAATTAAACACACATTTTGTAATGTTTGACTCTTTAGATAAAATTTATTGTAGCTTGATTGCGAAATAAGTTCTTTCAACTTATATTAATCACTCGAGAGAGACCTCATTCCCGATGGAATCCATCGCAATGAAGGAGAGAGAAGAGGCATGTGGAATTTAAATGCCTTGCCTAAGGGCACAATCGTAACGGTTCCAGCGGTGCTCGAACTCCGGACCGTTCGCACCTGAAGTGAACGCGCATCCACTGAGCTATCACGACTTCCACAAAGCATGGTCTTTACTGTCATGTGACTGATATTTCAGAATAAAATTCTTTTTTCCTCACTAATTTACACACATCTCAAATGAAAGTGGCATAGGAATGCTTTGTTCTTCGTTTTGGATTTTATCGATGCATTAACCCTTTCAACACCACAGACCTCTAAATTGGCTTACAAAAAAGTGTAGATCCAGATGAGCCGGCTCGTGATGAGCCGTCTCATCAGGATCTGCATTTTTTTCAAGTAATATAAATATTTTTAGATTTTTTTTTACCCATTTTGATAAATGAACTGATCCAAATGTAATTTTGTTATTAATTTATTGGTCTAAAAATATCATGGACCAGTCCATGTCAGTTACTTGGTGTTGAATGGGTTAAACAATATTTGTGAACACCCCTACCCTACCATCCAATAACGTGCTTACCGGCACATGCAAACCGTTTTTATGTCTGAAGATGCATCTGATACACACTAGGCGAGCAATGTTAGCACCATTAATACACTGCCAAACCAATTCCATTCGCATGAAACATGCTTGCAACTGTCATACTAACCTAGACGTATGAACACTTTAGCACTATAACAGAGGTATTGTCAATCACAATTTGGTATATTTGTTTCTTTTATATTTTGCAAACTGGTGTTAAATGGAAATAGTGATATTGCTATTGTAGTGCCTTGAATAGTCTGGCGGTTTTACATGGTAAAACATTGTTCCATATCGCAAACTACAACATTTGTTTTTTCTAAGAATTATTTTTGTATATGTTAATAATTTCTAGATTGTCATTATATAGCATACCATATTTACTTGCCTATAAGACGATCTCAACTATAAGACAATCCCTCAACATTGGTCATAAATCAGTGGTATTTTGCATAGACCTGCGTATAAGACGGGTTGAGAAAATGGAAACCACTTTCAACAAATTGTACTGTAAAAGCATTGTAAATTATGTGAAATCATACAAAATGTACTGATGCACAACAATAAATTTGATTTGCTACAGGGTAATTAATTCTAGGTCATAATTTTTGGGAGAAGTGAGAAAGCGCGTGATCGCTTCCTTAAATGGTGTTCTTTAATATACTTCTCCAAAATAGGGTTAAAATGCACAGTACAACCATTAAATACAACATTTGAATAGGAGTGCTTTATAATGGGCCAGTGTATCTTACTAGACAACAGGGAGAAGTGGGGCCCCCAGAGGGGGAAGTCAGGGTCCCTAGGGCGACAATTTCGCCCACATCGCCCTCTAAACTGATCCATGTGCTAACTATACAGATAGAGCTGCGAAAGTCTATGTTTTTGTTACATCCTTTCAGTTATTCAAAGTTATTCAATTATTGAGTTGGAACAAACAAATTTTTAAAAATTTTTTTTTTATCACTTGCTTATAAGACGGGAAGCCACTTTGAGACTATAATCTGGTGGTAAAAATCCTGTCTTATAGATGAGTAAGTACGGTAATTACACCATTATTATACCAGGTTACCGTAACCTGCTAATCATAACCAAGGCTGATTTTGTATACAGCATAGATCCAGATCAGAAGACAGTGACACAGAATGTGCCATCTGATCAGGCTCTATGTTGTTTGCTATTCGAATAGTGGAGCTAAAGCACTTGTTCGAATAGCAAACAACATCCTGATCAGACAGGGCAGCATTACACAGCAACTATAATACACAGTAGTTTGTAGTTGTGATCCAATCAAGGAGTATTTATTGCACTTTCATACAAAGGTGTAGTTAACCCTTTCAACACCACAGACCTCTAAATTGGCTTACAAAACAGTGTAGATCCAGATGAGCCGGCTCGTGACGAGCCGTCTCATCAGGATCTGCACATTTTAATCAAGTAATATAACTATTTTTAGAAAATAAAATTACCCATTTTGATAAATGAACTGATCCAAATGTAATTTTGTTATTAATTTATTGGTCTAAAAATATCATGGACCAGTCCATGTGAGTTACTTGGTGTTGAATGGGTTAAATGATACATTACATTTTTTGTGTGTGTTTTACGTTTATTTATCGTCGCTACCGGTTGCCCATATGAGCGACGCCTCCTGAAGAGATTAGCCATTTTAGATTTTTGGAGGATAGTGCAATGATACAGACAGAGACACATTCCAGAGTCTCCTCTGGTTCTTTTAAGTGCATGGTGTACAGGTATTTTGCATACTGTGTGTGTGTATATATAAATATATAGTGTGATATTGTTATGTAAATAGTTTAATATAATTACAATAATGAACTACATCATGTTGGAATGTGTTATGTTAAAACAATTTATGATTGATGCTTTAACTGTTCTCTGTTGTATAAATAAAATGTTTTAATTTAAAAGTTGCTTCATTGTTTTTTTACAAATGGATCTGTAGTCCAGTGGTTCCATCCCCCGTCTGACCCTAATAAAATTAACAGTCTTTCAGATGGGACTTTAAACCGAGGTCTCGTGTTGGTGCTTTACACCGTGCACGTAAAAGAACAAGAGGAAACTCTGAAATGGGTCTCTATCATTGCACTATCCTCCAAAAATCTAAAATGACTAATCTCTTCAGGAGGCGTCGCTCATATGGGCAACCGGTAGCGATGATAAATAAACGTTAAACACACATATGCTTAATTGTTTCATTCAATCTGTCCTCCCGAACACTGTAGGATCAATAGACTACCATGTACAACACATATCATTCTGAAAAAGAAATGTGTCATTCACTGGTTGTCAATATATGTTTTATTTAGATTCATAAATATGTTTTGGTAATAGGCTCCATTGGAGACATCTTCACTGTGCTATCAAAAGTAGGCTTTTGAAGAGAAAAAACAAACATCAGAGACTACTGTCTTTTCATTTCCAGGGTGGACAGTCATAACCCAGAAAAAAGGAGATCTATGGAAGAGTTTTCTATTTTTCAATTACAAATAAGAAAACCACATTTAATGGATTGTTGTCTGCTACAATTATTTGAACTATTAATAGCCTTTATTTTACCCAGCATGCCAAGAGTTAATGGTTTGGCACAATGGGCTAGCTTTCTATGACAACTACCAATGAGATTGTGTGAAATCTGCAGAGGGAAACTTCTCTCTATGACACCTACCAATGAGATTGTGTGAAATCTGGCAGTAGTTGCATGTTGTTAACTTTTGGAGACAGAAAAGGCGGCCATTTAAGATGTTCCCTGATAACATCACAGGCGCGTCTGAAGCCAGCTGACATTGGGGCCTCGGATTTTGAGGGCCACAAAGTAGCCAGAGTCTGCTAAGGTGGTCTGGGGGCATGCTCCTCCGTGAAAATTATGAGATGTAAATATTGTGAAAACGATTTTAATGGCTTCTTGACATAAAAAGTAAACTTATTTTTTATAATACATGTTGCTATTTTATAATATTATTTTACAAAAATATAATTATGTTCCAGTCAAATCAACGCCAACTTGCGGTAACGTCTAGCTGATGACGATGGATAATAACAAACATAAATGTACGTTCTATAAATGGGTACACGGTACATGTTATCCCACCCTGCGTATAGTGCGTAGGAACCCAGAGTAGATCTACAGAGCTGTCACTTGCAATGTGGCGCATAAATTCCACAAGTATAAAATAAAAATACACACGGTTTGCCAAAATAATGAGGCTGCGGACATTACTTCCACAAGTATAAAATAAAATATCCGCCGGCCTAGCCACAATATTGCTCCCGACGCATCAAAATGGTTCATGCCACCGAGTTTACACTGCCCAATGTAATCAATGTAATTCTCTCGGCAAGTTAAACCTGAATTATTGCTGTATGATAAATATATGAAAGTGAGAGTACTCTGCTTGGGGTGAGAGAAAGTGAGAGATGAGAGCTAAAAATAATTCTATATCAATTTCTTATTAAAAATTATATGTTTAGATTATGTACATGCATAGAGAAAATGCGAATAAATTAAATATTTAAAAAAATCTGAAGTACGTATGATTAGGTCATCAGTTTATATGTTCCGTACAATACCACAGTCAAGTAAAATGTACTGTATATAATTATGCATTAAGTTTATATGTTCCGTACAATACCACAGTCAAGTGAAATGTACTGTATATAATTATGCATTTAGTTTATATGTTCCGTACAATACCACAGTCAAGTGAAATGTACTGTATATAATTATGCATTAAGTTTATATGTTCCGTACAATACCACAGTCAAGTGAAATGTACTGTATATAATTATGCATTTAGTTTATATGTTCCGTACAATACCACAGTCAAGTGAAATGTACTGTATATAATTATGCATTTAGTTTATATGTTCCGTACAATACCACAGTCAAGTGAAATGTACTGTATATAATTATGCATTAAGTTTATATGTTCCGTACAATACCACAGTCAAGTAAATGTACTGTATATGATTATGCATTCAGTATTATGTGTTCCGTACAATACCACAGTCAAGTAAAATGTACTGTATATAATTACTTTATCACTTTCTGTATATAAATATAACATCAGTTTATGCCTAAGCAACACAACCACTCACTAATCAACAATTGGCTTATGATTAATGCTTTACAAATCTCAAAACACCAATGTACTTGGAAGCAAGCTACTGCAGGCTGATTTATGGCAAGTTGCTTGCTTACAAATCCAATGTCTAGCTGCCTTCAGGAAGAATCTTAAAATGTCACCCTAAACCATAGACAAGCTGACATGCTGAGGAAGTCTTGGGTCTCATTATGTCATTAACATCACATCCATGATCTATGACTTTCACAGTTATATTATACCACTACATTAGCGCCTACCAATATAAAGTCTGAGCCCAAATTTGATTAACATGAGCTATGTTTATACAAATAATATACAAAACACTGCCGCTGAGAACTCTTGGCATTTTCTTCTATTGAATATTTTATATGGTAGGCTTGGAAATATGCTACATTATACCCACTGGGCACTATTATACCCACTGGGCACTATTATACCACTATTATACCCACTGGGCACTATTATTTTATACCCACTGGGCACTATTATACCCACTGGGCACTATTATTTACCCACTGGGCACTATTATTATACCCTGGGCCTATTATACCCACTGGGCACTATTATTATACCCACTGGGCACTATTATTATACCCACTGGGCACTATTATTATACCCACTGGGCACTATTATTATACCCACTGGGCACTATTATTATACCCACTGGGCACTATTATTATACCCACTGGGCACTATTATTATACCCACTGGGCACTATTATACCCACTGGGCACTATTCCAACTACTATTACACCCACTGGGCACTATTACAACCCACTGGGCACTATTATACCCACTGGGCACTATTATTATACCCACTGGGCACTATTATTATACCCACTGGCACTATTATACCCACTGGGCACTATTATACCCACTGGGGCACTATTATACCCACTGGGCACTATTATACCCACTGGGCACTATTATACCCACCGGGCACTATTACACTATTATACCCACCGGGCACTATTATACCCACCGGGCACTATTATACCCACCAGGCACTATTATACCCACTGGGCACTATTATACCCACTGGGCACTATTATACCCACTGGGCACTATTATACCCACTGGGCACTATTATACCCACTGGGCACTATTATACCCACTGGGCACTAGACATGATCACAACTATCAGTTTAATGGTTCACAACAGTGAGATTCATGGTCCATGCTGTGAGTACCATGGTTCACAACAGTGAGATTCATGGTTCACGATGTGAGTATCATGGTTCACAACAGTTAGATTCATGGTTCATGCTGTGAGTACCATGGTTCATGCAGCAAGTTTAATGGTTCACACAGTCAATTTAATGGTTCACTAAGCGAGTTTTATGGTTCACACAGAGATTCATGGTTCACACAGAGCTTCATGGTTCATACAGAGCCTCATGGTTCACACAGAGATTCATGGTTCACACAGAGCTTCATGGTTCACACATATTGTCATGGTTCACACAGAGCTTCATGGTTCCTACATAGTTGCATGGTTCCCACAGAGATTCATGGTTCACACAGAGCTTCATGGTTCACACATAGTTCACATATATTCATGGTTCACACATGGCTTCATGGTTCACACAGAGTTTCATGGTTCACACAGTGTTTCATGGTTAACAGAGCTTCATGGTTCACACAGAGTTACATAGTTCACACAGAGTTACATGGTTTACACATAGTTTCATGGTTCACACAGAGATTCATGGTTCACACATTACTTTCATGGTTCACACAGAGTTACATGGTTCACACAGAGTTTCATGGTTCACACATAGTTACATTGTTAACAGAGCTTCATGGTTCACACAGAGTTTCATGGTTCACACATAATTTCATGGTTCACATAGCTTCATGGTTCACAGAGCTTCATGCAAGGTTGATTACAGTTAAACCTGTGTTAGTGGTCACCTCATTAAGCAGCCAACCTGTATTAAGCAGCCAGTTTCCAGATTCCCAATATGTTGCTTTATTATACATTTGACCTCTATTAAGCAACCACCTGTGCTAAGCAGCCACTTTCTGTGATTGCCTTAGTTGGCTGCTCAAGACAGGTTTGACTGTAGACTACTTTATGAATATATGCCTGACTCTTGAAAAGGATAGGTCAAACTGCACTAACTATGCCATATTATAAGTGTACACTGGTTGGATTGCTGCAGCATGTTATGGAATGAAACAGGTACGTTCACCCACGATCTATCAGTAGCTTACATCAGACTACCAGCATTAATTATATTCTACCATCATGGAATCCAGGAGTGGTGACCGCGTTGTTCCTAGCAGGAGTGTGTGCATAAACACAGTCTCTGCTTTCCTTTTCACTCACATCTTTAAAATACTTGATTACCTTTTCAGCACCCACCTCAACAAGAAAAGATTGAAAATTACACGTAATTACCTAACTATTTATTATCATAGGTAAACGAAACATACGTTCACAGGTGAAATAAGTAAATATCACCATGTGGTTTGTCATGCCATAAAAATCATAGCAACACAATCATGCTCCAGACTTCAACGAGACATAAAACAGCTCTGATGTATTTTCGTATGGGATACATAAAGTGTTAAGTGCTCACGTTTGCTTTTTATTTTCATATTTCAGACAGTTACTAAGTATGTATATCTAGCGAATCTGTCAAAATTAATAACATGTTGTAATACCAGGAACTTATGTTCTGCCAAGATTGTAGAAGTGAGGTCAAAATGTACCGGCATCTTGTTCTGGTATGATCCAGTTTCTAGATTCTCAGGTAAGGAATATTGGTAGATTACTTCAAAGGTTGCAACTACGTTCAATCAATGATACAATATTCAACTAGAGTCAGACCTGGGTTCGATTACTTGCCAATGTAATCCATGATTACAATTACTTTCCAAATCCATGATTATAATTACTTTTCTAAGCAATGTAATTGATTACAATTACTTTTCTAAGCAATGTAATCGATTACAATTACTTTCCAAATCCATGATTATGATTACAATTACTGTTCTAAGCAATGTAATTGATTACAATTTCTTTCCAAATCACTAATTACAAATACGATTACGTTTCTAAGAAATGCAATTAATTACAATTACTTTCCAAATCAATGACTACAATTACTTTTCTAAGCAATGTAGCAATGTAATCGCTTACAATTACTTTCCAAATCCATGATTATGATTACAATTACTTTTCAGAGCAATGTAATTGATTACAATTACTTTCCAAACCATGATTACAATCACAATTACTTTTCAGAGCAATGTAATTGATTACAATTACTTTCCAAACCATGATTACAATCACAATTACTTTTCAGAGCAATGTAATTGATTACAATTACAGTCACAAGCAAAGTAATCATGATTACATACAAGTACTTTATGATTACAATTCATACCATAATGTACTGTACATGTACCACAATGCAAGCATTTGAAATGAGCTGTTATTATGTACAAGTGTACATTAATTGACAATAGAAATATGAATCAGCCAAAATATGGACCGTGAACGCTTCGAAATCGAAGAATAATAAAATAACCCCCCCCCCCCCTGAAATTTAAGCCGGAGTTACACGATTCAGAAAAACAAGACCAGAATTCTGGAAAATCAACAGAAAACTCTCATCCCAGCAATAGTATTAAGAGTTACAATTCATTTGCACTACACTTCTGGCAAAGAGAATATTTCAGTTTGTTGCCTCATGAAAGAAAAGTACACCAATTTATTGAACAATATTTTTTTTTCCCTATGTAGCTATTCTGGCTAACAATCAAGATAACATACCATTACACGATATATTATATGATTTGTATGAAATTATCACCACTGAATGTAGCTAGTATATATCTGTTCCTGTTACTGGAGAAATGTCTTATTCCAACTTTAATTTATAACTGAACTGCTTGTCTAGTCTAGAGTGAGGTGTAACCATGTCCAATGATAAACTACTATTCAATACACTCCTACAGATATTGTGGAGAAGTAGTCTCAATGAGGGGATTCCCTTCTCCCTAACACATGTACAGGTAGGAGTGTTTCAATATAGAAATATATATATATAATGACATTTGGCTAACACTAGACACTTCTCCCTCATATACACTGAACTTCTGCCTCATATACACTGAACTTCTGCCTCATATATGCTGAACTTCTACCTCATATACATTGAACTTCTCCCTCATATACACTGAACTTCTCCCTCATATATATGGAACTTCTCCCTCATATTCACTGAACTTCTCTCTGAAATAAACTGAACTTCTCCCTTATACACACTGAACTACTCCCTTATATATGCTGAACTTCTCCTTCATTTACACTGAACTTCTCCCCTATTGAGAACTTCACGGCCTCAAGCTGAACTACAGGGAACTTGACAGGGGACTTGAATGTAGTCTGACCCTAGACTCGAGGCAGGCATAACCTGGTACTCACAAACAGACCACTCCCATGAACGGATGCGATGAACAAGCCCCACAAAAAGACCCCACGAACAGACCACAACAACAGACCTGAACCATATGTAAATAACGTACGTCGGGATCCCATATGAAGATCTTTACTGCGCTTCCAGGGAAGGTCACATGGCTACGAGGTAAGTTTGAGGTAACCCCAATAGAAAACGTAGACAGTTGAAGACAGAGGTATATCTACCAGGCCAATAGCGCTCTTATCCAAACAATAATAGTACAATGTATCCAACGTTATAGGCGAACAACATGAAGAAAGAGTCCTGGATATGTGAACACATTATCACAATAACACTAAGTGAAATTGTTTCACACACACAACACCTAATTGCAGCAATAGAGTCGTAAATATGAAATATTAATGACATAGTCAGACGTTGCAAGCATTTGGGAAATCTACACGACTTCTATGTAGCCAGTATACAATAATTGAACATATCTAAAATCATACTAGCCCCGGTCTCGTGGGATAGCGGACATGTTTAACATTGCACGTTGTGATCTGCTGCTATGTACACTGATGATTGAACTTATTTACCATCGCCTCCGGCGAACCATATGGGCGAGCGATCTATGTACACTGGGAAACAGCTCCATATTTAAGCATGATAATAGGTGCTATACAAATCAGGGAAAATTCATTAAGAGATCCATTACCTCGTTGTAGTCTCAGGGCTGATAAAGTTTAAACTTTATTTATTTTACAATGATTGCGAAGCAAGTTCTAACAACTTATATTAATCACTCTCGTTGGCGCGGATGAGAAGCGCAAATATGGTCATCGTGTGGGAGGAAACCGGAGTACCCGGAGAAAACCCACCTGTCTGATCTGGTGACCACCGAACCATCTCACATACTCAGGGCTGATAGAAAGAGGTTTGGTAAACACTCCATAATTATCACATTTCATCAGGGCCGGGTTCCGGCATAAAATTTAAATAAAATTGTGTGAAAGCTGAAGACTTATCATTATCACTCGTGGCTTGTACCACTTATGATCAGGCTGCGTTCGAAGTTCATCCAGGAATCGCAGGTTCGATCCCCATCTGACCCTAATAAAATTAACAGACTTTCAGATGGGACTTTAAACCAAGGTCTTGTGACTTGTGCTTTACACCGTGTACGTAAACGAACCAAAGGAGATTCTCTTCAGGAGGCGTCGCTCATAATTATGGGCAACCGGTAGTGACAATAAATAAAAACGTAAAACACACACAACACACAAATTCATGCCCTGTTGATTATCAGTAGAATTTGTTTAGGACAATCAGTCTCTTATAAAAACAACACTCAATCAATTTATAATCCCCAATTAACCCATTTGATTCTGGATACCGTTCAAACAGTATTTGCAAAGAACATAGAGCCAGATCAACTGCCACGGAACATGCCATCTGACCAGGCTCTATGCTGTTTGCTATTCAGATGATCATGCTAAGACACTTGGCTATGTAGCAAACAACATAGATCCTGATCAGCATGCTGCGGCTGATCTGGATCTATGTTGTTTGCAAAAGCCATTAAATGTATCCAGAATGAAATGGGTTGACAGCTTTGTGTCACCATTCACAAAACCTGGTTTATCTGTGATTGTGTTACGGACCAATAACCCGAGCAATATAATTATGATCTTAGGTAGCTTAAAATGTCAATTATAGAATATAATATTTTGGGGGTACGGGTTGAGAAACGGCAGACGGCAGACAAACGGGAGACTCCAGACTGAATTGGGAGAGTTGGCAGATAATGCGTGATTGAACTGTTTGGTTTAAAGCGACATTACATCGCAAAAAGCAATTATAATGCATTTTTTCACTACAAATTCTTCCGAATACATTCAAACACTAACAATGAATCAATAAACAGTGTTTTTGTGGTTTATAAACTTTCAAAAGTGAAAGTAGCATTTCATATAACGTTCATCCATGCTCCTGATTTATTGGAGCCAATACTAAATGCGTGATACTGTCGTTTAGAGATAGTTTGACTAAGTTTAGTCTACAAATAAATATGCATAGGCACAAAAGTGAGATATAACAGTAAATCTGTACCATAAACTGTGTTATTCAGGATACACTCGTATTACGCATGAATGTCGACCTATTTTACATTATTTTGTTATGTCAACAAACCGCGTATACGACGTTATTCAGTTTTTGAGTCAAATATTTGGAAAATAATTATACCATATAATAGGAAATTACATTCTGTAGAAATTTGCTTTTTCACTGATTTAATAATAGTGTTAGGAAAATCGCCGGTGAAATGTGTCGGTGGCACAATTTACCCAAATCCACACACTGAAAATATCAATAGGTGTTGAGAGCACAAACATTGTGCAAAGTACTTCAAGATGAGCACCTTAGACACCATCATGAATCTACAGGGACTGTTTGACAGCTTCAGAGCTGAGGTTCAAAGCAAGAAACCAAAGACAAGTTTCTTTTTAGACAATGATAGACATGATTCTCAATGGACAACTTACACATAGATTAGCTTTGATCTCAACATCAAAGGCAGAGTAGAGTCGCTGTATGTCCTATGCACCCCCCCCCCCCTTCGATGTATGTCCCCCCCAAACATGTACAGCATTACTGATCTATTTCAGTGACTTACATAATTAACCATTTCACCACCACAGGCTTCTAAATAGGCTTACAAAGAATGTAGATCCAGATGAGCCAGCTCATCAGGATCTGCACTTTTTGCCAGTAATATTACTATTTTTAGACAAAATTACCCGTTTTAATAAATGAACTTGTCCAAATGTAATTTTCTTATTAATTTATTGGTCTAAAAATATAGTGCACCAATCCATATCAGTTACTTGGGGTTGAATGGGTTAAATAACCATACATGATGTTCACTCTTGCAAGAAGACTGGATATATACCCTACATCATTTGGCTCAACTAGTTTTAACTACTTAGGTTTTTATTGGCCCATATCATGGCTCCAAAACTGCTAGTCAGAGAAGGCCCTGGTAATTTTGAATAGCGCAAGTAACTACACAATTGCTGCATATTGACTTCTCAATACATTGCTCTTATTACAAAGGGGCAATATTTTATTATCAGTCTCTCAGTCAGAGCATTAACCCTTTCCCTCATAGAAGCACCTCTTGACACCATTACCAATACGACATACATTAACCCTTTCCCTCATAGAAGCACCTCTTGACGCCATTACCAATATGACATACATTAACCCTTTCCCTCATAGAAGCACCTCTTGACGCCATTACCAATATGACATACATTAACCCTTTCCCTCATAGAAGCACCTCTTGACACCAATACGACATACATTAACCCTTTCCCTCATAGAAGCACCTCTTGACACCAATACGACATACATTAACCCTTTCCCTCATAGAAGCACCTCTTGACACCATTACCAATACGACATACATTAACCCTTTCCCTCATAGAAACATCGCTTCACACCATTACCAATACGACATACATTAACACTTTCCCTCATAGAAGCACCTCTTGACACCATTACCAATATGACATACATTAACCATTTCCCTCATAGAAGCACCTCTTGACACCATTACCAATATGACATACATTAACCATTTCCCTCATAGAAGCACCTCTTGACACCATTACCAATACGACATACATTAACCCTTTCCCTCACAGAAGCACCTCTTGACGCCATTACCAATACGACATACATTAACCCTTTCCCTCATAGAAGCACCTCTTGACGCCATTACCAATACGACATACATTAACCCTTTCCCTCAATACGACATACATTGTCAAGGTAGTAGCCAAACCAATGTTCATAATAAAGGCCAGAATCTCTAATATCTAAGGAGGTGGGATAGATATGGCAACTACTTATCCACTGCATGATAGCTAAATGGCTGTCGTTTGTATGGAGATATAAATAGTATATTAACCTAAATCTTTGGTCAGTTACCGCCCCTGAATACGGTTTAAGGAGGATAAGTCTTTTGAATTAGCTTCCTCTGTTTTTATCGTTGTTTCCTTTGCACCACATGCTATCAATTTTAATCTGTTTTCTCATCTTATAATTATTCAATTATTACGTCTCGGCAGAAATACAGCATATCCAATGGATACTTTACTGTAGAACTTTGCTATGAATTTTGACAATTAACCCATTCAACACCAAGTAACTCACATGGACTGGTCCATGATATTCATAAACCAATAAATGAATCAGAAAATCACATTTGGACAAGTTCATTTATCAAAATGGGTAATTATGTCTAAAAATAGTCATATCACTGGCAAAAAGTGCAGATCCTGATGAGACGGCTCGTCACGAGCCGGCTCATCTGGATCTACACTTTTTGTAAGCCTATTTAGAGGTCTGTGGTGTTGAAAGGGTTAATAAACATGATGATGATGTACGTTTATTTACCCTCGCCACCGGTAAACCATATGGGCGAGCGGTTAAACATGATTTTTATATAATCACATTTATTATACCGCAACATCTGTAGCGTTCTGGAACAACAATAAAAACAAAGGATTCCAACTAAAAAGACCAATATAGGCCTACATTTCGGGATAAATCAAACTTTAACTGCCATGGTAATAGAAAATCCAGTGATATCACTAATTGTATGAACTTTAGAACACCATCATATAACTAATGAAATGGTGCGTGAAACATCAACATAGTAATATAATATTCTACTCTGCATTCCAAAATGAGTGCTATTAACCATTAACCTGCCGAAGAATTTGGACGGAATGTGCAAATAACATAAAATCCAGATCAGCTGCAAGCAAACAGCATAGAGCCTGATGGTCTGCACGTTCTGTGCCGTCTGATCTGGCTCTATGCTGTTTGCAAAAGAGACTTTTAATTGTGATTAGCAAGTTAAGGGCTAAAGCAAACATCTATAATTTAATACTAACTTGAACATATTTTGTCTGGATTTGGCAAAGAAAAAAATCATATTCAAGCAATTACAATGATATTAGTATAAGCATAGTAAAATTTACATTTTATTTTCGTTTTTTTTTCCACTTTGAGTTGTGCGTTACTTCCAAAACAAGCAAATTTTGCAACAATATAAGTTGATGGTCACTGAAGCACAGTCACGGTCGGAGGTTATAAAACTGTTATCATATCTCAAACTCAAGCTTAAGTAAGTGATTCGATTGGTTGATTCTGAGTTGTACACTTGGATGAACCAATCAGAAATCTGAGACCGAGTTTGAGATTGAAGAAAAGTTTAATAACCTCCAGACATGGAGTTTCTGTTCGAAGGAAGTCACTTCGACCAATCAGGTTATCATTCTCTTTATCGAAGGTCAATATCTTGAACAAGCCCCATCTGTCCGCATAAAAAAGCAGCAGTAAACGTGTCCACTTCACACTTCCCATTGTTGACATTTTCTTTGGTTGCATTGGCATCATAACTGTTATCTTTTGTGCTTAAAAAAACTCTGCTCACAAGCAGCATATGGAACTCTGGAAGCGTGGCATTGATCTTTAACTGTGTGCATTCTGGGTAAAATAAGGACTATATATAGGAAGCGATAAAGGTGTTGTATCAGGGGCGGATTACGGTTGCATGGGGCCCCTGGCTGGAGCTCAAACAGGGGTCCTTTCATCAAGATAAATACTAGTGTAAGCAAACAAGAACATTCTTTAAATGAACCTTTCTCACATTCCCACTTTCCGCTATCGCATTGGTTGATAAGAAGGGATATCACCCATCGACGCGTATTGCGGGACTATTAGACTCGGGGAACAGTGCACTATACATTATTGCTGCAATCGACTAAACACAAAAATATTATTAAAGTCATACATCGTTGGAAAGCTCAGGATATCTTCTAAGTTCTATCTATTTATGTAGTTATTTAAAAAAAATTCGTTAAATTTTATTCAGTTAATTACAGATTTAAAATACTAATTTGGGGGCCCCTAAATATCAGCCCAGTCAGCCCTAGCCCTCCCCTTAACCCGCCACTGTGTTTTATGGCGTTTATGTGCAAAGTAATATTTTAGAGTAGAGACTAGATTTCCTTATCCGATAAGTTGATAACATATAGTGCCTCATCACATCGTTTTAGATATTTTCAGGACTCAAGTGTTGCTATAATTATGTGTTCGATTTATATATCGCTCCAACATTTCTTGGCAGACCGTAAAATGGTTCCGTTTTAAATACATTATGTTTCACGAATGCATATAGTAATGTACGTTTCAGCAGAAAATGCATGTATACGTTTATATTTTTATCGCAAAAACATCATTATTTTCTTGTGCTTTGTATATTGAAGCACATGTACACGAGATTTTATCCATAAATCAACAAAAATCATGCATAGCATAGGGCACCAATAACCCTGTACCTCTATCCTAGGAGATACCATGGATGCCGACATTTTAAACACACTCAATGTAGTTCATACCCCAATGAAAACTATTACCCCGCGATTCATTCCTTAACATGTGCAGTCACAAGCCACCCGACTTAAGTCTATACAAAATTATTTTAGCTTGATTGCGAAACGAGTTCTTACAACTTATATTAATCACTCTCGAGACAACATTCCTGATGGAATCCATCGCCATGAGGGAGAGAAGAGGCATTGCAGAATTTAAATGCCTTGCCTAAGGGCACAATAGTAACGGCTCCAGCGGGTCGAGAACTCCGGGTGTGTTGGATGGGACTGCAGGAACAGATGTGTGTTGGATGGAACTGCAGGAACAGATGTGTGTTGGATGGAACTGCAGGAACAGATGTGTGGCGGATGGAACTGCAGGAACAGATGTGTGTCGGATGGAACTGCAGGAACAGATGTGTGGCGGATGGAACTGCAGGAACAGATGTGTGGCAGATGGAACTGCAGGAACAGATGTGTGGCGGATGGAACTGCAGGAACAGATGTGTATTGGATGGAACTGCAGGAACAGATGTGTGGCGGATGGTACTGCAGGAACAAATGTGTGGCGGATGGAACTGCAGGAACAGATGTGTGTTGGATGGAACTGCAGGAACAGATGTTTGGCGGATGGAACTGCAGGTACAGATGTGTGTTGGATGGAACTGCAGGAACAGATGTGTGGCGGATGGAACTGCATGAACAGATGTGTGGCGGATGGAACTGCAGGAACAGATGTTTGTTGGATGGAACTGCAGGAACAGATGTGTGGCGGATGGAACTGCAGCAACAGATGTGTGGCAGATGGAACTGCAGGAACAGATGTGTGGCAGATGGAACTGCAGTAACAGATGTGTGGCGGATGGAACTGCAGGAACAGATGTGTGGCGGATGGAACTGCATGAACAGATGTGTGGCGGATGGAACTGCAGGAACAGATGTTTGTTGGATGGAACTGCAGGAACAGATGTGTGGCGGATGGAACTGCAGCAACAGATGTGTGGCAGATGGAACTGCAGGAACAGATGTGTGGCAGATGGAACTGCAGTAACAGATGTGTGGCGGATGGAACTGCAGGAATGAAGATCGCATGACACACTTACGAACCGCACCAATATTAATTATTCTACACACTATCCAATCATTAAATTAATGACTACATTGATAGGAACTGATCAAGCAGTTACATGTAATGCAATCATAATTGAGTTGATTATAGTTTATCAGGCACCATGCACCCACGCCTATTGCTTGAGAATTGATTTTAAATTGTCCAATAAAACCTACATTCATACAAGGAATGAACTGGTTGTACAAAATTTGCTGGTGCTATCAGAGACACAGTTGCTTACTAAAGCATGCAGTCTTTGTTCTACGGTCCCAAACAATACCAGCAATTCTTTCGTGTGAGGAAGCTATCCAGCTGACTTGCGGATGGTCGGTGGTTGTACCTGTGTGCCCACATGTGTCTGAAATACTGCTCGGAGGAGCATCTGGTGTCTTCAGGAGAATCACAATTATGTGTAAGTTGTGGCTGCGACATCTAACCGCAATTTCAGCTGTACGTGCAGATGACGTGTGTTTAGTTTAAACTTTATATTTATTTTACAACGATTGCGAAGCAAGTTTTAACAACTTATATTAATCACTCTCGTTGGCGCGGATGAAAGCGTAAATGTGGTCATTCGTGTGGGAGGAAACTGGAGTACCCGGTGAATACCCACCAGCACCTGTCCGATCCGGCGACCACCATACCATCTCACATACTTCCCGGTCGGAGGATCCAACCAGGGTTGCATTGTTGAGAAGCGAGCGTGCTAACCACTACACTAATCAGACAGCCAACTGTGTGTTTGATAACATCAAGAGAGATTGTATATTTTGTACTTACATTATTTCACAGATATCAATGTAGGTCATGGGACACTGAACTAAGCACACATTTTGAGCATATGAAATAGTACCAACTTAAATAAGTTATTAACCGCTTCCTTCATAGAGATTTAGGTTAATATACTATTATATCTCCATACAAACAACAGCCATTTAGCTATCATGCAGTGGATCATTAAAGTAGTTGCCATATCTATCCCACCTCCATAGATATTACTGGGACTACATGAGATTATGGCCTTTATTATGAGCATTGGTTTGGCTACTACATTGTCAATGTATGTCGTATTAGTAATGGCGTCAAGAGGTGCTTCTATGAGGGAAAGGGTTAATACACATGTACCATAGCATTAATACAAACACATTATTTTACCCCCTTATATTTCTGGCAGTGCAGGATTATTTTACCTCCCTTCAATATTTATATTTATCCCCTCATATATACTCTTATTGGTTCCCGGCAAATCCTGATATATATACTCTATCTGTTCCCGGCAAATCCTGATATATATACTCTATCGGTTCCCGGCAAATCCTGATATATATACTCTATCGGTTCCCGGCAAATCCTGATATATACTCTTATCGGTTCCCAGCCAATCCTGATATATACTCTTATTGGTTCCCAGCAAATCCTGGTATATACTCTTATTGGTTCCCAGCAAATCCTGATATATACTCTTATTGGTTCCCAGCAAATCCTGATATATACTCTTATTGGTTCCCAGCAAATCCTGATATATACTCTAATTGGTTCCCAGCAAATCCTGATATATACTCTTATTGGTTCCCAGCAAATCCTGATATATACTCTTATTGGTTCCCAGCAAATCCTGATATATACTCTTATTGGTTCCCAGCAAATCCTGATATATACTCTTATTGGTTCCCAGCAAATCCTGATATATACTCTTATTGGTTCCCAGCAAATCCTGATATATACTCTTATTGGTTCCCAATCCTGATATATACTCTTATTGGTTCCCAATCCTGATATATACTCTTATTGGTTCCCAGCAAATCCTGATATATACTCTTATTGTTCCCAGCAAATCTGATATATACTCTTATTGGTTCCCAGCAAATCCTGATATATACTCTTATTGGCTCCCAGCAAATCCTGATATATACTCTTATCGGTTTCCCATTTTAAGGCCTCCTATACTATGGTTCCCACAATTCCATTATTCATTGAAAAGAACAGATTATATTGGTCTTAATGAATGCCAAAGTCATACGTGAGTTTCTTCATTGGTTTAAAACTGACTTATTATATAGCTTGTAATGCTATATAGTACAAACAAGTAGCATATGGTACACAACATGTGTGTTTCAACTACTTTTTTCCTGGAATTTGCAAATCAAACAAATTTGTCTGGACAGGTCTTTGTACTGGAGCTTTATATGGTAACAATAGTAGCATGCTTATATATATATGATCAAATTGTCTCGAGAATTGTCAGCAGACGGAACTAAGCCTTAAACACTAGGGACAACCTAGAACAGGCCTGGAGGTTATAAAACTTTTCTCCAATCTCAAAACTCAGTCTCAATCGTCTGATTGGTTCAGCTGACAGTAACACTCAGAATCAACCAATCAGATCACTTGAGTTTGAGATCTGAGAAATGTTTTATAACCTCGGGGCCAGGACTGGATCAAAATTGAGTACCTCCTCACATGAGCTCTGGTTCTACGAGAGAACATTACCTCCACACATGAGCTCTGGTTCTACGAGGAGAACATTACCTCCACACATGAGCTCTGGTTCTACGAGAGAACATTACCTCCTCACATGAGCTCTGGTTCTACGAGAGAACATTACCTCCACACATGAGCTCTGGTTCTACGAGA
Organism: Archivesica marissinica; assembly: GCA_014843695.1. Classification (NCBI taxonomy): domain Eukaryota; kingdom Metazoa; phylum Mollusca; class Bivalvia; order Venerida; family Vesicomyidae; genus Archivesica; species Archivesica marissinica. The sequence goes on from CM026395.1 coordinate 11,287,067, forward strand.
GAACATTACCTCCTCACATGAGCTCCGGTTCTACGAGAACATTACCTCCACACATGAGCTCTGGTTCTACGAGAGAACATTACCTCCACACATGAGCTCTGGTTCTACAAGAGAACATTACCTCCACACATGAGCTCGGGTTCTACGAGAGAACATTACCTCCACACATGAACTCCAGTTCAAACAAGATCAAAGTACTTCCATATATGAGCTTCAGTTCTAACGAGATCATACTGTAAAACACTATTTGTTTGTGAGCATTATGTTTCACTAATTTTCGCGAATTCATGAATCCTGTAAAAAATAACGAGTCCGAATGTAGAATTATATCCGAAAATATGTACATTTTATAAAAAATTTGAAAGTCATTACAATTAACGATTCACCTTTAATGATATTTGCAAGTTTCTACAACTTATAGCCATAAACGATTACCATTAAACATTATTATTGTATCAGGGATCATTCTAGAGGGCGATGTGGGCGAAATAGTCGCCCTAGGGACCCTGACTTCGCCCACTTCTCCCAAAAAAACAAAAAAAAAAAAGTAATTTTTGTTTTCTTTTACGATTTTCAAACAAAATGTTGTCAAGTAAGATACACTGGCCCATTATAAAGCACTCCTTCTATTCAAATGTTGTATTTAATGGCTGTACTGTGCATTTAACCCTATTTTGCAGAAGAATGTTAAAGAACACCATTTAAGGAAGCGATCATGCACTTTCTCACTTCTCCCAAAAATTCTGACCTAGAATGAACCCTGTTGTATATAAACAATTGGTTAGGCGAGCTACGACTTAGATTTATTAATACATGTTTTAGACAACTGCCATTATCGCGAGTGTACAAATATAATGATCATGTAGTACTGCAAGGATTATATGAAGATAATCGATTTAAAGCAAATCTACTTCCGGATTTTATATTTCGTGGATTATAGAATTCAAAACTCTGCGATTTAATCAAAAATGTTCAAATCGTGAAATAGAGTGTTCGCGAAATTATGGTGTTTTACGTGAAATAGAGTGCTCGCGAAATTATAGTGTTTTACATGAAATAGTGTTCGCGAAACTAGTGTTTTACGTGAAATAGAGTGCTCGCGAAATTATAGTGTTTTACGTGAAATAGAGTGTTCGCGAAATTATAGTGTTTTACGTGAAATAGAGTGCTCGCGAAATTATAGTGTTTTACATGAAATAGTGTTCGCGAAACTATAGTGTTTTACGTGAAAAAGAGTGCTCGCGAAATTATAGTGTTTTACGTGAGATAGAGTGTTCGCGAAATTATAGTGTTTTACGTGAAATAGAGTGCTCGCGAAATTATAGTGTTTTACGTGAAATAGTGTTCGCGAAACTATAGTGTTTTACGTGAAAAAGAGTGCTCGCGAAATTATAGTGTTTTACAGTAGTACCTCCCATGAGCTTGAGGTCTAACAAGACTAAAGTACCTCCTGGCATGAATGCCAGTTCTAACGACAGCAAACTATTACAGGAGGAACTGGGACTGAATAACATAGTGGATGTACTGTTAATGTGCGCTTGATACTTATTTATCATGCAGGTTTGATACCAAAATGTTCTTTGAAGTATTTAAACAATTAATAATTCAAGTGAAGATGTATCGCTATGATCAGCTCTCACAGAAATTTGCAAGTCGATGGGAAAATTGTGGACTCACTTCCCCGGGTTCCCGCTGTCGGCAAAAAACAAATTGGAGCTAACTTTTGTGAATAGGCGAAAATAGTTGGCGGAATGTTTTTTTTTTGGTCAATTACATGGCTTCAAATATTTATCTGTGAACTATATGGCTCTTAGTTGGCTCCAAGTTTATCAAATTGGCTCCATTTTTTTCAATTGGCGACAGAAGCCATGCAGACAAAAATTCAGACAGCTAAGCATTTCTAAAAATAGATTCACCATACCAACTGTTTTTAAACTGTATGGTCCAACACACACAATATATATAATAAACTGTGCACAACTCTGTAATAGGGGGAGAATGAGGGAGATGCCTGGGGCGGTTACTACGGGAGTTATCAGAGGGGGAGAATTTGGGTGATGCCTGGGGTGGTTACTATGGGAGATATCAGAGGGGGAGAATGAGGGAGATGCCTGGGGTGGTTACTACGGGAGTTATCAGAGGGGGAGAATGAGGGAGATGCCTGGGGTGGTTACTATGGGGAGTTATCAGAGGGGGAGAATGAGGGAGATGCCTGGGGTGGTTACTACGCGAGATATCAGAGGGGGAGAATGAGGGAGATGCCTGGGGTGGTTACTATGGGAGATATCAGAGGGGGAGAATGAGGGAGATGCCTGGGGTGGTTACTACAGGGAGTTATCAGAGGCAGCAAGAAGGGAAACTATGATTGTGTATCTGTAAAAATGTACATAGGAATGTAGCAACTCATCTTGCAGAACAATTTATAACAAAATGTATAGAATGAAGCACAACACTTCTCTTCGTTTTTTTGTCTACTTGCAACACAAACTGCATGCATTTACATAAGTATTACCAACAGTCATTGTATGTCAGTCTGCCTGCCATAGAAATGAACAGCCATATTTATTGAAGTCTTGTAGGTAATTTTGCAGTTCAAAAAGTTTAAACTTTATTTATTTTACAACGATTGCGAAGTAAGTTCAAACAACTTATGTTAATCACTATCGTTGGCGCGGATAAAAGCGTAGGTGGTCATTCGAATGTTGCAGTTCTGATCTGTAAATATGCACTACCCTTATAGCAGAACATCAGGTTAGATTAAACAATATTTCAAGAATGGTACATAACATAGGAATAGTTGCAACAGCACAGTTAGGATTGGGGAGAAAGTTAACCTAGTTTAAACAATATTTCAAGAATGGTACATAACATAGGAATAGTTGCAACAGCACAGTTAGGATTGGGGAGAAAGTTAACCTAGTTTAAACAATATTTCAAGAATGGTACATAACATAGGAATAGTTGCAACAGCACAGTTACGATTGGGAAAAGAGTTACATGGTAACTTATTCGAATCCCTTTCTTCAACCTCATGTTGAATATCCTAGTACAATACTAAAGAATATCCTTGATACACACTGGCGTGGGACAAGGATATTTCACCCTCGTGGTCAGAATGTGTAGCCAGAAACTAGGCTCTCAAACTGATGGATATTTGATCTTGTCCGTGTTACTATGGAAACTGATCAGACACGGCAGGCAATTTAATGATTCGGCTGGATGACAAGTTGCCAAGCGAAAACAGTGTAAATGTTGAAAATAGAAATGTGTTCTCGATTCAAATTTGTTTAGTTTTACATTTTTAAAGAAATTTCTGCTTTTTGCTTTTAGAAAAACGAATGATTCCGAGACGATATCATTATAAAGCACCAATATCACTATGTGATGGTCACGTGCAGCTAAGTATAACTCGCACACCTACTGGCACAGACACATGTTTACAGTTAGTTCCGCCCATGCAGAATTTAATTATCCTCATTTATTGTGGTCAGAATATGTCGTCAGAAGCTCAGCTCTATTCAGGCTACTCGGGTGGAATATCCTTGGGCATAGGGAAGATATTACTGGGCATAGGGAAATTTTACTGGGCATAGGGAAGGTTTTACTTGTTATAGGGAAGGTTTTACTGGGGCATAGGGAAGGTTTTACTGGGTATAGGGAAGGTATTACTGGGCATAGCGAAATTATACTGGGCATAGGGAAGGTTTTACTTGGTATAGGGAAGGTTTTACTGTGTATAGGGAAGGTTTTACTGGGTATAGGGAAGGTATTACTGGGCATAGCGAAATTATACTGGGCATAGGGAAGGTTTTACTTGGCATAGGGAAGGTTTTACTTGGTATAGGGAAGGTTTTACTTGGTATAGGGAAGGTTTTACTTGGTATAGGGAAGGTTTTACTTGGTATAGGGAAGGTTTTACTGGGGCATAGGGAAGGTATTACTGGGTATAGGGAAGGTATTACTGGGGCATAGGGAAGGTATTACTTGGTATAGGGAAGGTTTTACTTGGTATAGGGAAGGTTTTACTTGGTATAGGGAAGGTTTTACTGGGGCATAGGGAAGGTATTACTGGGTATAGGGAAGGTTTTACTGGGCATAGGGAAGGTATTACTGGGTATAGGGAAGGTTTTACTTGGTATAGGGAAGGTTTTACTGGGCATAGGGAAGGTTTTACTGTGTATAGGGATGTCTTACTGAGTATAGGGAAGGTATTACTGGGTATAGGGAAGGTATTACTGGGTATAGGGAAGGTTTTACTGGGTATAGAGAAGGTATTACTGGGGCATAGGGAAGGTAATATTGGGCATAGGCAAATTTTACTGGGTATACGGAAGGTTTTACTGGGTATAGGGAAGATTTTACTGGGTATAGGGAAGGTATTACTGGGCATAGGGAAATTTTACTAGGCATAAGGAAAGTTTTACTGGGTATAGGGAAGGTATTACTAAAAGATATACAAATTTATTTTAGCTCGATTGCGAAACAAGTTCTTACAACTTATATAAATCACTCTCGAGACCTCATTCCTGATGGAATCCATCGCCACGAGGGAGAGAGAAGAGGCAATGTGGAATTTAAATGCCTTGCCTAAGGGCACAATCGTAACGGCTCCAGTGGGGCTCGAACTCTGGACCTTTCGCACCTGAAGCGAATGCGCATCCACTGCGCTATCACGACTTCCACTAAGGTATTACTGGGTATAGGGAAGCTATTACTGGGCATAGGGAAGGTTTTACTGGGTATAGGGAAGGTTTTACTGGGTATAGGGAAGGTATTACTGGGTATAGGGAAGCTATTACTGGGCATAGGGAAGGTTTTACTGGGTATAGGGAAGCTATTACTGGGCATAGGGAAGGTTTTACTGGGTATAGGGAAGCTATTACTGGGCATAGGGAAGGTTTTACTGGGTATAGGGAAGCTATTACTGGGCATAGGGAAAGTTTTACTGGGTATAGGGAAGGTATTACTGGGTATAGGGAAGCTATTACTGGGCATAGGGAAGGTATTACTGGGTATAGGGAAGGTTTTACTTGGTATAGGGAAGGTTTACTGGGTATAGGGAAGCTATTACTGGGCATAGGGAAGGTATTACTGGGTATAGGGAAGGTTTTACTTAGTATAGGGAAGGTTTTACTGGTATAGGGAAGCTATTACTGGGCATAGGAAGGTATTACTGGGTATAGGGAAGGTTACTTGGTATAGGGAAGGTTTACTGGGTATAGGGGAGCTATTACTGGGCATAGGGAAGGTTTACTTGGTATAGGGAGGTTTTACTGGGTATAGGGAAGCTATTACTGGGCATAGGGAAAGTTTTACTGGGTATAGGGAAGGTATTACTGGGTATAGGGAAGCTATTACTGGGCATAGGGAAGGTTTTACTGGGTATAGGGAAGGTTTTACTGGGAATAGGGAAGGTATTACTGGGTATAGGGAAGGTATTACTGGGAATAGGGAAGGTATTACTGGGTATAGGGAAGGTATTACTGGGAATAGGGAAGGTATTACTGGGAATAGGGAAGGTATTACTGGGTATAGAGAAGGTTTTACTGGGTATAGGGAAGCTATTACTGGGCATAGGGAAGTTTTACTGGGTATAGGGAAGCTATTACTGGGCATAGGGAAGGTTTTACTGGGAATAGGGAAGCTATTACTGGGCATAGGGAAAGTTTTACTGGGTATAGGGAAGGTATTACTGGGTATAGGGAAGCTATTACTGGGCATAGGGAAGGTTTTACTGGGTATAGGGAAGGTTTTACTGGGTATAGGGAAGGTATTACTGGGTATAGGGAAGCTATTACTGGGCATAGGGAAGGTTTTACTGGGTATAGGGAAGCTATTACTGGGCATAGGGAAGGTTTTACTGGGTATAGGGAAGGTATTACTGGGTACAGGGAAGGTATTACTGGGCATAGGGATGGTTTTACTGGGTATAGGGAAGGTTTTACTGGGTATAGGGAAGGTATTACTGGGCAGATGGAAGGTTTTACTGGGTATAGGGAAGGTATTACTGGGTATAAGGAAGGTATTACTGGGTATAGGGAAGGTATTACTGGGTAT
>CM026395.1:11294123-11324378 GCA_014843695.1 Archivesica marissinica
ATAGGGAAGGTATTACTGGGTATAGGGAAGGTTTTACTTGGTATAGGGAAGGTTTTACTGGGTATAGGGAAGCTATTACTGGGCATAGGGAAGGTTTTACTTGGTATAGGGAAGGTTTTACTGGGTATAGGGAAGCTATTACTGGGCATAGGGAAAGTTTTACTGGGTATAGGGAAGGTATTACTGGGTATAGGGAAGCTATTACTGGGCATAGGGAAGGTTTTACTGGGTATAGGGAAGGTTTTACTGGGAATAGGGAAGGTATTACTGGGTATAGGGAAGGTATTACTGGGAATAGGGAAGGTATTACTGGGTATAGGGAAGGTATTACTGGGAATAGGGAAGGTATTACTGGGAATAGGGAAGGTATTACTGGGTATAGAGAAGGTTTTACTGGGTATAGGGAAGCTATTACTGGGCATAGGGAAGGTTTTACTGGGTATAGGGAAGCTATTACTGGGCATAGGGAAGGTTTTACTGGGAATAGGGAAGCTATTACTGGGCATAGGGAAAGTTTTACTGGGTATAGGGAAGGTATTACTGGGTATAGGGAAGCTATTACTGGGCATAGGGAAGGTTTTACTGGGTATAGGGAAGGTTTTACTGGGTATAGGGAAGGTATTACTGGGTATAGGGAAGCTATTACTGGGCATAGGGAAGGTTTTACTGGGTATAGGGAAGCTATTACTGGGCATAGGGAAGGTTTTACTGGGTATAGGGAAGGTATTACTGGGTACAGGGAAGGTATTACTGGGCATAGGGATGGTTTTACTGGGTATAGGGAAGGTTTTACTGGGTATAGGGAAGGTATTACTGGGCAGATGGAAGGTTTTACTGGGTATAGGGAAGGTATTACTGGGTATAAGGAAGGTATTACTGGGTATAGGGAAGGTATTACTGGGTATAGAGAAGGTATTACTGGGAATAGGGAAGGTATTACTGGGAATAGGGAAGGTATTACTGGGTATAAGGAAGGTATTACTGGGTATAGGGAAGGTATTACTGGGTATAAGGAAGGTATTACTGGGAATAGGGAAGGTATTACTGGGTATAAGGAAGGTTTTACTGGGTATAGGGAAGGTATTACTGGGAATAGGGAAGGTATTACTGGGTATAGGGAAGGTATTACTGGGTATAGGGAAGGTATTATTGGGTATAAGGAAGGTATTACTGGATAGGAAGTTTACTGGGTATAGGGAAGGTATTACTGGGAATAGGGAAGCTATTACTGGGAATAGGGAAGGTATTACTGGGTATAGGGAAGGTATTACTGGGTATAGGGAAGGTTTTACTGGGTATAGGGAAGGTATTACTCGGCATAGGTAAAGTTTTACTAGATATAGTTATGTATTACTGTGGAGTTGTTTTGGAAGATTTGTTGCAAACAGTAATATTCATCACTGACATATGCACTGAAACAACTAAACTTGTTTTACAGAATTTGTCCTGATCGACTTCATATCTGATAACTTATCTAAAACACATTATTGAACTACAAAATCGGGAACGTTAATTGATTTCAAGTACACATCATAATTATCTACGGAAGGAAATGAAACACACTACATTCCAAATGATACTCTTTGTAAGCTTTACGTTTATTTATTGTCGCTACCAGTTGCCCATATGAGCGATAAATTTTTGGAGGATAGTGCAATAATACAGACAGAGACCCATTCCAGAGTCTCCTCTGGTTCTTTTACGTGCACGGTGTAAAGCATCGACACAAGACCTCGGTTTAAAGTACCATCTGAAAGACTGTTAATTTTATTAGGGTCAGACGGGGGATCGAACCTGCGATCCTTGGATTACCAGTCCAATGTGTTAACCAGTGGACTACAGATCAGTCTGTGTCTAAATGATACAGACGTAGCATTTTAACCCTTTCCTTCATAGAGATTTAGATTAATATACTATTATATCTCCATACAAACGACAGTCAATTAGCTATCATGCAGTGGATAAGTAGTCGCAATATCTATCCCACCTCCATAGATATTTCTGGGATTACATGAGATTCTGGTCTTTATTATGACCATTGGTTTGGCTACTACATTGTCAATGTATGTCATATTGGTAATGGCATCAAGAGGTGCTTCTATGAGGCAAAGGGTCAATGTATGTTGTATTGGTAATGGCATCAAGAGGTGCTTCTATGAGGGAAAGGGTCAATGTATGTTGTATTGGTAATGGCATCAAGAGGTGCTTCTATGAGGGAAAGGGTTAATGTATATTGTATTGGTAATGGCATCAAGAGGTGCTTCTATGAGGGAAAGGGTTAATGTATGTTGTATTGGTAATGGCAACAAGAGGTGCTTCTATGAGGGAAAGGGTTAATGTATGTTGTATTGGTAATGGCATCAAGAGGTGCTTTATGAGGGAAAGGGTCAATGTATGTTGTATTGGTAATGGCAACAAGAGGTGCTTCTATGAGGGAAAGGGTTAATGTATATTGTATTGGTAATGGCATCAAGATGTGCTTCTATGAGGGAAAGGGTTAATGTATATTGTATTGGTAATGGCATCAAGATGTGCTTCTATGAGGGAAAGGGTTAATGTATATTGTATTGGTAATGGCATCAAGAGGTGCTTCTATGAGGGAAAGGGTCAATGTATGTTGTATTGGTAATGGCAACAAGAGGTGCTTCTATGAGGGAAAGGGTTAATACAGTTTGGTACTCATTTATCTCATGACAAAACTATATTTTCTTAAGTTGACGAGCTGTGTACCATTTATACTTAAATAAAACCAAAAATCATATGTAAATTTTATCATTGTGTCAACTTTAATAAACCATTATTTAGTTATTGGTGGATTTATAAAATCATTATCCATAAAGGGATTTTACTTAAAATCTGGCTCATAATTATTAGTATTTAAAAAAATTACCCGATCCTCATAATGTGCCAGTGTGCAGTAAATTCCAATTAAATGCACAATTGGGCTTTAAAAACTGACCTCACTAAGCTTTAACGAATGCTACTACTGAGCTTTAACAAATGCTACTACTGAGCTTTAACAAATGCTACTACTGAGCTGTAAAGAATGCTACTACTGAGCTGTAAAGAATGCTACTACTGAGCTGTAAAGAATGCTACTACTGAGCTTTAACAAATGCTACTACTGAGATTCAACAAATGCTACTACTGAGCTGTAAAGAATGCTACTACTGACCTGTAAAGAATGCTACTACTGACCTGTAAAGAATGCTACTACTGAGCTTTAACAAATGCTACTACTGAGCTTTAACAAATGCTACTACTGAGCTGTAAAGAATGCTACTACTGATCTGTAAAGAATGCTACTACTGAGCTTTAAAGAATGCTACTACTGATCTGTAAAGAATGCTACTACTGAGCTTTAAAGAATGCTACTACTGAGCTTTAACAAATGCTACTACTGAGCTTTAACAAATGCTACTACTGAGCTTTAACAAATGCTACTACTGAGCTTTAACAAATGCTACTACTGAGCTTTAATGAATGCTACTACTGAGCTTTAACAAATGCTACTACTGAGCTTTAAAGAATGCTACTACTGAGCTGTAAAGAATGCTACTACTGAGTTTTAACAAATGCTACTACTGAGCTTTAACAAATGCTACTACTGAGCTTTAACGAATGCTACTACTGAGCTTTAACAAATGCTACTACTGAGCTTTAAAGAATGCTACTACTGATCTGTAAAGAATGCTACTACTGAGCTTTAACAAATGCTACAACTGAGCTTTAACGAATGCTACTACTGAGCTTTAAAGAATGCTACTACTGAGCTTTAACAAATGCTACTACTGAGCTTTAATGAATGCTACTACTGAGCTTTAACGAATGCTACTACTGAGCTTTAACAAATGCTACTACTGAGCTTTAAAGAATGCTACTACTGAGCTTTAACAAATGCTACTACTGAGCTTTAACGAATGCTACTACTGAGCTTTAACGAATGCTACTACTGAGCTTTAACAAATGCTACTACTGAGCTTTAACAAATGCTACTACTGAGCTTTAAAGAATGCTACTACTGAGCTTTAAAGAATGCTACTACTGAGCTTTAACGAATGCTACTACTGAGCTTTAAAGAATGCTACTACTGAGCTTTACATGCTACTACTGAGCTTTAAAGAATGCTACTACTGAGCTGTAAAGAATGCTACTACTGAGCTTTAACAAATGCTACTACTGAGCTTTAAAGAATGCTACTACTGAGCTTTAACAAATGCTACTACTGAGCTTTAATGAATGCTACTACTGAGCTTTAACGAATGCTACTACTGAGCTTTAACAAATGCTACTACTGAGCTTTAACAAATGCTACTACTGAGCTTTAAAGAATGCTACTACTGAGCTGTAAAGAATGCTACTACTGAGTTTTAACAAATGCTACTACTGAGCTTTAACGAATGCTACTACTGAGCTTTAACAAATGCTACTACTGAGCTTTAAAGAATGCTACTACTGATCTGTAAAGAATGCTACTACTGATCTTTAACAAATGCTACAACTGAGCTTTAACGAATGCTACAACTGAGCTTTAAAGAATGCTACTACTGAGCTTTAACAAATGCTACTACTGAGCTTTAATGAATGCTACTACTGAGCTTTAACGAATGCTACTACTGAGCTTTAACAAATGCTACTACTGAGCTTTAAAGAATGCTACTACTGAGCTTTAACAAATGCTACTACTGAGCTTTAACGAATGCTACTACTGAGCTTTAACGAATGCTACTACTGAGCTTTAACAAATGCTACTACTGAGCTTTAAAGAATGCTACTACTGAGCTTTAAAGAATGCTACTACTGAGCTTTAAAGAATGCTACTACTGAGCTTTAACGAATGCTACTACTGAGCTTTAAAGAATGCTACAACTGAGCTTTAAAGAATGCTACTACTGAGCTTTACATGCTACTACTGAGCTTTAAAGAATGCTACTACTGAGCTGTAAAGAATGCTACTACTGAGCTTTAACAAATGCTACTACTGAGCTTTAAAGAATGCTACTACTGAGCTTTAACAAATGCTACTACTGAGCTTTAATGAATGCTACTACTGAGCTTTAACGAATGCTACTACTGAGCTTTAACAAATGCTACTACTGAGCTTTAAAGAATGCTACTACTGAGCTTTAACAAATGCTACTACTGAGCTTTAACGAATGCTACTACTGAGCTTTAACGAATGCTACTACTGAGCTTTAACAAATGCTACTACTGAGCTTTAAAGAATGCTACTACTGAGCTTTAAAGAATGCTACTACTGAGCTTTAAAGAATGCTACTACTGAGCTTTAACGAATGCTACTACTGAGCTTTAAAGAATGCTACAACTGAGCTTTAAAGAATGCTACTACTGAGCTTTACATGCTACTACTGAGCTTTAAAGAATGCTACTACTGAGCTGTAAAGAATGCTACTACTGAGCTTTAACAAATGCTACTACTGAGCTGTAAAGAATGCTACTACTGAGCTTTAACAAATGCTACTACTGAGCTGTAAAGAATGCTACTACTGAGCTTTAACAAATGCTACTACTGAGCTGTAAAGAATGCTACTACTGAGCTGTAAAGAATGCTACTACTGATCTGTAAAGAATGCTACTACAAGCTAAAGCTAATAAATAATGTTGCTGCTTCATAAATCTCTGCTATCTCTGCACCTGCATGGAATATACTCAAGCTGAGTCACACACAAACATTCTTCAAAAATAGTATTTTTAATCAATTTGTAGAGGAATTTTGTGAAAATGTTACATAGCCTACAAATGAATGTATGCAAAATATGTGTTCTACACCCCAAAGTATGAGCGACATGGGCTTGTGGCCAAGCATATATACTATATCTGGCCTATCTCTGTGCTATGTCTGGGCTATCTTTGGGTTGTCATATTAGTTTAAACCAATCTCTGATTTCCAATGATAATAATGAACACAATCCACACATAAGTTTTTAAGTGAGCATTATCTAAGAATTAGAGTCAGAATTTTGCAGATTATTTCAAAGATTTGGTTGATTTACAATTTGGCTTATTTCTTAAGATGAAATAGTGAACTTAGCTATCAACAAGAGCATAAATTTATTACAAAATAGAATTGTTCAACAGTTTATTGATAAATAAATTCCGTACAGCTTATTTGCTATATAAATTCTATGCAGTTGATTGTAATATAAATTCTATGCAGTTGATTGTAATATAAATTCTATACAGTTGATTGTAATATAAATTCTATACAGTTGATTGTAATATAAATTCTATACAGTTGATTGTAATATAAATTCTATACAGTTGATTGTAATATAAATTCTATACATATGATTGTAATATAAATTCTATACATTTGATTGTAATATAAATTCTATACATTTGATTGTAATATAAATTCTATACATTTGATTGTAATATAAATTCTATACATTTGATTGTAATATAAATTTTATGCAGTTGATTGTAATATAAATTCTATACAGTTGATTGTAATATAAATTCTATACAGTTGATTGTAATATAAATTCTATACAGTTGATTGTAATATAAATTCTATACAGTTGATTGTAATATAAATTCTATACAGTTGATTGTAATATAAATTCTATACAGTTGATTGTAATATAAATTCTATACAGTTGATTGTAATATAAATTCTATACAGTTGATTGTAATATAAATTCTATACAGTTGATTGTAATATAAATTCTATACAGTTGATTGTAATATAAATTCTATACAGTTGATTGTAATATAATTACAGTTGATTGTAATATAATTCTATACAGTTGATTGTAATATAAATTATATAGTTGATTGTAATATAAATTATATACAGTTGATTGTAATATAATTGCAGTTGATTGCAATATACATTATATGCAGTTGATTGTAATATAAATTATATACAGTTGATTGTAATATAAATTGTATGCAGTTGATTGTAATATAAATTGTATGCAGTTGATTGTAATATAAATGTTTATGCAGTTGATTGTAATATAATTGCAGTTGATTGCAATATACATTATATGCAGTTGATTGTAATATAAATTATATAGTTGATTGTAATATAAATTATATACAGTTGATTGTAATATAATTGCAGTTGATTGCAATATACATTATATGCAGTTGATTGTAATATAAATTATATACAGTTGATTGTAATATAAATTGTATGCAGTTGATTGTAATATAAATTGTATGCAGTTGATTGTAATATAAATGTTTATGCAGTTGATTGTAATATAATTGCAGTTGATTGCAATATACATTATATGCAGTTGATTGTAATATAAATTATATAGTTGATTGTAATATAAATTATATACAGTTGATTGTAATATAATTGCAGTTGATTGCAATATACATTATATGCAGTTGATTGTAATATAAATTATATACAGTTGATTGTAATATAAATTATATACAGTTGATTGTAATATAAAATCTATACAGCTGATTGTAATATAGATTATATACAGTTGATTGTAATATAAATTATATAGTTGATTGTAATATAAATTATATGCAGTTGATTGTAATATAAATTCTATACAGTTTTTGGAATCGGACAAATTTCTGATGATTAAGCGATGAACAGATTATTTTAATTGAGTTTTTATTATCGGGAACCACGGAACTATATTACTATAACTGTAGTGTTGCTTCGTTGTAACTGTATTGTGGATTTCATGTAACTGTATTGTGGATTTCATGTAACTGTATTGTGGATTTGCTGTAACTGTGTTGTGGATTTCATGTAACTGTATTGTGGATTTGCTGTAACTGTATTGTGGATTTCATGTAACTGTATTGTGGATTTGCTGTAACTGTATTGTGGATTTGCTATAACTATATTGTGGAGTTGCTGTAACTGTATTGTGGATTTGCTATAACTGTATTGTGGATTTGCTATAACTGTATTGAGGTTTTGCTGTAACTGTATTGTGGATTTGCTGTAACTGTATTGTGGATTTGCTGTAACTGTATTGTGGATTTGCTGTAACTGTATTGTGGATTTGTAACTGTATTGTGGATTTGCTGTAACTGTATTGTGGATTTGCTGTAACTGTATTGTGGATTTGCTGTAACTGTATTGTGGATTTGCTGTAACTGTATTGTGGATTTGCTGTAACTGTATTGTGGATTTGTTGTAACTGTATTGTGGATTTGCTGTAACTGTATTGTGGATTTGTTCTAACTGTATTGTGGATTTGCTGTAACTGTATTGTGGATTTGTTCTAACTGTATTGTGGATTTGCTGTAACTGTATTGTGGATTTGCTGTAACTGTATTGTGGATTTGCTGTAACTGTATTGTGGATTTGTTGTAACTGTATTGTGGATTTGCTGTAACTGTATTGTGGATTTGCTGTAACTGTATTGTGGATTTGCTGTAACTGTATTGTGGATTTGCTATAACTGTATTGTGGATTTGCTATAACTGTATTGTGGATTTGCTGTAACTGTATTGTGGATTTGCTGTAACTGTATTGTGGATTTGCTATAACTGTATTGTGGATTTGCTATAACTGTATTGTGGATTTGCTGTAACTGTATTGTGGATTTGCTGTAACTGTATTGTGGATTTGCTATAACTGTATTGTGGATTTGCTATAACTGTATTGTGGATTTGCTGTAACTGTATTGTGGATTTGCTGTAACTGTATTGTGGATTTGCTATAACTGTATTGTGGATTTGCTATAACTGTATTGTGGATTTGCTGTAACTGTATTGTGGATTTGCTGTAACTGTATTGTGGATTTGCTATAACTGTATTGTGGATTTGCTATAACTGTATTGTGGATTTGCTGTAACTGTATTGTGGATTTGCTGTAACTGTATTGTGGATTTGCTGTAACTGTATTGTGGATTTGCTATAACTGTATTGTGGATTTGCTGTAACTGTATTGTGGATTTGCTATAACTGTATTGTGGATTTGCTATAACTGTATTGTGGATTTGCTATAACTGTATTGTGGATTTACTGTAACTGCATTGTGGATTTGTTGACACCGCTTTTGTGGTCTACAAACTTTCAAAAGTGAAAGTAGGATTTCATATAACTGTCATCCATGCTCCTGAATTGACGTTTGTTTGTCATTGGAGTCATATCACGTGATACTGTCGGCTAGAGATAATTCTGTTAACGGGGAGGGCTGTAAATAATGTTGTTATAACTTGTAGCCCAACCCATTTGGTTTTTTCCCCTTGACAAAACAAATGTATCGTATACTGCAATCATATAATTACATATTAATCTCAGATTTGTTCTTAGTATTGTATGTATATATGTAATGTATTGTATGAAAAAAATGCAATAAAATATTATTAACAAGAGATAATTCAACTAAGATTAGTCTACAAATAAATATGCATAGGCACACATGTCAGATATATTGGTAGATCTGTACCATAAATCAAGTTATTCAAGATACACGCGTTGTTGTATTACGCATGGATGTTGACACTATTTATATTACTTTGTAATGGCAACAAACCGAGTATACGACGTTTCTTTATTAGTTGAAATACACGGTGTTTGAGGCAAATATTGGGAAAGTAATTATACCATTTAATAAGAAATTACATTCTATAGAAATTTGCGCTTTCACTGATGTAGTGTCGCTTTAAGCGCACTGGGCTCATGTATACATCATTTCTGCAAATCAAATAAGTTTAGCATCTACAACAAAAGCTCATGCATGGGGTGTAGTCATATTTCTCCTATAATGTCTAGTTCAGTAATTGATATTGGTTGTGCCTATTTCATATTAACCCATACAACACCAAGTAACTGACATTGACTGGTGCATGATATGCTTAGACCAATAAATTAATAAGAAAATTACATTTGGACAAGTTCATTTATCAAAATGGGTAATGTCTAAAAATTGTACCCTTACTGGCAAAATGTGCAGATCCTGATGAGATGACTCGTCACGAGCCGACTCATCTGGATCTACACTTTTTGTATGCCTATGTAGACGTCTGTCGTGTTGAAAGGGTTAATCTTACAGTGTGCGTAGTATCAACATTTAATTCAAAGAATGCACTGGTGATGTAGAGGTCTCCTTAAACCAGTTACATTACGCTACCTGATACATACAGCAGGAAGAATGCACTGGTGATGTAGAGGTCTCCTTAAACCAGTTACATTACGCTACCTGATACATACAGCAGGAAGAATGCACTGGTGATGTAGAGGTCTCCTTAAACCAGTTACATCACGCTACCTGATACATACAGCAGGAAGAATGCACTGGTGATGTAGAGGTCTCCTTAAACCAGTTACATTACGCTACCTGATACATACAGCAGGAAGATCATCGAGTCCTGGTTATAATCTAATCTCCTCATACAAGTACTATGCTGCACACAAATCTTGGATGAAATCAACATGTGTGTTTATTAAGTCGAGGGCCAATTTGCTCACACGACATGGCAAGTTCAAATTAGTTACAGGCCGACTGCCCGCTCATCATGGCTAGTTGAAATGAGTCAAGGGGCCTACTCGCCCCATCAACATGGCATGTTCAAATGAGTTAAGAATCTACTCGTTCACTCGACAAGGACCTTAACTCTCCATCGCCTTTAGGGCCGTAAGTGCCCACTTGCCCACCCAAACAGGTAAGCTAAAATGAGGGGCTTACTCGTCCACCGGAAATAGGAAGCTAGTATAGATTTTTTGCTCACATTTAAGTTTGTCAAAGATAGATAAATATTGAAAGGCAAACATATCTTGGAATGGTCAACCGATTTACAATTTAGTTCACGAAACTGGTGCACTTACCTTCACAGGACAGGACAGGTATGTTGAACTTTTTGATCATCCTCAGCAACTGTTCCCTGATCTCCCCGGCTCGCATCAGTCCCTTAAAGTTCAGCAGGTTCTCATGACACCACTTAGATGATTTCTCATACTGCAAAATATATCTGTATTAAAATTACAGTCCATATAACTCCTGCAGAATTATTAACCTATTCATCACCAAGTAACTGGAAGTCGTGATAGTGCAGTGGATGCACGTTCGCTTCAGGTGCGAATGGTCCGGAGTTAGAGCCCCGCTGCAGTCGTTACGATTGTGCCCTTAGGCAGGCATTTAAATTCCATGTTGCCTCTTCTCTCTCCCTCATGGTGATGGATTCCATCAGGAATGAAGTCTCGAGAGTGATTAATATAAGTTGTAAGAACTTGTTTCGCAATCGAGCTAAAATAAATTTGTATAAACTAAGTAACTGACATGGACTGGTTCATAATATTTTTAAACCAATAAATTAATAAGAAAATTACATTTGGCCCAGTTAATTTATCAAATTTGGTAATTTTTCTAAAAATAGTACTATTACTGGCAATAAATTCAGATCCTGATGAGACGACTCATCACCAGCCGGCTCATCTGGATCTACACTTTTTGCAAGTCTATTTAGAGGTTTGTGGTGTTGAAAGGGTTAACTGAAAAGCAGATTTTCAACATGGTATTGTTTGTGACTATCTTAGTTTGGATCAGCAACATTTTATATCTTAGTGGCTATTATCTATAGCTGTTGCAAGGTTTCAGGTCAAATCTCTATGACATTCATGACAGGAAGATGGCGGCTACAATACGTGTATCCGGAGCGTGGCAAATGATTACTGTATACGGATTATATTTGGCGGTCCAAAATGTTGGCGGTTTTCAAAAACAGATTTATTGGCGGAGATTAATTTGGAAGGATGCATTCATGTTCCGCCAAAATTAAAAATGTAACGATTACAATTATGTTATATTTCGGGTTTTACGCCTGCATCAGCACCATTTCGGGCTATATCGCCGGCGGACAGTTTACCTAACAACACCTTTCCTGGGCAGGCTCCAGCGGTTAACCAGTACTTGGGTGCACCAACCTCTGTAAGAAATTGCAAACTTTTTCATATCAGTTAGACACGGTCTGAGCGGTTATGTTATATTTCGGGTTTTACGCCTGCATCAGCACCATTTTGGGCTATATCGCCGGCGGGCAGTTTACCTAACAACACCTTTCCTGGGCAGGCTCCAACGGTTAACCAGTACTTGGGTGCACCAACCTCCGTAAGAAACTGCCAACTTTTTCATATAAATGAGACACAGTCTGAGCGGGGCTTGAACCCGTGACCATCAGTGATGATAGGTTACAGTGGTATACAAGTCAGCGACTTTAACCACTCGACCACGGAGGCGGAAAATATATGGTGCAGAAAGAAACCGTGACGTTCGTCAATTAGGTTGTATCCCAGCCTCTCTTTAAAACTTACAGCACAAGGAGAAAGGGATCATCTAAAATTTAACAGGTCTACCTTCCAGAACCGCAATTCATTTATATAACGGACATAAATCTTACCCTTAGAAATGCTCTGTACACATTTACTAGTGACACATGGTCCCCTTCCTCCACTGAAAACTTGCGTTTCATACGATCCTGCAAACATTAAAAGTATATTCATATGTCTTCATATGTTGGCTTCTAATGTTCTCGATGGGGCCCAAATTCTCGAGGTAAAATATTATTCGGCCATCGTTTTGTTCACGCGAACCATACAATTAGCTGTACGTCATCAAATGTTTACTTGACCGTAAACACTACCGTATAACACGGGCCAGTATGATTATCAAGAATGGTAGTAAGTTACCGATACTGAAAGTAGCAACTTATTAAATTTGAAGATAGAAATGTTCTTTTATCCAATGAATGATAGTTTTCTCAGTGGAAGAAAACTCCATCTTACACCGCTTTGAAACGGTGAAAGATGGCATTTTCTCTGCCACTGATTGCGTTTCGTATTCCTGCGCGGTTAGATGTACTTTTGTACTTTAGCTATTTTCTGACTATCATGAACAGTTAATTATTAAGTAATATATTCTAATGAATTTGTTTTGTCTGTAGATTTTAATTTTGACAGCAAACAGAAACTAACTTGAAAATTATGCTGGAAAACTAAACACATTCTGTATCTAAGACATAGCTGCGATGTTCACAGATATTTTGTACTTACCGACGCGTGTTTCTGTCCAGTTGGGGAAACAAACACATTCTGTATCTGAGACATAGCTGCGATGGTCACAGCTTCTTCAGAACAACCAAACTCTCCTACAACATAGATGGACAAATCATAGCTCAAATGAATTCCTAAATGCAAGGCTGATACTTTGTTTCCTTATGGATTTAGAGTAGTCAAACCTGTTTTAGTGGTCACTTCCATTAGGCAACCAACATGTATTAAGCAGCCAGTTTCCCGATTCCCAATATGTTGTTTTATTATACTTATGACCTATATTAAGCAGCCACCTGTGCTAATCAGCCACTTTCTTCGTGATTTCCTTGGCTGGCTGCTTAACACAGCTTTGCCTGTAAACAGCATCAACAGCCAAGATCATATGGTAAATATAAAGCTTTATTTGGTGAATAAATACATCATGTGCCCCTCTATAAATAGATTGTTTCAGGTACAGGTTGAACCACTGACCATATACAAGCCAAATGCATAGCTTTGCCACTCAATGGTTTAGAAGAATTGAAAATACATTTTCAAAATGGCCGCCGTGGTTGGCAATTTGGCTATCAGATAAATTTGAGCTAATTTTGATCACCAATACTCAACAGTTTCATCAAAATTGGCAGAGCGGTGACAAAGAAGAAAAACGCTTGAACAAAAGTGATTCAAGCTCAGGTTGCACTAATTGTGTGCAAATGCTTTCACGATTCTCAACACTGGAATAAACACTAGGATAAATCTTGTATAGTGTTTGTTTATTATAGTGTCACCCCTATTTAAAGGGCCAGCCATTTCTGACTTGTCAGACACCTCTTTTTTTATCAGTATTCCCGAATCCTATGCTATTTAAATATTCTTACATTGGCAGACGGACAGGCAGACAAACAGATGGAATCTGCACCAATGTGCTCCCCAAAACACATTTGGCATCACAACAATATATACAATATTTATTTACCCGAGATGAGCAGCATTTTGGCAAACATGGGTGTGAGAGGAAACTCCGCCATCCTGAGCCCGAGGGGTGAGGTAAGATTACCACTGTCGTCCAGGGCTGCAAGGTAAATACCAGTGCCATAAATACACATCCAATACATACATGTGCAACATCAAACAATGCTGAGAACTAGGTTTGCAGGAAGAAAAATACAAGTTTATGCAAGAATACTTAATCAAGATACTAGTGTCAAAATTCTGAATAATAAAAATTGAATAAAAACATTAAATGTTGAGTGTATCTGTACCGTAATCGCGTACGTATAAGACACAGGTTCTTTCATCCAAACTCATGGTCAAAAGTTTGCTGCATCTTATACTTCAGATTAGAACTCAGATCTGATTGTTCAAGGTCAAATGGCATATTGCAACAAAGGGAAATAAATCTTTTCAAATTGTTTCTCTAATAAGTCACAAAGGGAAATAAATCATTCAAATTGTTTCTCTAATAAGTCACAAAGGGAAATAAATCTTTCAAATTGTTTCTCTAATAAGTCGCAAAGGGAAATAAATCTTTCAAATTGTTTCACTAATAAGTAACAAAGGAAAATAAATCTTTCATTGTTTCTCTAATAAGTAACAAAGGGAAATAAATCTTTCAAATTGTTTCTCTAATAAGTCACAAAGGGAAATAAATCTTTCAAATTGTTTCTCTAATAAGTCACAAAGGGAAATAAATCATTCAAATTGTTTCTCTAATAAGTTAAAAAAGGGAAATAAATCATTCAAATTGTTTCTCTAATAAGTCACAAAGGGAAATGAATCATTCAAATTGTTTCTCTAATAAGTCACAAAGGGAAATAAATCTTTCAAATTGTTTCTCTAATAAGTCACAAAGGGAAATAAATCTTTCAAATTGTTTCTCTAATAAGTAACAAAGGGAAATAAATCTTTCAAATTGTTTCTCTAATATTAAAGCCACAAACGGAAATAAATCTTTCAAAATGTTTCTCTAATAAGTCACAAATGGAAATACATCTTTCAAATTGTTTCTCTAATAAGTAACAAAGGGAAATACATCTTTCAAATTGTTTCTCTAATAAGTCACAAATGGAAATAAATCTTTCAAATTGTTTCTCTAATAAGTCACAAAGGGAAATAAATCTTTCAAATTGTTTCTCTAATAAGTAACAAAGGGAAATAAATCTTTCAAATTGTTTCTCTAATATTAAAGCCACAAACGGAAATAAATCTTTCAAAATGTTTCTCTAATAAGTCACAAAGGGAAATAAATCTTTCAAATTGTTTCTCTAATAAGTCACAAATGGAAATACATCTTTCAAATTGTTTCTCTAATAAGTAACAAAGGGAAATAAATCTTTCAAATTGTTTCTCTAATAAGTCACAAAGGGAAATAAATCTTTCAAATTGTTTCTCTAATAAGTCACAAAGGGAAATAAATCTTTCAAATTGTTTCTCTAATAAGTCACAAAGGGAAATAAATCTTTCAAATTGTTTCTCTAATAAGTCACAAAGGGAAATAAATCTTTCAAATTGTTTCTCTAAGTCACATATGGTTCCATTCCATTTGAGGATTTCATTCAGTCGAGACAACTACTTGCCTTTGGAAATCATTCATTCAAAGATAAAACTACTATTTAATATATTATGATAAAAATACAAAATGATACATAATTTCAAAAGAAAAATCAGTAAGAATAATGTTTTATTAACAGGTCATTAACTCTTTGCACGCTAGCGGCAGATAAAATCACCTTTGCAAACAGCATAGAGCCAGATCAGACGGCACAGAACGTGCCGTCTGATCAGGCTCTATGCTGTTTGCTATTCGGATAATGGAGCTAACACACTTGGCTGAATAGCAAACAACATGGATCCTGATCAGACGCGGCGCTACGCCGCGGCTGATCTGGATCTATGTTGTTTGCAAATGTGATTTTATTTACTCAGCAGGCAAAGGGTTAATGACTGTTTCACAATAAAACACCCTTAGCAGGATTTGCAAACAACCAATTACCTACTTAGAAGTCACACAAGAATTAACAGAAACTGTGAGAAGATGTTGAGAATGAGACGTTTGAAGTTTTGAGTAGGTGTGGAGATGTTGAGAAAATTAAGTCACTTAAATACAAGAGATTTCCGAGATTTACTCATATCAAATAGGCTTTATTTTAGTGATCTTATAACCAGATAGTCATAATCACGTTTTCGTAATTCTTACGAATCACAAAGTATACAAAATGTTACAACTTTTTCCATTTTCACAAGTCTTGGTCTTTGCTCTAAAAAATGGTGCGTATTATACATGAAAATAACCGTTTGCCCTTTTGTTAAAAATTTTTTTATTTAAGTTTATTTAACGTCGCTACCGGTTTCCCATTTGAGCGACGGGCAGTTTACCTAACAACACCTTTCCTGGGCAGGCTCCAGCGGTTAACCAGTACTTGGTGCACCAACCTCCGTAAGAAACTGCCAACTTTTTCATATAAATGAGACACGGCCTGAGCGGGGCTCGAACCTTTTGCCCTGCAATTTCTCTGCTTTTTTAACTGCATGTTCCACTTCCCAGCATTCTATACACAAAAGATTATGGTATTTATTACAATACGGAAAATGGTTCCATGTACTTATACGGGAGTATACCGAGTCTGTATATCCGAGAATATGTGAGTTACCGAGGAATGTAAAACAATGGTGTCAAAACAAACCTCCAAGTGCGTAGAGAAGTTCCAGCCCTCTCACCATGTTCTGTGCAGGCGGTGCCTAAAATGTAGTATGATACACTTAGCAATCTCAGGTTTAGAAGCGAAACAGTTAAAGTTGATAATGATATGTTAATGTATTAGTACAAGACACAGAGCATATCAGTGATTAGCACCAGATATAGAGTGGGTCAGTGGTTAGCACTAGATATAGAGTGGGTCAGTGGTTAGCACTAGATATAGAGTGGGTCAGTGGTTAGCACTAGATATAGAGTGGGTCAGTGGTTAGCACTAGATATAGAGTGGGTCAGTGGTTAGCACTAGATATAGAGTGGGTCAGTGGTTAGCACCAGACACAGAGTGGATCAGTGGTTAGTACTAGATATAGAGTGGGTCAGTGGTTAGCACTAGATATAGAGTGGGTCAGTGGTTAGCACTAGATATAGAGTGGGTCAGTGGTTAGCACCAGACACAGAGTGGGTCAGTGGTTAGCACTAGATATAGAGTGGGTCAGTGGTTAGCACTAGATATAGAGTGGGTCAGTGGTTAGCACTAGATATAGAGTGGGTCAGTGGTTAGCACCAGACACAGAGTGGGTCAGTGGTTAGCACTAGATATAGAGTGGGTCAGTGGTTAGCACCAGACACAGAGTGGGTCAGTGGTTAGCACTAGATATAGAGTGGGTCAGTGGTTAGCACTAGATATAGAGTGGGTCAGTGGTTAGCACTAGATATAGAGTGGGTCAGTGGTTAGTACCAGATATAGAGTGGGTCAGTGGTTAGCACTAGATATAGAGTGGGTCAGTGGTTAGCACTAGATATAGAGTGGGTCAGTGGTTAGCACTAGATATAGAGTGGGTCAGTGGTTAGCACTAGATATAGAGTGGGTCAGTGGTTAGCACTAGATATAGAGTGGGTCAGTGGTTAGCACCAGACACAGAGTGGATCAGTGGTTAGTACTAGATATAGAGTGGGTCAGTGGTTAGCACTAGATATAGAGTGGGTCAGTGGTTAGCACTAGATATAGAGTGGGTCAGTGGTTAGCACCAGACACAGAGTGGGTCAGTGGTTAGCACTAGATATAGAGTGGGTCAGTGGTTAGCACTAGATATAGAGTGGGTCAGTGGTTAGCACTAGATATAGAGTGGGTCAGTGGTTAGCACCAGACACAGAGTGGGTCAGTGGTTAGCACTAGATATAGAGTGGGTCAGTGGTTAGCACCAGACACAGAGTGGGTCAGTGGTTAGCACTAGATATAGAGTGGGTCAGTGGTTAGCACTAGATATAGAGTGGGTCAGTGGTTAGCACTAGATATAGAGTGGGTCAGTGGTTAGTACCAGATATAGAGTGGGTCAGTGGTTAGCACTAGATATAGAGTGGGTCAGTGGTTAGCACCAGACACAGAGCAGATCAGTGGTTAGTACTAATCTCTGCATGAAGTGCCGTTCATGTGGGAAACCGATAGCAACACCATGTTAATTACTGTAGATTTTAGGCTATTCTTTAGATTATGCACTGAAAACAAAATAGTGATTGCAAAAATAGGGATTTAATTTAATTAATTTCAAGTTAGAATTCATAAAAGAAAATTACAGTGACTTTGATATTATAAGCTTCACAGAAACTCATTTAGATGATACTGTCCCAAACGATAAATTAGGCATAGATAATTATGGTCAGTTTTTTCGTAACAATATCTTGTCTCACTCTGGTGGTATCATACTTTATGCTTCTCCTAAATTACTTGCTGATAGACTAAATGAATTCGAGATCTTATTACTGGACTCTTTATGGATTAAAGTGAAAAATAAAGGGGATGATTTCATTATATGTGTAATCTATAGAAGGCCCAACTCTAGTGTACAGTTCTGGGATAATCTAAATATTGCCTTGGAAAGAGCTAATGAACAATGTAAACGCATCGTTATACTAGAGGACATAAACGAGGACCAACTAAATCCTAACAATAATAAATTAAAGAATTTAATTCAGTCAAACGGCTTAAGAAATATAATTATTGAACCTACAAGAGTTACGCAACATACAGCGACGTCTATAGATCCAATCATTGTACCAGATGATTTCAATGTACTACACTCTGTGGAGTTTTGCCAGTTCCAGAAGAAATCAGTGACCATCAAGCAACTTATGCAATTTTACCATTTAGTTATAACTTAACCAAATGCTATGAACGACACATTTGGTCTTATAAAAGAGCTAACTTTAAACAGTTAAACGATCTGATTACTAATACAAACTGGGATTTTTTAAACAATGGCGATGTAAATGAATGTTGCTTAAAGTTTAACAATACGTTTCTAAGTTATGCAAAAGAGTGCATACCTAACAAATATGTTTTAATCTGACCTAATGACAAACCTTGGTTTGACTCGGATATTAGAAAACTAATCAAACAGAGAGATAAGATAAGGAAAAAAGCTATGCATTCAAACAACGCATCCGATGGGAACGAGTTGAAGAAAAAAAGAAACAAAGTTAATAATTATATTAAACAAACCAAAACAAATTTCTATAACAACATTGAAGAAACCTTAGTAGACGCGGAGAAAACAAACAAACGTAAATACTGGAAATTAGTAAAGAATTTAGTTAAAGAAAACAAAGGTAGTGACATAGTCCCACCACTTATTACGACTCTCCCTAATGGAGACGTAAATTATGCATTAACTGAAAAAGAAAAAGCTAACTGCTTGAACTCATATTTTTCATCCATATCAAATGTCGATGACTCAAATGCCACACTTCCGATTTATGAAAGTAAAACGAATATAAAACTTAAAGATGTTCATATCTCAGAATTAGATATTTTGGACGTTTTAAAAAATATTGATGTAAACAAAGCAAACGGCCCAGATGGTATAAGTCACAAAATGTTGAAAGAAACGGCTTCGTCTATTGTCAAACCATTAGCTATTATGTTTAATAGGTCATTTCAAGAAGGCATATTTCCATCAGTATGGAACATTGCTAATGTTATCCCACTATTCAAGAAAGGGAGGACTGAAGAACCAAACAATTATAGGCTGATATCACTGTTAAACTGTCAAGGGAAAGCTATGGAAAGAATTATTTATGAACATATCCATAACCACTTACATTTCAACAAACTTATATTACCTAACAAGTGTAGTGTGGCTTTAGACCAAATCAACTTATAGAAATTTACAATCAAATATGCCAGACACTAGATTCAAAACAAAGTATGTGTATGATATTCTGCGATATTTCGAAAGCCTTTGACAGGGTTTGGCATAAAGGTCTATTGTTTAAACTTAGGCAAAATGGTATCAATGGCAACCTTCTGAAATGGGTGGAAAATTATTTAACAAACAGAACACAAAAGGTTGTATTGGGTTCTACTACATCTCTTAGTGAGTGCATTCATTCTGGAGTTCCTCAAGGGTCAATACTTGGACAGTTATTTTTTCTAGTATATGTTAATGACATAGCAGACCACTTATTAAGCATAACTAGGTTATTCGCTGATGATACATCTTTAGCTCAAACGACATCAACAATTGCAGACTTGGAAGGTATACTAAATCACGATCTTTACATGATATCAGAATGGTCAAAAAGATGGTTAGTCACCTTCAATCCTAACAAAACAGAAGTACTTTTCTTTAGCACCAATAGAAATCAAAGCAATCCTGTATTATATTTCGAAGGAACTCGGTTACCTTTTAGTGAAAGCCATAAGCACTTAGGACTAACATTAAGCAATAATGGAAAATGGTACGAGCACGTAGACATTATTTTCAAATCGGCTTCAAAAGTGCTAAATCTAATGAAAGCTTTAAAATTTAAAATCAATAAGGACACCTTAAACCAGATCTATATATCATACATGAGACCTCAATTAGAATATGCTGCGGTGGAATGGGACAGTTGCACTGAATTTGAAAAAGATAAATTAGAAAAATTACAGTACGAGGCAGCTCGAGTTGTAACAGGTCTAACACGATCAGTTTCTTTAAATAAATTAAGAGAAGAAATAGGATGGATACCTTTAAAAGACAGAAGAAAAATGCAAAAACTCGTTATAATGTATAAATACAAAAATGGTCTATTACCCGAACAGTTTAGTACAATCTTCCCGAGAACAGTCGGCGAAGAAAATCGTTATAATTTAAGAAATGCTGATAATTTTACTGTAATGGCCAGACGTACAGCTTTATTTTCAATCTCTTTTGTACCATCTAGTGTTGATATATGGAATGCACTACCCGAACACTTACAACACGCTCCAACCTTGTTTTAAGAATAGACTCAAGTCTTCACTGTTCAAACAAAAAGATGTACCCATGTTTTATCATAAAGGTTCGCGTAGCTTAACTGTTTACCATGCTCGTATAAGAAATGGCTGCAGCAACTTGAACGCAGACTTATATAATAACCATTTAAGGGAAAATGCGAATTGCGATTGTCAAACTGGAATTGAAAACGCTGAACACTACTTTTTTCATTGTCCTTTGTTTCAAAATCAAAGAATAACCCTATTCAGAGAAACACGACAATACCATCCTTTAAATGCGAAAACACTGCTAATAGGTAAAGAAAATCTGATTGAAAGTGATAACTTAATTATTTTCAACTCAGTACAGAAATTTATAAAGAATACTAAAAGATTTCAAACCGGCCATTAGTATTAATCAAACAACAAAACAAGAGTACTCTTTGAATTTATTGAAATACTATATAGAATGTCTATGTTTACAAATTAACGCTTAGTCTGCAAATAGAAAGAGAGGTTCTGGTCGTTCACTAGACACGAGCACCACAGGCTTGCATGAGTACGTTGTATAAATGATGATATTGTATTTTTATGTATCTTTATGTATGTAATTTGCATTTATTCATTTAAATGCGTTGTAAACTAATTGTAGCCATAAAATGAATTTTCGGTAAATACCATGTATTGGGGAGAGCCGTTTCATAATGTGGAAAGCACTTGTGGCTCAAACCAAATTGCTATGTACATTTTGGCAATAAATTATGTTTAAACCAATTCATTTCGCCAATATTCCTGATACAGTGTTCAGATAGGTGTATTTCTGGAGGATTATATATTCATTGTTATCATTAACCCGTAACCTGCTAATCACGACTAATGTCGCTTTTGCAAACAGCATAGAGCCAGATCAGACAGAACAGAACATGCCGTCTGATCAGGCTCTATGCTGTTTGCTATTCTGATAGTGGAGCTAAAACACTGAATTGCAAACAACATAGATCCTGATTAGAGGCTGCACTACGCCGCGCGGCTGATCTCGATCTTTGTTATTTGCACATTCCGTTTAATTGATTCAGTAGGTTACGGGTTAAGATAAAACAGAATTGCAATGAGACCACAAGTTGCTTATTTCAAGGTTTACTAACGCACCAGCCCTATTTTTCCGACAAACGCAAATAAAATACCCTCTGACAATTTGTATTTTTATCAGACGACTGTACCTATTCCCGAATAGAATCATAAAATAAAATTTACCCTTTCGCTAATTTCAGTCCAATATGACAATTAGTTTTATTTGTCCAATGAAATTTAAGTGTATAAATTCTAGTCTTAACCCTTTCAACACCACAGACCTCTATATAGGCTTACAAAAAGTGTAGATCCAGATGAGCCGGCTCGTGACGAGCCGTCTCATCAGGATCTGCACTTTTTGCAAGTAGTATTACTAATTTTAGACAAAATTACCCATCTTGATAAATGAACTGGTCCGAATGTAATTTTCTTATTCATTTATTGGTCTAAGAATATCATGGACCAGTCCATGTCAGTTACTTGGTGTTGAAAGAGTTAATCATTTGAATGCTTAGATGTGTAACAATGTAGAACATAATTCAAGAGTCAATCACATGTGCGTTCTGTTCCAATATGGTGGCCGTTCTTGTTCCAAGTGATTATTGTTGTCAGCCATCAGCAAATTGCAAATAAATAATTCAGATGGCAAAAATATAAATTATTCAGTAAGACTGATAAAAACTCCATTTTTGGGACAAAATGGCCGATGAATTTGTCCAAACTTGACCTCGAAACTGCCCATAGTATGAACAGACAAAAGTGTCTTGAAGATGCTTGATGCTACATAATAATTAATAAGCATTTATTTAATCCGAGTCTTGCACATGCTTTTCTTTCATAGCACATGCTGACTTATAATAAGAGACATCTGTAATTTTCTATTACCTCCCTTGGCAGATAAAGTCTGATTTATTCCAAAATGTGAATAGTTCCTTTTAGTTAGAATCCTTTGTTTTTACTGTTGTTCCATAACCAGATGTTGCGGTATGATAAATGTGATTTTATCAAAAACGAGTTAAATAAGTGATAACATTATTGTACAAATAAGTACCCATTGCATATAGTGTAGGAGATATGTTGAGATATAGTAATTTAATAATCATATGAAGCGATAATGGGATAACATTGCTAGCATGTTGTGCAAAGGAATCAATGATAAAAACAGAGGAAAACACTTAATAGGACCTACCTACTTTTAGGGAATATTCAAGGGCAGTAACTGACCGATGTCTCTCATTATACAAAGTGTAAATGCTAAACACAACACAGCCATCAGTATCAACCATCGCTTAAATGGTACATAGTAATGGTGGGTATGGAATGAGAGACATTGCTGGCTTTTCTATTACCTCCCTTGGCAGATAAAGTCTGTATTATCCCGAAAAGTATATCAGTCCGTTTAGTTGGAATCCTTTGTTTTTACAGTTGTTCCCAATCCAAATGATGCAGTATGGTAAATGTGATTTTATCAAAATCAAGTTAATTATTACCCTTTGGATATATTGTAGGATGTTTGTCGAAATATGGTAATTTAATAATTAGAACATGAGAAAGTGGATGAAAATTGATAGCAATTTGCGCAAAGGAAACAATGATAAAAACAGAGGAAGGCACTTAAGAGGATCTATATACATTTAGAGAATATTCCGGGGCAGCTGGACTGGTAATCCAGGGATCGCAGGTTCGATCCCCCGTCTGACCCTAATAAAATTAACAGTCTTTCAGATGGGACGTTAAACCGAGGTCTCGTGTCGGTGCTTTACACCGTGCACGTAAAAGAACCAGAGGAGATTCTGGAATGAGTCTCTGTCTGTATCATGCACTATCCTCCAAAATCTAAAATAACTAATCTCTTCAGGAGGCGTCGCTCATATGGGCAACCGGTAGCGACGATAAATAAATGTAAAACACACACGGGGCAGCGACTGACCGACATCTCTCATTATTTAGGCACACATTGTGCAGGAAAAGTTGCAGGGGGCCATAAGTGACGATGGCAAATATTGTTTAAAAGGACATATTTACCAATTTATACTCTATCAATCAGTTGATAAAAATCGAGAAAGTTTCTGGGCTGAGAGTATGCGACAGTTATTGTGAATGTTAATATATATCATTATTTATCATTTCACTTAAAGCAGCATTACATCGTATGAAATATTTGAAAAATTCAAATTTTACGTATGGGTAGCAATGCTGCTACACATTCTAACATTATACTTTGTATGCTTATGTTCATTTGGTAAACAGTGTTTTTTGCGATAAAACAAACTCGAAATCGAAAGTATGACTTTCCGAGTCGATCGGTCACGCACTTGTTTACAACCGGAACGCATCGTCCGCACTTGTTTGCATTCGGAATGCATCATCCCCATTTGTCCCACGTTGTCTTTTTAATTAAATTACTTGATATGTTGATTCATACCTCTGTTAGCTAAGTCTTTTAGGGACATTTCTACATCCCCGCGAGGGGTTCGACATTAGAGGGAGATATATAGTCTTTCATGTTCAACATATATACGTTGTTTTCTACATCCTCTGTTGCTTCACGCGTGCGCGCTGTGCGTGCTTACATTTCGTGTGTTGATAAACAAATTCGCGTATACGACGGTTTATCGTTTCTGAGCAACTATTTCAATTTTTGTAAACACACACACATTAGTATTTATATTTTACCCAAAGCATCCTTTATTACGATGTAATGCTGCTTTAAACTTTTACACATATGAAACAAATCTATCCAATCTTGCCTGCCATTGTCAAATCCCCCGTGCCATTCTGGAAATTTGAATTTATCAATCACGAAATTGATTAACACATTTCATTCTGGATACATTTAAAGGCTTTTGCAAACAACATAGATCCAGATCAGCCGCAGCGTGACGCTGCGTGCTGATCAGGATCTATGTTGTTTGCTACATAGCCAAGTGTCTTAGCAAGATCTTCTGAATAGCATAGAGCCTGATCAGACGGCTGTATGTTCTTTACAAATACTGTTTGAACGGTATCCAGAATGAAATGGGTTACATAGATAATCCTTAAAGGTCTGGTAAATATTTGAAGGACAACTTACTGATAAGAAGTGAAAGCGGAGCACATTGGCAATACCGAGGGCCTTCAGCTGTAGTATGACGGGAGCAAGGTCAGCACGCTGCATCTCCGGCATCGTTGCCGCTGGCAACACGTCATAATCTGACTCTGAAGTAAGTCAACACAGTGTGTACTGGTAAATAAGACAAACGTTAAAGCTAAATGCAACCTCCACATTATTTACTTTAATAAATTCAATTTGATGAAATGTATATTAGCTGATGAATATTACATACCACAGTCTAGATATTACATACCACAGTCCAGATATTACATACTGCAGTCTAGATATTACATACCACAGTCTAGATATTACATACCAGTCTAGATATTACATACTGCAGTCTAGATATTAGATACCACAGTCTAGATATTACATAGCACAGTCTAGATATTACATAGCACAGTCTAGATATTACATAGCACAGTCTATATATTACATAGCACAGTCTATATATTACATACCACAGTCTAGATATTACATACTGCAGTCTAAATATTGCATACTGCAGTCTAGATATTACATACCAGTCTAGATATTACATACCACAGTCTAGATATTACATACTGCAGTCTAGATATTACATACCACAGTCTATATATTACATACCACAGTCTAGATATTACATACCACAGTCTAGATATTACATACCAGTCTAGATATTACATACCACGGTCTAGATATTACATACAACAGTCTAGATATTACATACTACAGTCTAGATATTACATACCACAGTCTAGATATTACATACCACAGTCTAGATATTACATACCACAGTCTATATATTACATACCACGGTCTAGATATTACATACCATGGTCTAGATATTACATACCACGGTCTAGATATTACATACCACGGTCTAGATATTACATACCACAGTCTAGATATTACATACCACAGTCTAGATATTACATACCACAGTCTATATATTACATACCACAGTCTATATATTGCATACCAGTCTAGATATTACATACTGCAGTCTAGATATTACATACCAGTCTAGATATTACATACCACAGTCTAGATATTACATACCACAGTACAGTCTAGATATTACATACCACATATTACATATCACAGTCTAGATATTACATACCACAGTCTAGATATTTCTCACAAATGTTTTAGCTGGAATGGTCATGACTAAAAAATTGTTATATGTTATAGTTCGGGTTTTACGCCTGCATCAGCACCATTTTGGGCTATATCGCTGGCGGGCAGTTTACCTAACAACACCTTTCCTGGGCAGGCTACAGCGGTTAACAAGTACTTGGGTGCACCAACCTCCGTAAGAAACTGCCAACTTTTTCATATAAATGAGACACGATCTGAGCGGGGCTCGAACCCGTGACCATCAGTGATGATAGGTTACAGTGGTATACAAGTCAGCGACCGTAACCACTCGACCACGGAGGCGGACGACCAAATAAAAAAAAAATGTGTATGTATATGTATGTATGTATGTATGTATAAGGATACCGGTATAAAGTCTGTAAGCTTTGCCGGCTCTCACACGCCCTGCTCTACCAGCTCTCTGATTGGCCGAGGCCTGTGATACAGGAACTATCACCAGTGATTCTGAAGAACAAAGGTACCGATATAAAATCTATACTGACACGCCCAATCTTACCAGCTCTCTGATTGGCCTAGGCCTTTGCCAGCGTATCAGTAACCAATGATTTTGAAGAATAGAGATACCAATACCAAATCTGTACTAATAATCAATGTTCTATCAGCCCTCTGATTGGCTGAGACCCGAGAGATAGGAATTATCACCAATGAATTTGAAGCATAAATGTAAAAATGAATGGTGTTTTACGGCGCATCGACATCTAAGGTCATGTAGCGCGCATTAAAGTTATGTTTATTGTCGAGTTTATGAAATAAAATTCTATATAAGTATAGGCATTACGTAAAAATTAATACTAAGAAGTTATAAAGACGTACGATTAATTACAGGTAATATATGAATGAATGATTACTGCAAAGGCATGATTAACAATTGATATCACAGCTTATTATAAATTCCTATTGCCTTGATAAATGATATGATGGACTCTACTCTGATAGAGTCGAAGAGTTTTTTAATGTTGTCCACATTGTAGTACTGCAACCGGATTGGTTGAAGGTCAACACAGTGTATTAAGATATGCTCCACCGTGTATAGAGTATTGCATGGGATACATTCTGGTGCATCATCTCGTGACAACAGCCATGAATGTGATATTCGAGAATGACCAATCCTGAGACGGGCAAGAATGACTTCTTCTCGACGAATAGGCCTGTAAATTGGGCACCATTTTTTGTACATAAATGTACTAATATCAAATCTGTACTGACACGCCCAATTATACTAGCTCTCTGATTGGCCAATGCTTCTGAAGAGTAAAGCTACTGATATAAAACCGTGTTCAGACATTCCATTCACAGACGGTTCTGTAGTCCAGTGGTAACGCACTGGACTGGTAATCCAAGGAAACCTGCGATCCCCTGTCTGACCCTAATAAAATTAACAGTCTTTCAGATGGGACGTTAAACCGAGGTCTCGTGTCAGTGCTTTACACCATGCACGTAAAAGAACCAGAGGAGACTCTGGAATGGGTCTCTGTATGTATCATTGCACTATCCTCCAAAAATCTAAAATGACTAATCTCTTCAGGAGGCATCGCTCATATGGGCAACTGGTAGCGACGATAAATAAATGTAAAACACACACCATGACGTATCAGATTTCTGATTGGTCATGGCCTAGTGACACAGTAATTATCACCAATACTTGTGAAGCGTAAATCATGTACCGACCTTCCATGAATTATCAGCTTTCTGATTGGCCATGGCCTGGTGACACAGTAATTATCACCAATACTTGTGAAGCGTAAATCATGTACCGACCTTCCATGAATTATCAGCTTTCTGATTGGCCATGGCCTGGTGACACAGTAATTATCGAGTGCTTGGAGTGTAGGACATAAGCCCCCCCGGACAAAAGCCCTCCCATGATTTTTGACACGGGCGGACAAAAGCCCCCCCATAGAAAAACCAAGGGAGGACAAAAGCCCCCCCATTCAAATTCATGGTAGGACAAAAGCCCCCTCATAGAAACAAAAGCCCCCCTATTCACATTCAGGGTAGGACAAAAGCCCCTCTATCACTGACATTGTTTCCTAAGTATTGACAAGTAAGACATTGAGTGACATGTACCTTTTATATTGGCAAAACATATATATATAAAAATTAAAAATAATTAGATACTTACATTTAAATCGGTCACTACGGCACCTTTGCATTTCTGACTCTTACGTTTCGAACATTCCCAACGTATGGATGATTTAGACTCCTTCTTCTTTGTATACATAAATCCATTGAAACACAACTTAACCTGGCCCTTGTTAGAGGTAAGAAACTCCATAATGGAACCTTATGAACCTCACCATGTTTACTGAACTTTATATACATACTTTAATTAACACATTTAATGTCTGAGTTTACTTGAGTGAGATATCTCCTAATTATCAACTCAAAATTAAATTAGCCTGATTAACATGGTGAAAGAACATCAAAGAAACCAATTTAAAACCAATTATATGAGTGAGATATTTCCTAATTATCAACTCAAAATTAAATTAGCCTGATTAACATGTTGAAAGAACATCAAAGAAACCAATTTAAAACCAATTATAATAAAATTAGCATGATTACAGACATTAACCAATTATCCAATTATTCAAAACATCAGTTGACTAATCACATAATCACGAAGAAGATCAATGGGATTAGTTGATTAATCATGTTATACGATAGAGATCAATGTGATTAGGCATTGCATTTTGATAAATGGGGTGGGGGAGGGGCGGGGGGTTGTCCTACCCTGGATATGCATGGGGGGGCTTTTGTCCTCCCTTGGTTTTTCTATGGGGGGGCTTTTGTCCTACCCTGAATGTGCATGGGGGGGCTTTTGTCCTCCCTTGGGTTTTCTATGGGGGGGCTTTTGTCCTACCCTGAATTTGAACGGGGGGGCTTTTGTCCTCCTGTGGCAAAAAAGATGGGGGGGGGCTTTTGTCCGGGGGGGCTTCTGTCCGTATCCCGTAATTATCACCAATACTTGTGAAGCGTAAATCATGTACCGACCTTCCATGAATGATCAGCTTTCTGATTGGCCATGGCCTAGTGATACAGTAATTAACACCAATACTTGTGAAGCGTAAATGTACGGTGTACGGTGAACATACTCAATATGGATTATTTATTTCATTCTCTATTCAATATGTCTATCCGTTCTCCATCTACGATATATATTCAGCTACATAGTATTTCTGTTGCAAATAAATTACAGCGTCTTTATTTAGTCAATCCCAGTATGACAGTTACCTGCACTTACTTGCGCATTTCCACTAGTCGTTATGCACTAATACATGTGTATTCAGCAGGGTTCATTCTAAGTCAGATTTGAAGTGGGAGAAGTGAGAAAGCGCGCGATCGTGTTCTTAAATGGTGTTATTTAATAAATTTGAAATATGGTTAAAATGCACTGTATGACCATTAAATACAACGTTTTAATATGAGTGCTTTATAATGGGCCAGTGTATCTTACTGGCCAAAATTTGTATGAAAATTGTAACAGTATTTAAAAAAAAAAAATATATATATATAACTCCGCCATGGACGGTCCTAAGCCCGACTGAGAAAGGAGGAAGGTTGTGCGTAGGGCCAGCACCCCTACCACGTAAAACAACAACTCGCTACAGAAACCAACACCACAGCAACTACTACGGAGGATTTACGGTATCGACCAAGAGGAGAGCGTATGAAACAGAGCAATCTGTGGACAAATCTTCTCTCCCCTAAGAACGTCTCACGGATCGGATTTTGGAATGTAAGAACACTATACGAAACGGGAAAAGCGGCTCAGGTGTCCAGAGAGATGGATAGATATAAAATAGATATGTTAGGACTAAGTGAGGTACGTTGGACCACAGCAGGAAAGGTTACTTTGGCAACAGGACACACGCTTCTATACTCTGGACCAGCAAATGAGAACGATGCACATCGCAACGGAGTTGGACTCATGCTTACCAAGAAAGCGTACAAATGTCTTTTGGAATGGGAACCAATAAGTGACAGACTACTGACCGCCAGATTTCACTCTAAATTTCAAGAAGTTACCATCGTCC
>CM026395.1:11325378-11342878 GCA_014843695.1 Archivesica marissinica
ATATATATATAGGCCACACAGTATGTCGTCCACTGTATATATATAGGCCACACAGTATGTCGTCCACTGTATATATATATAGGCCACACAGTATGTCGTCCACTGTATATATATAGGCCACACAGTATGTCGTCCACTGTATATATATAGGCCACACAGTATGTCGTCCACTGTATATATATAGGCCACACAGTATGTCGTCCACTGTATATATATATAGGCCACACAGTATGTCGTCCACTGTATATATATAGGCCACACAGTATGTCGTCCACTGTATATATATAGGCCACACAGTATGTCGTCCACTGTATATATATAGGCCACACAGTATGTCGTCCACTGTATATATATATAGGCCACACAGTATGTCGTCCACTGTATATATATAGGCCACACAGTATGTCGTCCACTGTATATATATAGGCCACACAGTATGTCGTCCACTGTATATATATAGGCCACACAGTATGTCGTCCACTGTATATATATATAGGCCACACAGTATGTCGTCCACTGTATATATATAGGCCACACAGTATGTCGTCCACTGTATATATATAGGCCACACAGTATGTCGTCCACTGTATATATATAGGCCACACAGTATGTCGTCCACTGTATATATATATAGGCCACACAGTATGTCGTCCACTGTATATATATATAGGCCACACAGTATGTCGTCCACTGTATATATATATAGGCCACACAGTATGTCGTCCACTGTATATATATATAGGCCACACAGTATGTCGTCCACTGTATATATATATAGGCCACACAGTATGTCGTCCACTGTATATATATATAGGCCACACAGTATGTCGTCCACTGTATATATATATAGGCCACACAGTATGTCGTCCACTGTATATATATATAGGCCACACAGTATGTCGTCCACTGTATATATATATAGGCCACACAGTATGTCGTCCACTGTATATATATATAGGCCACACAGTATGTCGTCCACTGTATATAGGGTAATTTAGCTTTGCATGAATAGTTATTAACCATTAACCTGCCGAATTTGTTTGAACGGATTGTGCAAACAACATAGATCCAGATCAGCGGAACACCGCGTCTGATCAGCAACGTGTTTTAGCTTCATTTTATGAATAGCAAACAACATAGAGCCTGATCAGACGGCACGTCCTGTGTCGTCTGATCTTGCTCTATGCCGTTTGCAAAAGCGACTTTAGTCGTGATTGGCACGTTACGGGTTAATACTGTATTCTTAGACACATTGATCAAACACATTTCTATAGTACGGTTGCGATTCAAACTATTTAAATTTTTGATTAATCTATTTCGAGACCTCATTCCAAATGGAACCCATCGCCATTCGAGGGAAAGTAGCGGAAATAGTGGCATACGCGCATTCTGTTTTACCGGATACAACGTCATATCCACGTGGACCCTGTATAGTCATATTCTTGCTCCGTATATCCCTCCTAATCTATTTTGAATACACGTGTTTTAATTTATCTTTCCTGCAATGTCATTTTAGATGTTTCTGTTACCATTATTTCTGTTGGGGTGTGTAAAGCAGATGCGACTAGCGCAATTATATATCGGCACTTACCAGTGAGTGTGCCAACAGAGGTCTGGCATTGATTTCGTATGTCCCACCATCGGCTTGCACTGATGTTAACCATTTTCTGTACTTCTTGTTGAGTTTATACCTATTCTGGATGCACACTTGGAACACAACCACTAATAAAAACAAATATCTTCTGTTAACTCTATTGTATGCTTTACGAATGAATGAATTCAATTATTATTGCCTGTGAATACAGTAACCATTTTTTTATCTACCATGCCAATATTCTATTATGAAAATACTGCGAAACTAATTTGGCTTAGATGGAAGTATTTTAATTATGAAACGGCAGATATGTCTCGATTTCCTGTAAGAAGAAATACTGGTACCAAGCCGTCATCTGAAGCGAATATTTCGCATTATTGCATAGATATGAATTTCAGTCTATGTTTGCTCTTATTTGCATACCACAATACTGTCTACCACCCAGGTCCATACGCTGTATTCTCCAGCCTGATATTACGTTTGTTGGTTTGATACGATCACGAGCCGGTATCAAACCAGAAATATCCGTATCATAACTAGTTCTCGAGAAAATAACGCATTCGCACCCAGTGCTAGTTTGTTTACTTGCGTATCGTAGCATATCAGTGTTTCAAATTTGATAGATAACTGATGTTTGTAGTTTCGTGATAATATTTCAATCGTTTTCGTGTATTACTAATTCAGTAATTGTGAATTTATTCGGATAAATGGATAACTGTTAGCATGATTTCGATTATTAAATTATTAAATGTTCAAATTCATATCAGGGTAATAAGGACGATATTATGTAGCTAGTTTCATATCAGCCTAGGTATCGACCCTCGGTAGGTTGATATCAGCCTTCGACATTCGGTCTCAGGCTGATATAACGTTACCACTGGTCGATACCTATGCTGATATGAAACTAGCCACGTAATAGCATCTAAGTATCTTGTCCCTGTATGGACGTGACGAGTCTATATCAACTTCTGGATAATGCTTCATCCAGACAGTTTACCATAATGTGATACTCATGGACGTAGCGTATTCTTAGACAACGACTAAGTCACATGGTCCAATGAAAAAGCCACCTTTCTCGCTTCTAAATCGTATAGACGCAACCTACTTATGTACATGGTCTAAGTCAGATAGATCAACTCATTGGCCCGTCTTAACGAAATATATATATTTTTATATTTTTCATATATATTTCGTTAAGATGGGCCTGTGTAGAGGTGCATTTAAGTTATATACCATGTTGATTGGGGGTGTACTGCTGTGTAGAGGTGCATATAAACTACATACCATGTTGAATAGGGGATGTACTCCTGTGTAGAGGTGCATATAAACTACATACCATGTTGATTAGGGATGTACTGCTGTGTAGAGGTGCATATAAACTACATACCATGTTGATTGGGGTGTACTGTTGTGTATAGGTGCATATAAACTACATACCATGTTGATTGGGGATGTACTGCTGTGTAGAGGTGCATATAAACTACATACCATGTTGATTGGGGATGCACTGCTGTGTAGAGGTGCATAAAAACTACATACCATGTTGATTGGGGATGTTAGTTGGTCTGTTTCTGTCTTGGTTTGTGTAGATACAAAGGCCATTGTCAGTAGCACTGAAAAAGAACCACGAATTCGAATGTATATGTGAAATGTAATAATAATGCTTTCAATGATGGATAATTATTCCATGTTTCTCCAAGAAATGAGTGTTGGTATTAGTGTACATTGCACTATGCACTCTACACGGCATCAATAGATACTCATATATATCACAATCTCACATCTAACAACATGTTGCGATGTGGATACATCCACACAGAGGATCTTCACGTGTCGATTCTGGTCTCCCCGTTATATACAGTAGTATACTGCTATAAATAGATACTATGATGCTTAGCCTCAGCTCGTCTAGTGCCTTTGTGAGTGATGGGGGCTAAAGTCGCACAAACGACCATCACCTAGCCAGCTGGCTAGTTTGATCACATGATCTATTTGGACACCCACCCGCAGTGGAATAATTCCAACCTACACACGTGATTGCAAAGTGAATGAACTTTAAACTTCAGAAAGGATACCCCGTTTGGAAAGTGCAACACAAGTTTTGATATCATAATTGGACAGTTCCAACAACCAAGCTGAATTTTGTATAATTTGCAAACAATTGTCAAATTACGGAATTGTACAGGTGCACGTTGTATGTATGGATGCTGCTCAGCTTGACTTCCTCCACGGAAAGTGAGCGACGTTGATGTTATTGTTATCAAGAGAGTACAATGAATGTGCTTACTCTACATTGCTATGTGACGCATGCTATTAGTGTGACGATGAATGGAGAACATACAGGAGATATGTCTGTATTATATGGATACATAATGTCTTTTACAGAAAATTCCTCTTTAGCAGATATAATGTTATATACAGTGTATCCATAAAAAACATACCAAAACACCTGTCATCATATGTGTCTATTTCTTATCTTGTGAACAGCCGTTGTTTGCTTGTTATGCGCGTTTAGAGGTGCACCGACAGGCCATATGACGGCTACCAAGCCGGTAACGGTGGAGTAAGTCACCGAATGCCCTTTCAAGCAGTATGTCAGGCACGAACGGCCACACGGATAGACCCACCTATCTTCCACAACTTGGCACAAGTCGGCACAACTTGGCACAAGCCTGTCGGATAACTTCCTCACATGAAATAATTGGATACCCCATCCGGATTCGAACAGACAGCGCACAGCGATGAGGGCCAACTGATTCAAAGTCAATGCAATTAACCACTCGACGTGGTCTACCCCATTAGTCAACGTGAAGAAAGTTGGAATTTTGGAAGTTATAATATTTGCAATAGGTCACTATGATATGTGGTTACATATCTAACATATAGCCGCGAGTTGCCACAACAAATGATAGCCCACAGTTCACCCAAAATGAAGGACTAATAACGTAAGGAAAGTCAGTGGGGACAAAAACACGAGATTATATGTTATATTTCTGGTTTTACGCCTGCATCAGCACCATTTTGGGCTATATCGCCGGCGTGCAGTTTATCTAACAAAACCTTTCCTGGGCAGGCTCCAGCGGTTAACCAGTACTTGGGTACACCAACCTCCGTAAGAAACTGCTAACTTTTTCATATAAATGAAACACGGTCTGCGCGGGGCTCGAACCCGTGACCATCAGTGATGATAGGTTACATTGGTATACAAGTCAGTGACCTTAACCACTCGACCACGTAGGCGGACAAAAAAAACAAAAACAAAACAACACGAGATACATTTTG
Source organism: Archivesica marissinica (assembly GCA_014843695.1). Lineage (NCBI taxonomy): Eukaryota > Metazoa > Mollusca > Bivalvia > Venerida > Vesicomyidae > Archivesica > Archivesica marissinica. Next base: position 11,330,255 of record CM026395.1, read on the forward strand.
GCTGATATGGATGGGAACGACGTGAATTGAGAATTGCGTGAACAAAGATTACTGGATATAGCACAAACTGAAGGACAATGTCACATTTCCACTTAACATGGATTCCGTGTCACGCGGTCTGCAACCGTTATTTACTTTCGTACATACGGCAAACATTGGAAATGACAAAGCGACGATTGACTTTAGGTATTTGTTGCTGCGGACAGACAACACTATCTGATAGTATGCATCAACGGGAACTACTATTTATTTCTGACATGTGGGAAATGAACGACTGATTTCCAGGCAATTATGTCTAGATATACGGTTTTGCAACGACTTCTTTAGCTACATTGTCGCTTAATAATATTGTATTTTGTTTCAGTTTGGGTTTAAAGTCGCACTGGCAGCTTAGGTCAAATAATAATAATAATAAATAGTTATTACGAGAGATCGAGAAAAGTTAATCTACCATGAAGGCCATCAACATAATTATATACAACTCGCATGCAATTAAACTATAGGAATATAGGTGAAAACTGCACATTATATTAAAGCTAAAAAGTAGAAAAAAGATCTAGTTTAGTTTAAACATATTTTATTCAGTTCATTCAATATATATACGGTATATAAATACAACAGGATATCTGAAATGGATTGGAAAACAAGCTGAGAGCTTATGTAAATTCATTTCCATGAGGATGTTACACTATACAGTTGTTAGCATTGAGAGCGGTTAGTGAGACAAAACGATCTATAATATGTTATGGAATATGGTGATATATGGAATTGCAACTCTCTCACGATTATTGGTGGACGAAGACCCGGGTGCCCATACGAGCAGTATTTCAGGCTATGTTCGGGTAGAACCACCTACACTCCAGCTGGATAGTTTCATCCCATGAAATAATTCGGTACCTCATTGGGATTCGAATATACAGCGGTGAAGGACAGGAGTATTTGCTCTATACATACATATACAAACAATCAACATTTGTACACACTCATGTGTGTTTTACGTTTATTTATCGTCACTACCGGTTGCCCATATGAGCGACGCCTCCTGAAGAGATTAGTCATTTTAGATTTTTGGAAGATAGTGCAATGATACAGACAGAGACCCATTCCAGAATCTCCTCTGGTTCTTTTACGTGCACGGTGTAAAGCACCGACACGATACCTCGGTTTAACGTCCCATCTAATAAGACTGTTAATTTTATTAGGGTCAGACGGGGGATCGATCCCTGGATTACCAGTCAAGCGTGTTACCACTGGACTACAGATCCGTCTGTTACACACTCATTCAGATATTTTTTAATTTATATAAGCGGAAGAAATCAACAATGATGGTTGGACATACGTTTAACCGTTTATTTTCAATTTAAGTGTATTTAACGTCGCTACCTGTTTCCCATATAAGCGACTGGCAGTTTACCTTTCCCGGGTTGGCTCCTGTGGTTAACCAGTACTTGGTGCACCAAACTCCGTACGAAACTGCCAACTTTTTTTATATAAAGAGACACGTTCTGAGCGTGGAGCTAGAACTCGTGACCATCAATGATGATAGGTTACAGTGGTATACATAGTCAGCGACCGTAACCACTCGACCACGGAGGCGGACTATTCTAATGGTTAATACATATGAACAGTTAGTAATGACATTAGTTCGTAAATAGAATATTAATGAAGTAATTAAACCTTGATAACTCGACCACGGAGGCGGACTACATTAACCGTAGCTACAAAAGGAACAATATACACTAAGCATATAGCACAGACGGATATGTAGTCGAGTGGTTAACACGTTGGACTGGTAATCCAGGGATTGCAGGTTCGATCCCCCATCTGACCATAAGAAAATTAAGTCTTTCAGATGGGGCGTTAAACCGAGGTCTCGTGTCGGTGCTTTACACCGTGTACGTAAAAGACCCAGAGGAGACTCTGGAATGGATCTCCGTCTGTATCATTGCACTATCCTCCAAATACCTAAAATGACTAATCTCTTCTGGAGGCGTCGCTCATATGGGTAACCAGTAGCGACGAGAAACGTAAAACACACATAATCATATAGCCGAATACCGACATGTAAATACATAAATATCAATGACTAACTTAGCTTCTGCAAAGATGTAGTTCATATACACGTACCGTTTATATACAAGTATAACCGCTTCGTGATCTGTAACAAACGTGTTTGACAGAAAGCACATGCCTTAACCGCGGGCTATGGTGTATACTAGGCGACTGAGTTACTGTATTGTTGTGATCAGAACAGAGATACTATTTTCTAAATTAACCCTTAACTTGCCGAATAAAGTGGACAGAAATGTGCAAACAACATAAATCCAGATCAGCCGCGGATCTGTGTTATTTGCTATTCAAACAAGCCATTTAGCTCCACTATCCGAATAACAAACAGGATAGAGCCCGATCAGACGTTATACTTTGTTTGTTTGGTGCCTTATGTATACAATCTCAAGTTTCTGCAATTTAATACATGTATAGACGAGCGGCAATGTTACTAGAATCTTAATTTTAAACTTTATTTATTTTACAACGATTGCGAAGTTCTAACAATTATATTAATTACTCTCGTTGGCGCGGATGAAAGCGTGTATGCGGTCATTCTTGTGGGAGGAAACCGGAATACCCGGAGAAAACCCACCTGTCCGATCTGTTGACCACCGTACCATCTCACATACTTCCCGGTCCGAGGATCTAACCCGGGTTACTTTGGTGAGAACCATTGCACTAATCGGACAGCTAAAATCGCAATGTTATTACAATGCCTACGTTGTGTGTATATCCTCTTGGCTTTAAGGAATGTGTTTTAAGTATGAGGAATATACTAAGTATAGTATTGTTTCAAAGCTATGGACTGTTGAACTACCCCGTGTGATGTAAACAACACATTATGTTTCAAAGCTATGTACTGTTGAACTATCCCCATGTGATGTAAACAACACATTATTGTTTCAAAGCTATGGACTGTTGAACTATCCCCGTGTGATGTAAACAACACATTATGCTTCAAAGCTATGGACTGTTGAACTATCCCCGTATGATGTAAGAAACACATTATGTTTGAAATAATCGATTTCAAAGCAATTGCAGACGTGAATGAATGAGAATATGTCATCATAATTTATGAGCATACCAACAAAGCACGTTTACTTTTAAAGATAGAAATTGCATCTATCAGGTCACTTACTTGAATTACATACGAAAGTGTTTCAAAGTTAATATCAGACAGTTGGCAGAAGTGTTTGTTTAATTTAGTTCCGTCTGTAATGATTTACAATCAAACATTTACGTTAGCTTAAATGTGCAGGTAATTATTATGATTTTCTTATGTCATGTGATGTAGTAGTCTTAATGGAGGTGCTATAGGTGTTTAGAATACGCACAGAATCGCACACGTTTGCTGTTGATATATTTTGCCGTTATAGAACTTTTCTTGATTATCCTAAAGCTAACGACATTACATTGAGGCGCCTACCCACACCACGCCAAACATATGTATGTAATACAAACTAGACAACCCATAACCGTAAGTTGCTACCCACACCACGCCAAACATATGGATGTAATACAAACTAGACAACCCATAACCTTAAGTCACTACCCACACGTAGACAAACATACATATGTAATACAAACTAGACAACCCATAACCGTAAGTTCCTACCCACACCACGCCAAACATATGGATGTAATACAAACTAGACAACCCATAACCTTAAGTCCCTACCCACACCACGCCAAACATATGGATGTAATACAAACTAGACAACCCATAACCGTAAGTTCCTACCCACACCACGCCAAACATATATATGTAATACAAACTAGACAACCCATAACCTTAAGTCCCTACCCACACCACGCCAAACATATGGATGTAATACAAAATAGACAACCCATAACCTTAAGTCCTACCCACACCAAGACAAACATATGTATGTAATACAAACTAGACAACCCATAACCTTAAGTCACTACCACACGTAGACAAACATACATATGTAATACAAACTAGACAACCCATAACCGTAAGTTCCTACCCACACCACGCCAAACATATGTATGTAATACAAACTAGACAACCCATAACCTTAAGTCCCTACCCACACCACGCCAAACATATGGATGTAATACAAACTAGACAACCCATAACCGTAAGTTCCTACCCACACCACGCCAAACATATATATGTAATACAAACTAGACAACCCATAACCTTAAGTCCCTACCCACACCACGCCAAACATATGTATGTAATACAAACTAGACAACCCATAACCTTAAGTCCCTACCCACACCACGCCAAACATATGGATGTAATACAAACTAGACAACCCATAACCTTAAGTCCCTACCCACACCACGCCAAACATATGTATGTTATACAAAATAGACAACCCATAACCTTAAGTCCCTACCCACACCACGCCAAACATATGAATGTAATACAAAATAGACTACCCATAACCTTAAGTCCCTACCCACACGTAGACAAACATATGTATGTAATACAAACTAGACAACCCATAACCTTAAGTTCCTACCCACATGTAGACAAACGTATGTATGTAGTATAAACTGTACAGCATTTAATCTTAAGGTCCCTACCCACACGTAGACAAACATATGTATGTAGTACAAACTGTACAACATTTAATCTTAAGGTCCCTACCCACACGTAGACAAACATATGTATGTAGTACAAACTGCACAACATTTAATCTTAAGGTCCCTACCCACACGACGACAAACATTTATATGTAGTACAAACTGTACAACATTTAATCTTAAGGTCCCTACCCACACGTAGACAAACATATATATGTAATTCAAACTAGACAACCCATAACCTTAAGTCCCTACCCACACCACGCCAAACATATGTATGTAATACAAACTAGACAACCCATAACCTTAAGTTCCTACTCACACGTAGACAAACATATGTATGTAATACAAACTAGACAACCCATAACCTTAAGTCCCTACCCACACCACGCCAAACATATGTATGTAATACAAACTAGACAACCCATAACCTTAAGTCCCTACCCACACCACGCCAAACATATGTATGTAATACAAACTAGACAACCCATAACCTTAAGTTCCTACCCACACGTAGACAAACATATGTATGTAATACAAACTAGACAACCCATACTCTTAAGGTCCCTACCCACACGTAGACAAACGTATATATGTAATAAAAACTAGACAACCCATAACCTTAAGTCCCTACCCACACCACGCCAAACATATGTATGTTATACAAAATAGACAACCCATAACCTTAAGTCCCTACCCACACCACGCCAAACATATGTATGTAATACAAAATAGAAAACCCATAACCTTAAGTCCCTACCCACACATAGACAAACATATGTATGTAATACAAACTAGACAACCCATAACCTTAAGTTCCTACACACATGTAGACAAACGTATGTATGTTGTATAAACTGTACAGCATTTAATCTTAAGGTCCCTACCCACACGTAGACAAACATATGTATGTAGTACAAACTGACAACATTTAATCTTAAGGTCCCTACCCACACGAAGACAAACATATGTATGTAACAAAACTGTACAACATTTAATCTTAAGGTCCCTACCCACACGAAGACAAACATATTATGTAAAAAACTGCAACATTAACTTAAGTCCCTACCCACACAGACAAACATATAATGAAATTCAAACTAGACAACACATAACCTTAAGTCCCTACCCACACCACGCCAAACATATGTATGTAATACAAACTAGACAACCCATAACCTTAAGTCCCTACCCACACCACGTCAAACATATGTATGTAATACAAACTAGACAACCCATAACCTTAAGTCCCTACCCACACCACGCCAAAATTGTATGTAATACAAACTAGACACCCATAACTTAAGTCCCTACCCACACCACGCCAAACATATGTATGTAATACAAACTAGACAACCCATAACCTTAAGTTCCTACACATACGTAGACAAACATATATATGTAATTCAAACTAGACAACCGATACCCTTAAGTTCCTACCCACACCACGCCAAGCATATGTATGTAATACAAACTAGACAACCCATAACCTTAAGTTCCTACCCACACCACGCCAAACATATGTATGTAATACAAACTAGACAACCCATAATCTTAAGTCCCTACCCACACCACGCCAAGCATATGTATGTAATACAAACTAGACAACCCATAACCTTAAGTTCCTACACACATGTAGACAAACGTATGTATGTAGTATAAACTGTACAGCATTTAATCTTAAGGTCCCTACCCACACGTAGACAAACATATGTATGTAGTACAAACTGCACAACATTTAATCTTAAGGTCCCTACCCACACGTAGATAAACATATGTATGTAGTACAAACTGTACAACATTTAATCTTAAGGTCCCTACCCACACGACGACAAACATATGTATGTAACACAAACTGTACAACATTTAATCTTAAGTTCCCTACCCACACGTAGACAAACATATATATGAAATTCAAACTAGACAACACATAACCTTAAGTCCCTACCCACACCACGCCAAACATATGTATGTAATACAAACTAGACAACCCATAACCTTAAGTCCCTACCCACACCACGTCAAACATATGTATGTAATACAAACTAGACAACCCATAACCTTAAGTCCCTACCCACACCACGCCAACATATGTATGTAATACAAACTAGACAACCCATAACCTTAAGTCCCTACCCACACCACGCCAAACATATGTATGTAATACAAACTAGACAACCCATAACCTTAAGTTCCTACACATACGTAGACAAACATATATATGTAATTCAAACTAGACAACCGATACCCTTAAGTTCCTACCCACACCACGCCAAGCATATGTATGTAATACAAACTAGACAACCCATAACCTTAAGTTCCTACCCACACCACGCCAAACATATGTATGTAGTACAAATTAGACAACCCATAACCTTCAGGCCCCTACCCACACCACGCCAAACATATGTATGTAATACAAAATAGACAACCCATAACCTTAAGTCTCTACCCACACCACGCCAAACATATGTATGTAATACAAACTAGAAAACCCATAACCTTAAGGTTCCTGCCCACATGTAGACAAACATATGTATGTAGTACAAACTGTACAACATTTAATCTTAAAGTCCCTACCCACACGACGACAAACATATGTATGTAGTACAAACTGTACAACATTTAACCTTAAGGTCCCTACCCACACGACGACAAACGTATGTATGTAGTATAAACTGTACAACATTTAACCTTAATGTCCCTACCCACACGAAGACAAACATGTATGTAGTATAAACTGTACAACATTTAATCTTAAGGTCCCTAACCACACGAAGACACACATATGTATGTAGTATAAACTAGACAACACACAATCGACCATTAATTCCACAATCAAATATTGTATCTAATTAATGCATTGCTAGATGGCATTGATAGTCGTTTACGCATTGCTGACTTGTATTTATTGAGTACTTTTACTTTCATAATATGTTATTGCATTTTTTTCATACATTACATTACAATTATACACACAATGAAATACATAGAAAACAATATGCAATTATATTAGGATTTATTATTATTGCTGCATACGATTGAATCGGGGGGGAGCAAATGGGTTGGGCTACAAGTTATGATAACATTATTTAGAGTCCTTCCCATTTATTGAGTAGATAGCTATGTGAACGCTGCTATTCGGACTGATTGCGATGTGTTGCGCCATGTAAACGCAATTAGTAATAATGTTTATACTATGTAACAGTAATAATATAATTAGTCATGTACTATACTGACACCATAAACAAACTGCGCATCTTTATATTGAGCGTTACTTTGTCGTTATATAGTTAAGAATTATGGATATTACTACGAGTAAAGATAATAACCCATTCACACATTGCACTATCATTGTATCATTTCACAAATGTCTTATCAATAACGAATAAATAATAATTTACCTGTATATTAATAGTTCAACTGTGAAAATAGACTTTCAAAAATAGGTGCAAGTTAAGTTCTTATAATTTACCATCCATACTTCATTGTCAAAAAGTAAATTAATATTTGAAAAGTGCATTTCAATACCTTTAAAATCATACCAATTTTATATTAAGAAACCAAAATTAATAAAGTTATTGCAATTAAAGAATTACTAGTAAAATCATGAAATTGCCGTTAATAAAACTTGCCAATCAAAATGGCTGCCAAGATAAGATCTTATCAGTGTTTTTGACTATTTTCACAGGCCGTAGGAACTATGTATATATCCCACATTTTGATAGTAACTTTGCCTATATGTGTTTCTAAACGAATACCAATCTTACTTCTAAGGCAAGTACGCAGTTTCTTTTTGATGTCAGTATAGGTTTATTATTGTGTTCTGAGAAAACATTAGCAGTAAATGCGCACAATCATGCGCGATTATAAGACTAGTTTGTCAGATGTCTGCAATAGATATACTATGGGTAATATTTACCTATTGTAACATATTTTTGGATAGTTTTCTATATCCCCCGGTAGCACTTTATAAACAATTATATTTATATCCCAAAACCTATTACTATATACAATATAATAAATTTATTGCATAAAACACTATAAATGTTTGTAGCAATTACGTAAAAACATGCAGTGACCTGGAACTTTACAAAAGAGCACAATCATAAGTTTAAACATCTGTGTAAAATATGCGTTAGTTTCGTTGCTTATTTGCAAAATATATAAATTTGGAAAGACCAATGGTGATTTTTTTTATTTGCATGACAAAAGATTAATACATTTCTGTACAGTCGGCCAAGTATGGTAGTATCTTTTAATGAATTTCGATCTTAGGTTTGAGTAATGTGGGCAAATTAATATGAAGTGATACTGTGTGAGATTTGGTAGACTTTTGATCGTAGCTAAATAAAAATATAACAACCCACGCTTTGAGATCATCTTCTACTGTACCTCTATATCATCTCAGATTTGGAAGTTAATTATTGAGATTCTCCGGGGATATATTATATCTACATCTTTAGACTACAATGTCAACGTATAATTACTTCATTAATATTCTATTTACGAACTAATGACATTAATAACTTATCATATGTATTAACCACTAGAAAAGTCGGCCTCCGTGATCGAGTGGTTACGGTCACTGACTATGTATACCACTGTAATCTATCATCACGGATGGTCACGGGTTCGAGCCCCGCTCAGCCCGTGTCTTTATATGAAAACAGTTGGCAGATTATTACGGTGGTTGGTGCACCAATTACTGGCTAACCGCTCGAGACTGTCCAGGAAATATGATGTTAGGTAAACTATCCGTCGCTCAAATAGGCAACCGGTAGCCACATTAAATAAACTTAAATACAAAAAACCCATTATAATGCTAATCACAATTTGTAGTATGTGATGGCCAGTATGTGATGGTCTGTGTGTTGTATTGCAATGACTTGGCCAGTATGTCATGGCCAGTATGTAATGCTCTGTATGTTGTATTGCAATGAATTGGCCGGTATGTGATGCTCTGTATGTTGTATTGCAATGAATTGGCCAGTATGTGATGGCCAGTATGTGATGGTCTGTTGTTGTATTGCAATGACTTGGCCAGTATGTGATGGTCTGTATGTTGTAGTGCAATGAATTGGCCAGTATGTGATGGTATGTATGTTGTATTGCAATGAATTGGCCAGTATGTGGTGGTATGTATGTTGTATTGCAATGAATTGGCCAGTATGTGATGGTCTGTATGTGATGGTCTGTGTGTTGTATTGCAATGAATTGGCCAGTATGTGATGGTCTGTATGTGATGGTCTGTGTGTTGTATTGCAATGAATTGGCCAGTATGTGATGGTCTGTATGTGATGGTCTGTGTGTTGTATTGCAATGAATTGGCCAGTATGTGATGGTATGTATGTTGTATTGTAATGAATTGGCCAGTATGTGATGGTCTGTGTGTTGTATTGCAATGAATTGGCCAGTATGTGATGGTATGTATGTTGTATTGCAATGAATTGGCCAGTATGTGATGGCCTGTATGTTGTATTGCAATGCATTGGCCAGTATGTGATGGTCAGTATGTTGTATTGCAATGAATTGGCCAGTATGTGATGGCCAGTATGTTGTATTGCAATGAATTGGCCAGTATGTGATGGTCTGTATGTTGTATTGCAATGAATTGGCCAGTATGTGATGGCCTGTATGTTGTATTGCAATGAATTGGCCAGTATGTGATGGTATGTATGTTGTATTGCAATGAATTGGCCAGTATGTGATGGTATGTATGTTGTATTGCAATGCATTGGCCAGTATGTGATGGTCAGTATGTTGTATTGCAATGAATTGGCCAGTATGTGATGGCCAGTATGTTGTATTGCAATGAATTGGCCAGTAAGTGATGGTCTGTATGTTGTATTACAATGAATTGGCCAGTATGTGATGGCCAGTATGTTGTATTGCAATGAATTGGCCAGTGTGTCATGGTATGTATGTTGTATTGCAATGACTTGGCCAGTATGTGATGGTCTGTATGTTGTATTGCAATGACTTGGCCAGTATGTGATGGTCTGTATGTTGTATCGCAATGAATTGGCCAGTATGTGATGGCCAGTATGTGATGGTATGTGTGTTGTATTGCAATGAATTGGCCAGTGTTTCATGGTCTGTATGTTGTATTGCAATGAATGGCCAGTATGTGATGGTCTGTATGTGTATTGCAATGACTTGGCCAGTATGTGATGGTCTGTATGTTGTATTGCAATGAATTGGCCAGTATGTGATGGTCTGTATGTGATGGTCTGTGTGTTGTATTGCAATGAATTGGCCAGTATGTGATGGTCTGTATGTGATGGTCTGTATGTTGTATTGCAATGAATTGGCCAGTATATGATGGTCTGTATGTTGTATTGCAATGAATTGGCCAGTATGTGATGGTCTGTATGTTGTATTGCAATGACTTGTCCAGTGTGTCATGGTCTGTATGCTGTATTGCAATGAATTGGCCAGTATGTGATGGTATATATGTTGTAGTGCAATGAATTGGCTAGTATGTGATGGTCTGTAGATGTATTGCAATGTATTGGCCAGTATGTGATGGTCTGTATGTTGTATTGCAATGAATTTGCCAGTATGTGATGGTCTGTGTGTTGTATTGCAATGAATTGGCCAGTATGTGATGGTATGTATGTTGTATTGCAATGAATTAGCCAGTATGTGGTGGTATGTATGTTGTATTGCAATGAATTGGCCAGTGTGTCATGGTATGTATGTTGTATTGCAATGAATTGGCCAGTATGTAATGGCCAGTATGTGATGGTCTGTATGTTGTATTGCAATGAATTGGCCAGTATGTGATGGTCTGTATGTTGTATTGCAATGAATTGGCCAGTGTTTCATGGTCTGTATGTTGTATTGCAATGAATTGGCCAGTATTTTATGGTCTGTATGTTGTATTGCAATGAATTGGCCAGTGTGTCATGGTCTGTATGTTGTATTGCAATGCATTGGCCAGTATGTGATGGTCTGTATGTTGTATTGCAATGAATTGGCCAGTGTGTCATGGTCTGTATGTTGTATCGCAATGAATTGACCAGTGTGTCATGGTCTGTATGTTGTATTGCAATGACTTGGTCAGTATGTGATGGTCTGTATGTTGTATTGCAATGAATTGGCCAGTATGTGATGGTCTGTATGTTGTATTGCAATGAATTGGCCAGTGTGTCATGGTCTGTATGTTGTATTGCAATGAATTAGCCAGTATGTGGTGGTATGTATGTTGTATTGCAATGAATTGGCGAGTATGTGATGGTATGTGTGTTGTATTGCAATGACTTGGCCAGTATGTGATGGTCTGTATGTTGTATTGCAATGAATTGGCCAGTATGTGATGGTCTGTATGTTGTATTGCAATGAATTGGCCAGTATGTGATGGTCTGTGAGTTGTATTGCAATGAATTGGCCAGTGTGTCATGGTATGTGTGTTGTATTGCAATGACTTGGCCAGTATGTGATGGTCTGTATTTTGTATTGCAATGAATTGGCCAGTATGTGATGGTCTGTATGTGATGGTCTGTATGTTGTATTGCAATGAATTGGCCAGTGTGTCATGGTCTGTATGTTGTATTGCAATGAATTGGCCAGTGTGTCATGGTCTGTATGTTGTATTGCAATGAATTGGCCAGTGTGTCATGGTCTGTATGTTGTATTGCAATGAATTGGCCAGTATGTGATGGTCTGTATGTTGTATTGCAATGAATTGGCCGGTATGTGATGCTCTGTATGTTGTATTGCAATGAATTGGCTAGTATGTGATGGTATGTGTGTTGTATTGCAATGAACTGGCTAGTATGTGATGGTATGTATGTTGTATTGCAATGAATTGGCCAGTATGTGATGGTCTGTATGTTGTATTGCAATGAATTGGCCGGTATGTGATGCTCTGTATGTTGTATTGCAATGAATTGGCCAGTATGTGATGGCCAGTATGTGATGGTCTGTATGTTGTATTGCAATGACTTGGCCAGTATGTGATGGTCTGTATGTTGTATTGCAATGACTTGGCCAGTATGTGATGGTCTG
>CM026395.1:11347878-11387878 GCA_014843695.1 Archivesica marissinica
TAGACACGGAAGTATAGCAAGGGAACTGCTCGGGCCACGAGTCAGACGAGTTGACAATGCAGCTGGCTAGATCAGTTGATGAATACATATATTAAGTATAATAGTTGTGTACATTGGTTTATACCGTCTCTTATACTATACTGACACCAAAAAGGAAACTGTGCACTTGTACTTAGAGGTTATGTTATATTTTATATTTCGGGTTTTACGTCTGCATCAGCACCATTTTGGGCTATAGCGCTAGCGGGCAGTTTACCTAACAACACCTTTCCTGGGCAGGCTCCAGTGGTTAACCAGTACTTGGGTGCACCAACCTCCGTAAGAAACTGCCAACTTTTTCATATAAATGAGACACGGCCTGAGCGGGGCTCGAACCCGTGTGTACTTAGAGGTAAAATGTATATCCTTTTAGAAATACATATAGGCAAAGTTTGTATCAATTTTAAAATGTGCAAAATATTGGGTTAGATAGTACACATTTATTTTAGCTCGATTGCGAATCAAGTTCTTACAACATATATTAATCACACTCGAGACCTCATTCCTGATGGAATCCATCGCCACGAGGGAGAGAGAAGAGGCAACTTGGAATTTAAATGTCTTGCCTAAATTAATTAAAATGTATTGTGCCAATCGTAACGGCTCCAGCGGTGCTTGAACTCCGGACCGTTCGCACCTGCAACGAATGCTCATCTACTGCGCTATCACGACTTCCTCGGGCTAATTAGTGCAATGTGCATAGGATTATTGTCTTCACTCATTATAGTAAAATCCCTAATTCTAACGAAACAGTAACGTTCAATAAGTTCACATTTTCGATGGCAATTGAGATAAATAGGTTCTGAAATCCATTGAGAAACAATAGGGTACCATTGAGGTCAATATATGGTTAAACTCTTTGAGGAATACTAAGGTACCATTGGGGTCAATATATGGTTAAACTCTTTGAGGAATACTAAGGTACCATTGGGGTCAATATATGGTTAAACTCTTTGAGGAATACTAAGGTACCATTGGGGTCAATATATGGTTAAACTCTTTGAGGAATACTAAGGTACCATTGGGGTCAATATATGGTTAAACTCTTTGAGGAATACTAAGGTACCATTGGGGTCAATATATGGTTAAACTCTTTGAGGAATACTAAGGTACCATTGGGGTCAATATATGGTTAAACTCTTTGAGGAATACTAAGGTACCATTGGGGTCAATATATGGTTAAACTCTTTGAGGAATACTAAGGTACCATTGGGGTCAATATATGGTTAAACTCTTTGAGGAATACTAAGGTACCATTGGGGTCAATATATGGTTAAACTCTTTGAGGAATACTAAGGTACCATTGGGGTCAATATATGGTTAAACTCTTTGAGGAATACTAAGGTACCATTGGGGTCAATATATGGTTAAACTCTTGAGGAATACTAAGGTACCATTGGGGTCAATATATCGTTAAACTCTTTGAGGAATACTAAGGTACCATTGGGGTCAATATATGGTTAAACTCTTTGAGGAATACTAAGGTACCATTGGGGTCAATATATGGTTAAACTCTTTGAGGAATACTAAGGTACCATTGGGGTCAATATATGGTTAAACTCTTTGAGGAATACTAAGGTACCATTGGGGTCAATATATGGTTAAACTCTTTGAGGAATACTAAGGTACCATTGGGGTCAATATATGGTTAAACTCTTTGAGGAATACTAAGGTACCATTGGGGTCAATATATGGTTAAACTCTTTGAGGAATACTAAGGTACCATTGGGGTCAATATATGGTTAAATTCTTTGAGGAATACTAAGGTACCATTGGGGTCAATATATGGTTAAACTATTTGAGGAATACTAAGGTACCATTGGGGTCAATATATGGTTAAACTCTTTGAGGAATACTAAGGTACCATTGAGGTCAATATATGGCTAAACTCTTTGAGGAATACTAAGGTACCATTGAGGTCAATATATGGTTAAACTCTTTGAGGAATACTAAGGTACCATTGAGGTCAATATATGGTTAAACTCTTTGAGGAATACTAAGGTACCATTGAGGTCAATATATGGTTAAACTCTTTGAGGAATACTAAGGTACCATTGAGGTCAATATATGGTTAAACTCTTTGAGGAATACTAAGGTACCATTGAGGTCAATATATGGTTAAACTCTTTGAGGAATACTAAGGTACCATTGAGGTCAATATATGGTTAAACTCTTTGAGGAATACTAAGGTACCATTGAGGTCAATATATGGTTAAACTCTTTGAGGAATACTAAGGTACCATTGAGGTCAATATATGGTTAAACTCTTTGAGGAATACTAAGGTACCATTGAGGTCAATATATGGTTAAACTCTTTGAGGAATACTAAGGTACCATTGGGATCAATATATCGCTAAACTCTTTGAGGAATACTAAGGTTCCATTGAGATCAATATATGGTTAAACTCTTTGAGGAATACTAAGGTTCCATTGAGGTCAATATATCGTTAAACTCTTTGAGGAATACTAAGGTTCCATTGAGGTCAATATATGGTTAAACTCTTTGAGGAATACTAAGGTTCCATTGACGTCAATATATGGTTAAACTCTTTGAGGAATACTAAGGTACCATTGAGGTCAATATATGGTTAAACTCTTTGAGGAATACTAAGGTACCATTGAGGTCAATATATGGTTAAACTCTTTGAGGAATACTAAGATACCATTGGGGTCAATATATCGCTAAACTCTTTGAGGAATACTAAGGTACCATTTAGGTCAATATATCGCTAAACTCTTTGAGGAATACTAAGGTTCCATTGAGGTCAATATATCGCTAAACTCTTTGAGGAATACTAAGGTTCCATTGAGGTCAATATATCGCTAAACTCTTTCACATTTTCGATGGCAATTGAGATAAATAGGTTCTGAAATCCATTGAGAAACAATAGGGTACCATTGAGGTCAATATATGGTTAAACTCTTTGAGGAATACTAAGGTTCCATTGAGGTCAATATATCGCTAAACTCTTTTAGGAATACTAAGGTTCCATTGAGGTCAATATATCGCTAAACTCTTTGAGGAATACTAAGGTTCCATTGAGGTCAATCTTTTCTGAAATTTCTTCAGAATACTAAAGGTACGATTGAGGAATATATATCTTAAATTCTTTGAGGAATGTTAACGTATCAATTCCGTTGATTTGTTCTTAGATTTCGTGATGATTTCAACTGACGTTAATTTGTTCTTAGATTTCGTGAGGATTTCAACTGACGTTGATTAGTTCTTAGATTTCGTGAGGATTTCAACTGACGTTGATTAGTTCTTAGATTTCTTGAGGATTTCAACTGACGTTGATGTGTGCTTAGATTTCTTGTGGATTTCAACTGACGTTGATTTGTTCTTAGATTTCTTGAGGATTTCAACTGACGTTGATTTGTTCTTAGATTTCTTGAGGATTTCAACTGACGTTGATTTGTTCTTAGATTTCTTGAGGATTTCAACTGACGTTGATTAGTTCTTAGATTTCTTGAGGATTTCAACTGACGTTGATGTGTGCTTAGATTTATTGTGGATTTCAACTGACGTTGATTAGTTCTTAGATTTCTTGAGGATTTCAACTGACGTTGATGTGTGCTTAGATTTCTTGAGGATTTCAACTCACGTTAATTTGTTCTTAGATTTCTTGAGGATTTCAACTGACGTTGATTAGTTCTTAGATTTCTTGTGGATTTCAACTGATGTTGATGTGTGCTTAGATTTCTTGTGGATTTCAACTAACGTTGATTAGTTCTTAGATTTCTTGAGGATTTCAACTCACGTTAATTTTTTCTTAGATTTCGTGAGAATTTCAACTGACGTTGATTAGTTCTTAGATTTCTTGAGGATTTCAACTGACGTTGATGTGTGCTTAGATTTCTTGTGGATTTCAACTGACGTTGATTTGTTGTTAGATTTCTTGAGGATTTCAACTCACGTTAATTTGTTCTTAGATTTCTTGAGGATTTCAACTGACGTTGATTAGTTCTTAGATTTCTTGTGGATTTCAACTGACGTTGATGTGTGCTTAGATTTCTTGTGGATTTCAACTGACGTTGATTAGTTCTTAGATTTCTTGTGGATTTCAACTGACGTTGATGTGTGCTTAGATTTCTTGTGGATTTCAACTAACGTTGATTAGTTCTTAGATTTCTTGAGGATTTCAACTCACGTTAATTTTTTCTTATATTTCCTGCAATCATAAGGTATCATTTACATTGCTTTATTCTGAGATCTCTTGGGTATTTAAGGGTTCCATTTACGTTGATTTGTTCTTAGATTTCCTGGAATCAAGGTATCATTTATGTTGCTTTAAATTAATTGTTCTGAGATTTCATTAGGATTCCAAATGTTCCATTGACTTTGAATTGTGCATAGATTTCCTGGAATCCTATATGCCTTAATAAAATGTTATTTGCTCTATAATATTATATATATATATATAAATGTGTGCCATATATAAAATGTACATGTCATCTATATACATGCACGTATTATTGTATATAATCATCGTATATAACATATAAGGAAATAAACCCTAAAATGGGTTGGATAATAAAAGGAGGGGTAATAAAGGTAACATTGAGAACACTCATGTTCAAATAACGTGAGATACACAAACCTTCCATTGAGTACACACATGTTCAAATACCTTGAGATACACAAACCTACCATTGAGTACACACATGTTCAAATACCTTGAGATACACAAACCTACCATTGAGTACACACATGTTCAAATACCTTGAGATACACAAACCTTCCATTTAGAACACTCATGTTCAAATAACTTGAGATACACAAACCTACCATTGAGTACACACATGTTCAAATACCTTGAGATACACAAACCTACCATTGAGTACACACATGTTCAAATACCTTGAGATACACAAACCTACCATTTAGAACACTCGTTTTCAAATCACTTGAGATACACAAACCTCCCATTTAGAACACTCATTTTCAAATCACTTGAGATACACAAACCTTCCATTGAGAACAGTCATGTTCAAATCACTTGAGATACACAAACCTTCCACTGAGAACAGTCATGTTCAAATACCTTGAGATACACAAACCTTCCATTGAGATTAATCTGTTATCAAATCAGACACACTATGTTTACATTGAAAATAATATGTTCTTAAATCTCTTGCAGAATATTAAGGTAGCATTGAAGATGATCTGTTTATAAACAAATACATTCTATGGATTCCATTATATGTAAATCTTTGAAATATTGATACAAATAAAAACAAAACAAACAGTGATTGAATATATAGAAAACATAAAGTAAATATAATGATCTTGTGAAAATAATGCAGTTAGACAAGTACCAGTTTGTGTTATTTTATCAACTAGAGAATATATTGTTATATATGTTTCTGGAATATAGGCATGTGCACGTGCACGTATGGCTGCTTAGTGCATGCATATATTACCTGGATTGCTCACTGTACACGTATCCTTCTGTTTCTTCACAATACAAACATATATAGTCCCCTATGCACAGGTACTCTCCCATCACCGGGTCCTGGCCGAACTCATTCAACTGTAATGATAAATAATACGTTATGATCACATATACATAGATACAAACATATGTACTATCCAATTACCGGGTCCTGGCCGAACTCATTCAACTGTAATGATAAATAATACGTTATGGTCACATATACACAAACATGTACTATCCAATCACCGTGTCCTGGCCGAACTCATTCAACTGTAATGATAAATAATACGTTATGGTCACATATACATAGATACAAACATATGTACTATCCAATCACCGGGTCATGTCCGAATACCTTGCCATTAAACTATAATGATAGCCAATCATAATGCTGTATTCCACTATACACAGATACACTCCCATTTCCGGTTCCTGTCCGAATTCATCATTTTCATTTTTTAATTTAGTCATATTTTATTGCATATGTAATACATTCGACAATACAATATTGCATACGAGCATGAAGCAGATATGGAATTAGCTAACATATTATAAGGCACATATATACATTTGTGTAACATAGCAAAAGGGTCGGGTCACAAGTTATAAACACAATTAGAAAACGGCTCTTCCCAATACTTTATTTAACAAACTGTGCAATATCGTCTCAGTACTATCAATTATACTTTTTATATGTTGATATTGATTAAATGGGAAATAATAAACCGACATTTCGAAATTAGATAGGTCGGTAATGTTAATGTAAAGACGAAACTGAGAAATAGAGAGACGAAGAATTCGAAAATAACAAGCATTGAAGCGTTGCTTTTGCTTAATACATTAAGTCACAGTCCTAGGCCAGCTGGCCATCTTTCCTTGAAGTAGTTTATATATAGATTATAGGACAACTAGCGACATATATTTCCGAATCTTTATGCAACACAGATGTGTACATATATACGCTTCAATGTTCTAAGACAAATACTGCCATCTACTGTTGCTGCTATTTTCAACATACGTATGTAGCTTTATGCAACACAGATGTGTACATATATACGTTTCAAGGTTCTAAGACAAATACTGCCATCTACTGTTGCTGCTATTTTCAACATACGAGTGTAACTATATGCAACACAGATTAGTATTGTTTCTGCATCTATGTGCACAGGCATTTCAAAGTTAATTGACAAATAACGTCATCAACAATATCCGCTATACTTTTGCAAAATAGATGTGTACAAATGTTTCAATGTTCTATGACAGATAACGCAATCTACCGTGACATTTATATACTACCGTGACAGCTATATACTACCGTGACAGCTATATACTACACACTGATATAGCAACACAGATTCTTATTACATTCCATTCCAGAGTCTACTCTAGTTCTTTTGCGTGCACGGTGTACTGCACCGAGACGATACCTCAGTATGAAGTCCCATCTGAAACTGTTATTGCGGTGGGTAATAATTATAGAAACACTTATGATATTAAAAAAAGTCTTCACACAAAACCAAGCACTTCCGGATTAAATCCTAATTTACCTTGTAGAAATCATGTGCATGCAGCCACAAGGCAGACACAGTCAATTATGTAATCAATCATGGAAGCAATTTGAACAAACGAAGTAGTTGCTATCCCATCAGGAAATAATCGGAGAAAGAATTTCTACTTCTTGTTTTCTTTTGAGTATGTTTAACTGTTGTTCATTTACAAACAAGTTATACAATAAAGCCTGGACAATGTGTCTACGTAGAATAATTAATGGATACTAATTATACACGGAACAGGGATTGCTAAACTATACTGACACCGGTGTGTGTTTTATGTTTATCTATCGTCGCTACCGGTTGCCCATATGAGCGACGCCTCCTGAAGATATTAGTCATTTTAGATTTTGTAGGATAGTGCAATGATACAGACAGAGGCCCATTCCAGAGTCTCATCTGGTTCTTTTACGTGCACGATGTAAAGCACCGACACGAGACCTCGGTTTAACGTCCCATCTGAAAGACTGTTAATTTTATTAGGGTCAGACGGGGGATCGAACCTGTCGAATACCGACACCGTAAAACACAATGCACCTTTATATTGAGCGTTACATTTTTGTTACAAATTTTAGAATTATTTGAGAACGGGAAATATGCGAAATGGTACGGTGGTCGCCAGATCGGACAGGTGGGTTTTCACCGGGTATTCAGGTTTCCTCCCACACGAATGACTACATTTATGCTTTCATCCGCACCAACGAGAGTGATTAATATACTAGTTTTGCTAAGGCGGTGTATAATGTACAAGTCTTTCGAAATAATAGTTCTGTTATGTTCTGATTAATAGTGTACGTTGTTAAAGCTTGTTGAGCAATCATTGTAAAATAAATAATTTTAGAATTATGGATTTTATTATAATGAGTGACAAAAATAATCGTTCACACATTGCACTAATTACCGGAAAGTAAAGTCAGAGGATGTACAATACATATCCTGACACCATTAAAAACTGTGCACTTTTATATTGAGAACTACTTTCTCGTTACAAACATTATAATTATAGATTTTACTATTATGAATGAAGAAGTACGACATCATTATTTGATTTTAATATATACAAATTTATTTTAGCTCGATTGGGAAACAAGTTATTTCAACTTATATTAATCACTCTCGATACCTCATTTCTAATAGAATCCATCGCCACGAAGGAGAGAGAATAGGCAATGTGGAATTTAAATGCCTTGCCTAAGGGCACCATCGTAACTGCTCCAGCGAATGTAGAAATTAATCCTTCACACATTGCACTAATTTACTCAAGATTTCCCACATTTTAATATCAAATTTGAGTATATTTCTTTCTCAAAGGATATATATTTTACATCTAAAGGCAAGAGCACAGTTTCTTTTTGGTGTCAGTATAGAATGAAATGGTTATACATTAGATTACTTAGTTTATTGAGATGTATTGTATTGTACCATAAAACATATCTACGGCAGTATTAAAGTAATTAACAAACATGTTTTGGCATATCTTCACATAAAACTTTTAAACCCCTTGTCGAATATAATTGGTGCCTGGCACAACTACAATGCTGATACTTTCTGTTTGAAACAAGGTTATGGGATTGGATCTGGTCTTAATACCGTTATTTTATGTGTAGTGCGTAAATGTTAGTGTGTGTTCGTTACGTATATGATATAAGCCGAAAACAATGCAATAGGTAAAATAGTGGACTGTGTGAGGTGCGTTTACATACTGGAGTACGGAAAACTATGTAAATCTGAACATTATTTCCAGAAAACATAGAAGTGCATTAGCATAGTTTAGGTGCGGTGTTGCGCCTCTGAAAATAGAAACGGGCAGATACCAGTCATTAGATGTAAATGAGCGTACTTGTTTCAACTGTGTAACCGAAATTGAAGATGAAATCCATGTTTTACTACACTGTCCATTATATGCCAATATCAGAGACGATCTGTTTATTAAAATAGGTGGTGTAGATTCAGACTTTCCAACCTATGACAATTGTACAAAGTTTAATTATATTTTATCAAATTGTAATACCATAACATACTGTGCCAAAGCCTGCAATGATATTTTACTTACCAGAAGAGATCTTCTATATAGATAATGATATACACAATAATGATATGACTGCCCCATATTTTTAATATTTATGGCTCTTATATCGTAATTTGTAAATTATTTTATGTAATTATTATGTCTTTTTTTAAAGTCAAATTAGGTATTTAAATTATTGCTCAAGATGTTGTCTTATGTTTTACAAAGTGTCAATTTTATTTACCCATAGTCTCTCATAACTCATTATTGAGTGGCTTTGTATTTTATTTGATAATACATGTATAATATCATGCATTCTGTGTATAATATTTATGTTGTATCATTTACTGTATAATGGTGAGACTTAAATAAATCATCTGTCTGTCTGTCTGTCTGTCTGTCTGTCTGTCTGTCTGTCTGTCTGTCTGTCTGTCTGTCTGTCTGTCTGTCTGTCTGTCTGTCTGTCTGTCTGTCTGTCTGTCTGTCTGTCTGTCTGTCTGTCTGTCTGTCTGTCTGTCTGTCTGTCTGTCTGTCTGTCTGTCTGTCTGTCTGTCTGTCTGTCTGTCTGTCTGTCTGTCTGTCTGTCTGTCTGTCTGTCTGTCTGTCTGTCTGTCTGTCTGTCTGTCTGTCTGTCGTCTGTCTGTCTGTCTGTCTGTCGTCTGTCTGTCTGTCTGTCTGTCGTCTGTCTGTCTGTCTGTCTGTCTGTCTGTCTGTCTGTCGTGTCTGTGTTCTGTCTGTCTGTCTGTCTGTCTGTCGTCTGTCTGTCTGTCTGTCTGTCTGTCTGTCTGTCTGTCTGTCTGTCTGTCTGTCTGTCTGTCTGTCTGTCTGTCTGTCTGTCTGTCTGTCTGTCTGTCTGTCTGTCTGTCTGTCTGTCTGTCTGTCTGTCTGTCTGTCTGTCTGTCTGTCTGTCTGTCTGTCTGTCTGTCTGTCTGTCTGTCTGTCTGTCTGTCTGTCTGTCTGTCTGTCTGTCTGTCTGTCTGTCTGTCTGTCTGTCTGTCTGTCTGTCTGTCTGTCTGTCTGTCTGTCTGTCTGTGTTGTCTGTCTGCGTCTGTCTCTGTGTCTGTCTGTTGTCTGTCTGTCTGTCTGTCTGTCTGTCTGTCTGTCTGTCTGTCTGTCTGTCTGTCTGTCGTCGTCTGTCTGTCTGTCTGTCTGTCTGTCTGTCTGTCTGTCGTCTGTCTGTCTGTCTGTCTGCTGTCTGTCTGTCTGTCTGTCTGTCTGTCTGTCTGTCTGTCTGTCTGTCTGTCTGTCTGTCTGTCTGTCTGTCTGTCTGTCTGTCTGTCTGTCTGTCTGTCTGTCTGTCTGTCTGTCTGTCTGTCTGTCTGTCTGTCTGTCTGTCTGTCTGTCTGTCTGTCTGTCTGTGTCTGCTGTCTGTCTGTCTGTCTGTCTGTCTGTCTGTCTGTCTGTCTGTCTGTCTGTCTGTCTGTCTGTCTGTCTGTCTGTCTGTCTGTCTGTCTGTCTGTCTGTCTGTCTGTCTGTCTGTCTGTCTGTCTACTGGATCCGTTTGAGTCTTATATCTTACTTAAAACACACACTTATATACCACTATATTACTATTAGTAATTAAAATTGTTAATTTCGTTCATTTACGCGTAGGATTTAATATAATACCCTGACCTTTGGAAAATAAGTCCAATATTAATAATAATGGACTGCATGTACAAATGTATGACGTCAGGACAGTGTTTTAGATGACGTCATCGGCTTACTCTTCTACTATATGTTATTTAGCATGCAAACCAGTAAGTCAGTACATTTCGACTGACTAAATTTCTCTGAGACAAACTGGGGCTTGTAACTAATTTGCAACATATAAAGCGATTAATATATAACACTATCCGCTTTTTTTCTATTTCCTGTTATTTGCTCACGGCAGATTCTATGTCCTTTTCCAGCAGCGTCTTTACTTGGGGCATGTGGAATAGGTCCCGGTAATCATTAATATCGTGTAACATGTCAGAATGATTATTAGATCAACACCAGTGTGAGCAGTGCTACTCGGTATTACGATATGCACCTGAGTTGTTCTAATCTGCTGTCAGATGAGCACTCTATCTGTTTTCATAAATAACATCATAACATGGCTTAATTATCTTAGACAAAGAGTAACAAGTACATTACAATGCAACTGATAACGGTATGCACGCAAGCTATGCCTCAGTGTTGTATGTTCGAGTACCGACAGAATCACAGTGGCTGTGTCTCAGATTTGTATGTTCGAGTCCCGACAGAATAACAGTGGCTGTGTCTCAGATTTGTATGTTCGAGTCCCGACATAATCACAGTGGCTGTGTCTCAGATTTGTATGTTCGAGTCCCGACATAATCACAGTGGCTGTGTCCATATGCATAACACTTAAAATCCACATTGCGGTTTATATCCCCTTCATGGTGGCGGATTTCACCAGTCATGAGCTTTCGATAACGATTACTCTAAAGATGTTAGGACTTGTTTCACAATCGACTATCTTAAATGTGTGTGACAAAATATGTATATATAGACAATTTCGGCGATATATATGAATTGGTATAATTATACATGTAGCGTGACATTGAGAATGGCGTTCTCAAACGAGAGCAGGCCTTGTAAGGCTGGGTATGAGGGAGATGTTACCACCAGTCGAGGGATAAGGTCCTGGTATAAGCTACATAAGGATATACAGGTGTTGGACAGTTATTGTATACGGCAATATAATAGATGACTTACTGGACGAGGTAATTGCGTATATTGAGAATAGCTAGATCGGTAAGGGGAAACGACAGGAATGCACGTGCACCTGGTTATTAGCGAAGCAGTGCATGCTGTTGGTATAATGTGTATATGAATGGAATATTGTTTGCATAATAAAACTGTAAACAATGCGAAGTGGTAATGCTTATATAGGCCACCACTATTTACGATTTCACGAGCCCCCGTGTCACGCCACTATGTGACATTGTATTAACAACTAGTTGATTGAACTAATAAATATGTACACATACCAAATATGTATAATTAATATAATAAGCACGTGATTATTATAATGTGATACGTTTTGTTGCAATATGTCTCTTATAATTCTATTCAGAATGGCTATGTACTTTTAATATGAGTGTTTAACTTTGTCTGCGTTTTATATATGTACATACAGTCTATATCCGCTATGTCAAAGTCCGTTATGTCGAATTATCCGATTATCTCGAAGTCGGGTCTAAGTCCATCTTCAGACACTATCATTGTACATATAACTGGCTCCGTTTATATCGAATTTCGTTATGTCAAAATTCGGTTATGTCGAAAAATGTTGTTCTGTCCGGCGGAATTCGAAATAACGGATGTACGACTGTATATGAGACTTGAATAAAGATAAACACATACCAGTATGAAGTGCTTCACTTGACCTCGTATGTCCAATATGAATGACTATTTTCGAAAGCCTATTTCAAATCAAACGGCTAATATGATTATCCTGCTACGTAGACTTGACCATTTGTGCCTCAGTAGTAGTTTCATTGTACTGAACGGGTAATATAGTACACACGGTATAGTGTGTGTTTACGTTTATTTATCGTCTCTACCGGTTGCCCATATTAGCGACGCCTCCTAAAGAGATTAGTCATTTTAGATTTTTGGAGGATTGTGCTATGATACAGACAGAGAACCATTCCAGAGTCTTATCTGGTTCTTTTACGTGCACGGTGTACATCATCGACACTAGACCTCGGTTTAATGTCCCACCTGAAAGACTGTTAATTTTATTACGGTCAGACGGGGGATCGAACCTGCGCTCCCTGGATTACCAGTCCAGCGTGTTACCATTGGACTACAGATTCGTCTGTACACACCGTGGATTGTTTGTATTCTCATTAAATAGGATGCCTGCTAATATGCAAAAACCCTCTGTCATAGTATCCATTGAGCGCCCACAGAGAAATACATCAAGTTAATGCATTAAGATAGATTGCATTGCAAGTAAGTATTCATGAACATTGTGAAGACAACATAGAGACCAATGTCCGCAATCACGGTTCTGATAAGTTAACTCTGTATATCGGTACATGAACCAAACAATTCCAAGGTATAATATGAAACTACAGCGGGTGAAGGGATCCTGTGCACAGATCAGTTCGTAAGTACGCTAGGATATATACATCATGTGACCATTGTTCATGATGGTGACACACAAGGGCGGGAGGCATAATACCGGGGGCACAGACGTGTTAACTCCTCATATAAATATAGGATATTTCCAGGAAAAGCTCAGACGGATCTGTAGTCCAGTGTTAACACGCTGGACTGGTAATCCATGGATCTCAGGTTCGATCCCCCGTCTGACCCTAATAAAATTAACAGTCTTTCAGATGGGACGTTAAACCGAGGTCTCGTGTCGGTGCTTTACACCGTGCACGTAAAAGAACCAGAGGAGATTCTGGAATTGGTCTCTGTCTGTATCATGCACTATCTTCCTAAATCTAAAATAACTAATCTCTTCAGGAGGCGTCGCTCATATGGGCAACCGGTAGCGACGATAAATAAACGTAAAACACACACAGAAAAGCTCCCACACGCAAACATTCATGTATATAATAATTCTTTGACTTAGATAGTAACGAAACGGTAACATTAGAAGTATTCTTTCAAAAATGGTTTTAGTACGCCATAATTACAAAATTAAGATTCCCAAATGTGCAATTATGACACAATCACGTTGTGTTGTATTGGTGTAAACACTAACACCATTTTTACGATTCAGTTTCAGATATGAATATTGTTTCATTGCAACATTTAAAACGGAAAGTAGTTTAGACGTTTATGATCTATTTTGCAACATTTAAAACGGAAAGTAGTTTAGACGTTTACGATCTATTTTACATAAGTTCTCGTTTATCAATGTTCAAACCCATGACATTGTTCCAAACTTGTGTAAGCATGACACTACATAACACTATTGTACTTCATCACATTCCTAATGCTAGTTATTATTTGTTTGCCAGAAACCTATGCATGTGTGTCAACTGTTAAATGCGGTATTATGAAAATACAGTCTACATCCGTTATGTCAAAGTCGGTTAGGTCGAATTCTCCGGTTATCTAGAAGTCGGATCAAAGTCCCGTTTCAGACACTATCATTTTACATATAACTGGCTCCGTTTATATAGAATTTCGTTACGTCAAACTTCGGTTATGTCGAAGTATTGTGTTCAGTCCGACGGAATTCGACATAACGGATGTAGACTGTATAGCAAACATTACGTATACCAGTCGAATTAACTGTTATGTACAGAGTCATTAAATTATCAAATGAGGTACTCTCTTATTCAACTCGTTTCAGAGACAGTAACAGTTATATGTATGTATGTTTCTTTACTGTCAAACCCCTCGCGGGGACTTAGACATGTTTTCCTGGGCAGGCTTAGCCGACCTAAGCGATTAACCAGTACTAAGCAATGTGTGTGAGGTGCCTTGCTCAATGGCACTACATGCGTGGCCTGACCGAGTATCGAACCCGGGACCGTTCGATTCCAAATCCGACGCTCTACCACTGGACCACGGACGCCATGATATGTCAGATACGTCTGATGCAGCATGGCGATGGACTGACGTAGTGAAATGAATTACCACATTGACATAACAGCATCGGACATTGGTAATAAGTACACACACACACCGAGTATCGAACCCGGGACCGCTCGATTCCAAATCCGACGCTCTACCACTGGACCACAGACGCCACACCATTATTTCATTCCCAAGGTTAAGGATTTTGTGGAAATATTATTCGCTTATAATGGCTGTCAGGTGTGGAACGGGTTACCGTCACATTTCAGATCTATAAGGAATCGTAGGCGTTTTAAAATATCTATGAAGACACACTTTATGCAATCAGTAACAATCTAGTCCTTTTATCCGGTCATTATTTTGATTCCATTTAACGTTTTAATTCCAGTGTATTGAGGTTTAGTATTATCTTTTCTATGTCAGGAAATTTGATGTGCTATGTAACTGTAATTCAATATATGTAATCATTGATTGACTTGTGTTTTATGTTTATTTATCGTCGCTACCGGTTGCCCACATGAGCGACGCCTCCTGAAGAGATTAGTCATTTTAGATTTTGGAGGATAGTGCAATGATACAGACAGAGACCCATTCCAGAGTCTCCTCTGGATCTTTGACGTGCACGGTGTAAAGCACCAACACGAGACCTCGGTTTAACGTCCCATCTGAAAGACTGTTTATTAGTGTCAGACGGGGGATCGAACCTGTGATCCCTGGATTACCAGTACAGCGTGTTACCACTGGACTACAGATCCGTCTGTGTTAATTGAATAATTTACCTTTCCGATGTTATATGATCAATTCTAAGGACCACAATGGAAATAAGAGAGCTTTATTGCTCTCTTTTTGTGTTATCCTTGGTATTGATTATATGTCATCTACTCTGCACTTTGTGTTATCCTTGGTATTGATTATATGTCATCTACTCTGCACTTTGTGTTATCCTTGGTATTGATTATATGTCATCTACTCTGCACTTTGTGTTATCCTTGGTATAGATTATATGTCATCTACTCTGCACTTTGTGTTATCCTTGGTATAGATTATATGTCATCTACTCTGCACTTTGTGTTATCCTTGGTATTGATTATATGTCATCTACTCTGCACTTTGTGTTATCCTTGGTATTGATTATATGTCATCTACTCTGCACTTTGATGTTCACATGTAGTATGTTGACATTGATTATATGTCATCTACTCTGCACTTTGATGTTCACATGTAGTATGTTGACATTGATTATATGTCATCTACTCTGCACTTTGATGTTCACATGTACTATGTTGACATTGATTATATGTCATCTACTCTGCACTTTGATGTTCACATGTACTATGTTGACATTGATTATATGTCATCTACTCTGCACTTTGATGTTCACATGTACTATGTTGACATTGATTATATGTCATCTACTCTGCACTTTGATGTTCACATGTAGTATGTTGACATTGATTATATGTCATCTACTCTGCACTTTGATGTTCACATGTACTATGTTGACATTGATTATATGTCATCTACTCTGCACTTTGATGTTCACATGTACTATGTTGACATTGATTATATGTCATCTACTCTGCACTTTGATGTTCACATGTACTATGTTGACATTGATTATATGTCAGCTACTCTGCACTTTGATGTTCACATGTACTATGTTGACATTGATTATATGTCATCTACTCTGCACTTTGATGTTCACATGTACTATGTTGACATTGATTATATGTCAGCTACTCTGCACTTTGATGTTCACATGTACTATGTTGACATTGATTATATGTCATCTACTCTGCACTTTGATGTTCACATGTACTATGTTGACATTGATTATATGTCAGCTACTCTGCACTTTGATGTTCACATGTACTATGTTGACATTGATTATATGTCATCTACTCTGCACTTTGATGTTCACATGTACTATGTTGACATTGATTATATGTCAGCTACTCTGCACTTTGATGTTCACATGTACTATGTTGACATTGATTATATGTCATCTACTCTGCACTTTGATGTTCACATGTACTATGTTGACATTGATTATATGACATCTACTCTGCACTTTGATGTTCACATGTACTATGTTGACATTGAATTTGAATTTGTATTTATGACAGATTCTATTTTACCAGAATAAAACTATCCTATATACTATGTAAATTAAACATACCTCGTTATCCTTGTCAGGTGACCGTGTATGCCAGGCTCGCATTCTCATCTCATTTACTCCACCCAATACTCCGTTATTCTTAATTAATATCATATAACTCATATGCTCATCTCTTGTTTAATTGTGTAATTAATCATTAAACACGGATCATTAACTACTTATCTTCATTTCAATGTTCACCACTAGCAAGCTATACTACATACTAGTAAACAAGTCCCATAAACAACTGGCTTGTACAGTTATTGCAATTTTCTGAACGATACAAATACTAACTAAGTTGCATAGAACATTCATGTCCACTATACAACTCCCCTGCGTCCGATGTACGATAGCGTTATGACTCCCTTAATATCAGACTGTCTTCTATGAAATGGTACCCACGAATAACCAAATGCTATAATAAGTGATAACCATTCTCACAGATCAAACATGACATTGTTAGCCATAATTATATTAAATTATCTCGTATGATTATTGTTGATTTTATCAGGAAATTGTGCGATGGAGTTATGGCTGGTAATTAATGATTGATCTTTGCATATGGACAGCTTGATCTCGCACGCTCGAAATGCGTGTTATATAACATAAGTGCGTTCAGGTTCAACGGTTACACGTGTTCGCAGAACTTCATTTGCTTGCTTGTTTGTATCATGGGTTTAGATTCGCGCTGACTGCTTAGGTCCAGCTAGCATTGCTTGCTTGTTTGAATCATGGGTTTAGAGTCGCGCTGACTGCTTAGGTTCAGCTAGCATTGCTTGCTTGTTTGCATCTTGGGTTTAGAGTCGCGCTGACTGCTTATGTCCAGCTAGCATTGCTTGCTTGTTTGTATCATGGGTTAATAGTCGCGCTGACTGCTTAGGTCCAGCTAGCATTGCTTGCTTGTTTGTATCATGGGTTTAGAGTCGTGCTGAGTGCTTAGGTCCAGCTAGCATTGCTTGCTTGTTTGTATCATGGGTTTAGAGTCGCGCTGACTGCTTAGGTTCAGCTAGCATTGCTTGCTTGTTTGCATCATGGGTTTAGAGTCGTGCTGATTGCTTAGGTCCAGCTAGCATTGCTTGTTTGTTTGTATCTTGGGCTTAGAGTCGCGCTGACTGCTTAGGTTCAGCTAGCATCGCCTGCTTGTTTGTATCATGGGTTTAGAGTCGTGCTGACTGCTTAGGTCCAGCTAGCATTGCTTGCTTGTTTCTATCATGGGTTTAGAGTCGCGCTGACTGCTTAGGTTCAGCTAGCATTGCTTGCTTGTTTGTATCATGGGTTTAGAGTCGCGCTGACTGCTTAGGTCCAGCTAGCATTGCTTGCTTGTTTGTATTTTGGGTTTAGAATCGCGCTGACTGCTTAGGTTCAGCTAGCATTGGTGGGGGAAGACCCGACCTGCTTCAAGCCAGTTAGTTTGTTTTAAATAGGAATATGCTTTAATAGAAAAACATTACATACTGTGCGGTTTCATGTACAGATGCATTACACTGCAATCGAATTTTGTACCGGACATGATATATGACGACGTGTCATTGGGCGTCGTACGGATATTGTACGGGTGCGTGTACAAGCATATCGCCGAACATATTTAGAGAAATATTTAATCATAGGACACGTATCAAGCAATGCATTCTCATTGCATGTATTTAACTTTCACCGGGTATATGGCGACACATTTAATATGTAGATCCGTCAATGCACGAAGTAATAGTGTGTGTTTTACGTGTATGTATCGTCGCTACCGGTTGCCCATATGAGCGACGCCTCCTGAAGAGATTAGTCATTTTAGATTTGTGTAGGATAGTGCAATGATACAGACAGAGACCCATTCCAGAGTCTCCTCTGGTTCTTTTACGTGCACGGTGTAAAGCACCGACACGAGACCTCGGTTTAACGTCCCATCTGAAAGACTGTTAATTTTAGTCAGACGGGGGGTCGAACCTGCGATCCCTGGATTACCAGTCCAGCGGTCCGCCTCCGTGGTCGAGTGGTTAAGGTCGCTGATTTGTATACCACTGTAACCTATCATCACTGATGGTCACGGGTTTGAGCCCCGCTCAGACCGTGTCTCATTTATATGAAAAAGTTGGCAGTTTCTTACGGAGGTTGGTGCACCCAAGTACTGGTTAACCGCTAGAGCCTGCCCAGGAAAGGTGTTGTTAGGTAAACTGCCCGCCGGCGATATAGCCCAAAATGGTGCTGATGCAGGCGTAAAACCCGAAATATAAAAATATATATAATAATATAACCAGTCCAGCGTGTTACCACTGGACTACAGATCCGTCTGTTGCGAAGTAATATCACCTAACGATTTATTTGATAATGTACTGGTGTAGCTGTCGGATTATAGGTCTTGCACGCACTGAGGTGACCCTGATATAGAATCATAGCTCTATTATAATTGTATTGACAATATGTATGTATGTTACTTTAATGTCAAACCCCTCTCGGGGACTTAGACATGTTTTCCTGGGCAGGCTTAGCCGACCTAAGCGATTAACCAGTACTAAGCAATGTGTGTGAGGTGCCTTGCTCAATGGCACTACATGCGTGGCCTGACCGAGTATCGAACCCGGGACCGTTCGATTCCAAATCCGACGCTCTACCACTGGACCACGGACGCCATGATATGTCAGATACGTCTGATGCAGCATGGCGATGGACTGACGTAGTGAAATGAATTACCACATTGACATAACAGCATCGGACATTGGTAGTAAGTACACACAATAACGGAACAGCATCGGACATTGGTAGTAAGTACACACAATAACAGAACAGCATCGGACATTGGTAGTAAGTACACACAATAACAGAACAGCATCGGACATTGGTAGTAAGTACACACAATAACAGAACAGCATCGGACATTGGTAGTAAGTACACACAATAACGGAACAGCATCGGACATTGGTAGTAAGTACAAGTTCATTATAGTATGCTATATCATTGGTAGTAAGTACAAGTTCATTATAGTATGCTATATCATTGGTAGGAAGTACAAGTTCATTATAGTATGCTATAGCATTGGTAGTAAGTACAAGTTCATTATAGTATGCTATAGCATTGGTAGTAAGTACAAGTTCATTATAGTATGCTATAGCATTGGTAGTAAGTACAAGTTCATTATAGTATGCTATATCATTGGTAGTAAGTACAAGTTCATTATAGTATGCTATAGCATTGGTAGTAAGTACAAGTTCATTATCGTATGCTATATCATTGGTAGTAAGTACACGTTCATCATCGTATGCTATATCATTGGTAGTAAGTACAAGTTCATTATCGTATGCTATATCATTGGTAGTAAGTACAAGTTCATCATCGTATGCTATATCATTGGTAGTAAGTACAAGTTCATTATAGTATGCTATATCATTGGTAGTAAGTACAAGTTCATTATAGTATGCTATATCATTGGTAGTAAGTACAAGTTCATTATAGTATGCTATATCATTGGTAGTAAGTACAAGTTCATTATAGTATGCTATATCATTGGTAGTAAGTACAAGTTCATTATAGTATGCTATATCATTGGTAGTAAGTACAAGTTCATTATAGTATGCTATATCATTGGTAGTAAGTACAAGTTCATTATAGTATGCTATATCATTGGTAGTAAGTACAAGTTCATCATCGTATGCTATATCATTGGTAGTAAGAACAAGTTCATCATCGTATGCTATATCATTGGTAGTAAGTACAAGTTCATTATAGTATGCTATATCATTGGTAGTAAGTACAAGTTCATTATAGTATGCTATATCATTGGTAGTAAGTACAAGTTCATTATAGTATGCTATATCATTGGTAGTAAGTACAAGTTCATTATAGTATGCTATATCATTGGTAGTAAGTACAAGTTCATTATAGTATGCTATATCATTGGTATTAAGTACAAGTTCATTATCGTATGCTATATCATTGGTAGTAAGTACAAGTTCATTATAGTATGCTATATCATTGGTAGTAAGTACAAGTTCATCATCGTATGCTATATCATTGGTAGTAAGAACAAGTTCATCATCGTATGCTATATCATTGGTAGTAAGTACAAGTTCATTATAGTATGCTATATCATTGGTAGTAAGTACAAGTTCATTATAGTATGCTATATCATTGGTAGTAAGTACAAGTTCATTATAGTATGCTATATCATTGGTAGTAAGTACAAGTTCATTATAGTATGCTATATCATTGGTAGTAAGTACAAGTTCATTATAGTATGCTATATCATTGGTAGTAAGTACAAGTTCATTATAGTATGCTATATCATTGGTAGTAAGTACAAGTTCATTATAGTATGCTATATCATTGGTAGTAAGTACAAGTTCATTATAGTATGCTATATCATTGGTAGTAAGTACAAGTTCATTATAGTATGCTATATCATTGGTAGTAAGTACAAGTTCATCATCGTATGCTATATCATTGGTAGTAAGAACAAGTTCATCATCGTATGCTATATCATTGGTAGTAAGTACAAGTTCATTATAGTATGCTATATCATTGGTAGTAAGTACAAGTTCATTATAGTATGCTATAGCATTGGTAGTAAGTACAAGTTCATTATAGTATGCTATATCATTGGTAGTAAGTACAAGTTCATCATCGTATGCTATATCATTGGTAGTAAGTACAAGTTCATTATAGTGTGCTATATCATTGGCTGTCTATTCATGCTTTTATTTATCAATTTACTACAAAGTCTAAAAGTAAGCACTAACTACGAATCTGTAGATAATGTCATCTTAATGAGATACATTGACATGGATTTCGAGTTGACTGGGTCGTCAGATACTTTTGCATAACATCTCTTCACTATTGAATATATTACGGTTCACGGCGGTCGCCAACATCAATTAGGTGTGTTTCATAACGTGTTTATGGAAGAAGTCACAATCATTCAATCTATGTAGACAGACAGACAGACAGACAGACAGACAGACAGACAGACAGACAGACAGACAGACAGACAGACAGACAGACAGACAGACAGACAGACAGACAGACAGACAGACAGACAGACAGACAGACAGACAGACAGACAGACAGACAGACAGACAGACAGACAGACAGACAGACAGACAGACAGACAGACAGACAGACAGACAGACAGACAGACAGACAGACAGACAGACAGACAGACAGACAGACAGACAGACAGACAGACAGACAGACAGACAGACAGACAGACAGACAGACAGACAGACAGACAGACAGACAGACAGAGACAGACAGACAGACAGACAGACAGACAGACAGACAGACAGACAGACAACAGACAGACAGACAGACAGACAGACAGACAGACAGACAGACAGACAGACAGACAGACAGACAGACAGACAGACAGACAGACAGACAGACAGACAGACAGACAGACAGACAGACAGACAGACAGACAGACAGACAGACAGACAGACAGACAGACAGACAGACAGACAGACAGACAGACAGACAGACAGACAGACAGACAGACAGACAGACAGACAGACAGACAGACAGACAGACAGACAGACAGACAGACAGACAGACAGACAGACAGACAGACAGACAGACAGACAGACAGACAGACAGACAGACAGACAGACAGACAGACAGACAGACAGACAGACAGACAGACAGACAGACAGACAGACAGACAGACAGACACATATTTCATTTCAAATATATCGTAGCAATAGATCCGTGATATAATGCCATACACATGCTTAGCACAATATTTTAATTTAATAATATTGTATTGCATTATATACACATATACAACCATGCAAAGGTT
The DNA here is from genome assembly GCA_014843695.1 of Archivesica marissinica. Classification (NCBI taxonomy): domain Eukaryota; kingdom Metazoa; phylum Mollusca; class Bivalvia; order Venerida; family Vesicomyidae; genus Archivesica; species Archivesica marissinica. Next base: position 11,370,386 of record CM026395.1, read on the forward strand.
GACACACAAATGACAGCAAACACGTAGAGCCATGAGTTCTATACACATTAGTAAATGGCCCTCTCCAGTGAAATTAATCATAATAAACGAAACTGAATTGGCGTTATTTTATTTCATGATATAATAACATGCTTAGTCCAAATAAAATAAAGAATATTTCGTAGTAAATGAATAAACATCCGCGTAGATGTACCCCTCCCTCCGGGCAATTTCTGCAGAATATAAGGTATTAGTTCGTCCTCAACGACCCCGGGATCGCAGTTCAACAAATATTTAATAAAACAAAGTTAACGTAACAATGGGTACGGAGATATCAGCTAATTAAAATAACAGAAGATAACGAAAATTGAAAGACCATTGTAAACACATAAATATATTATATACACATACATCCCCTCGTTCCACTGCTGCAGTACTGATAAGTAAAACAAGACAGATGCCCTGTAATTTTTCTAATTAACAATTCTTCTAGTCTGGATGGGGACCGTTCTTAATTAATTCCTTAAACTTTTCTTTAGAAAATAATGATTTATCTGAACTCGTCTACAATAAATAAACATATATCTATGAACAACTGGCGGCCAATATCACATCTTAACGTAGACAGAAAGGCCAGAAAGGCAATTACTAACATAGTTAACCCAAGTTTAAATGCAATTATATGTAGTGATCATTGTGAATATGTCACTTGATGAGTCTATGAGTTATGTAAATGAAAGTAGGCCTACTGAACGTCTGAGAACTTAGCAATTATTTCGAGGATAGATCGTCAGTACAAATATCTCGAACACTTCGGTTTTAATAATGATATAAGTGATTGGATTAAATTTTTTACAAAGATTCCAAATCTTGTATAACGTACAATGGAAACCATGTGAGAACATTTTAATATGCAAATAGGAGTATGGCAAGGCTGTCCGCTATCGCCCTAACTTTTTATTATATGTATAAAATCGTCATACATTGAAGAAATTACAACAATGATATATCCATGGCACAATCAAATGGGCATAAAACAAACACGAGTTGCTGACGACGCAATTTCCATTTTAATTGGCACAGAGAAATCCATTGCACCATTAAATAATACAATTGACAAGTTTGGATTTATATATCTGGCTTAACGTTCAATCCGAATATGCTCTGAACATGATCGATTCGACAAATAGATACTGTATTCTGTAAAAATAAGACAATAGTTGGACATGGTACTGCATTATGTATAACATTCGGTACTAATATTACATTATGTATAACATTCGGTACTAATACTGCATTATGTATAACATTCAGTACTAATATTACATTATGTATAACATTCGGTACTAATACTGCATTATGTATAACATTCAGTACTAATACTGCATTATGTATAACATTCAGTACTAATATTACATTATGTATAACATTCGGTACTAATACTGCATTATGTATAACATTCAGTACTAATATTACATTATGTATAACATTCGGTACTAATACTGCATTATGTATAACATTCAGTACTAATATTACATTATGTATAACATTCGGTACTAATATTACATTATGTATAACATTCGGTACTAATATTACATTATGTATAACATTCAGAACTAATATTACATTATGTATAACATTCGGTACTAATATTACATTATGTATAACATTCAGTACTAATATTACATTATGTATAACATTCAGTACTAATATTACATTATGTATAACATTCAGTACTAATATTACATTATGTATAACATTCGGTACTAATATTGCATTATTATGGAACATCTCAATTTATAAGCTTTTATCATTTGAGTGAGTGAGTGAGTGAGTGAGTGAGTGAGTGAGTGAGTGAGTGAGTGAGTGAGTGAGTGAGTGAGTGAGTGAGTGAGTGAGTGAGTGAGTGAGTGACGTCAACCACCTGACCACGGATGCCCCTTTATACAATATTAGCGAACACTTTTAAATGAATACTGTTAAACAAAAAACCATTGGCTGTCCGATTAGCGCAGTGGTTAGCGCACTCGCTTCTCACCAATGCAACCCGGAATAGACAGCATTTGGAACTTAAAATGCAATACTCGATTAGCGCAGTGGTTAGTGCGCTCGCTTCTCACCAATGCAACCTGGGTTCGACAGCATTTGGAACTTAAAATGCAATACTCGATTAACGCAGTGGTTAGGGCACTCGCTTCTCACCAATGCAAACCGGATTCGACAGCATTTGGAACTTAAAATACAATACTAGATTAACGCAGTGGTTAGTGCGCTCGCTTCTCGGACCGGGAAGTATGTGAAACGGTACCGTGACAGTGGTCGCCAGATCGGACAGGTGGGCTTTCATCCGCGCCAACGAGAGGGATTAATATAAGTTGTTAAAACTTGTTTTGCAATCGTTGTAAAATAAATAAACAAACGATCACATGGGAATATTGTTGATTAAAAAAGTATATTCACACAACTTATTAGAAACAGAATAAAAACTAACTGGACGCAAATCAATATAAATAGCTGCTGCACATTATTATGAACATTGAGATCCAAATTAAATGTAATACGTATAGATAAATCGCAATATAATGTGATTTATGTGCAGTGCATAATGAATGAAACAACCATGTGTTTTGGGAATGCCACCTGATTCATTTTTTTGGATGTATGTTGATGAGTGTGTTTTACGTTTATTTATCGTCGCTACCGGTTGCCCATATGAGCGACGCCTCCTGAAGAGATTAGTCATTTTAGATTTTGGAGGATAGTGCAATGATACAGACAGAGACCAATTCCAGAATCTCCTCTGGTTCTTTTACGTACACGGTGTAAAGCACCGACACGAGACTTCGGTTTAACGTCCCATCTGAAAGACTGTTAATTTGATTAGGGTCAGATGTATATATGTTGATGATTTAGCTCAATTTAAATATATACATTTCATTTTATGATTTTAGACACACCAACAATATAGCTTATGAAATCATGATCATGAATTATAATATCATTCTCGGTAGCTGTTTCAGTTTTAAACGTTTCTGAGCCGGATGTTCACAATCTTAACAGAAACAATTGCATTCATCCACACACAAATAAATTACGCTAAATGAAATATGGAAACAGTTTGAAATTCTAAATCGACTTTTTTAACATGATTATGAAATAATTGAAATTGTATACAAACTATGCAAGCAAACATCCACACTTTATCTTCTTTCCCCGACACGTTTCTATCTCGCTGTACATAAGTGTACTCTCTTTCGAACAAGACATGTCCCCGAGTTTCCCCACTAGGATGCTTGATGATACTACATAGCTGTCAATGTACTGCTTGTTATTTCAGTTGACATGACTTTCAATACATGTCTTGTTCTTATGTGCAATTATGACTTTGGTAATTTAAAAAAGAACACACATTCTATTCTTGTCTGAGAACAGATACACGTGCACGATCGTGATTGCAGTTCGCCTATCAAGCTGCATTGCTTACTGTTTGACAGAAAGAAATTAAACTTACAGATTACTTCATGTTAGTATCTAGAATGTAGGGAATTCTTAGAATAGTGTGGCGACAAATTTAAGCCGTCCGTTGTCCGTTCCAATGCCCCTTCGTTGACATTCCCATTCTCATTGTTTTAAATAACTCCATACAAATGGTCAAATAACAATCAAAGAAAATTTCAAATGCACACTTGTTTGCAATGGAGCAGGCAGGCAGGCAGGCAGGCAGGCAGGCAGGCAGGCAGGCAGGCAGGCAGGCAGGCAGGCAGGCAGGCAGGCAGGCAGGCAGGCAGGCAGGCAGGCAGGCAGGCAGGCAGGCAGGCAGGCAGGCAGGCAGGCAGGCAGGCAGGCAGGCGGCAGGCAGGCAGGCAGGCAGGCAGGCAGGCAGGCAGGCAGCAGGCAGGCAGGCAGGCAGGCAGGCAGGGCAGCAGGCAGGCAGGCAGGCAGGCAGGCAGGCAGGCGGCAGGCAGGCAGGCAGGCAGGCAGCAGGCAGGCAGGCAGGCAGGCAGGCAGGCAGGCAGGCAGCAGGCAGGCAGGCAGGCAGGCAGGGCAGGCAGGCAGGCAGGCAGGCAGGCAGGCAGGCAGGCAGGCAGGCAGACAGGACAGACAGACAGGCAGACAGGCAGGTAAGCAGACAGACAGACAGACAGACAGACAGACAGACAGACAGACAGACAGACAGACAGACAGACATGTAATACAAGTAAACTAACTTTCCCCACAGTATTCTGTAGGAAGTTGTCAACATTAATTGTTTCTTTACAGCTGTGTTTATTTTACATAGGAAATACATCAATACTGACGGGAAATACCACGTGGAGTTAATAAGCATTTAATGCGCAAATAATGACTTAATGACACAACTCCAGCCCACGTGTAAGCGTAAATATTATCTTTAATATTGTCTGCAAGTAAACACGTGGGTCGCTGCGTTTGTTAACCTGCAATGTACGTGGTATATGATATATCTCATACAGTTAAGGTTATAAGGCGATTAACAGGAATGACAATTGTATTGAAATAATTTATTTGGAACTAAAACGTACCAATCATGGTATTGGACCCATGCACACGCTGTCGAACAAAGTGTGCATACCCGACTAGTCAGTGAGCCTATTGCAAGGAAAACTCGTACTTCTATAGTACACGTGCTTGTATGGCACGGGAACATGCGTTAATCGAGAGGAATCATTTAACACTACTACAATTGCACGTGCCGTTAGCATGAGTATTATACATGTATTTATAAAATATATCTAGAAGAATTCGAATCCATTAGACAGTAAAATAAACTTGTGAATTCGTCTAGTTTATCACCAAAAAGGTGATCTTTGCAAAATACATGTGCCTATTCATCTATAGACCTATATGATATAAGCCGAGAACATCCAATATGTAAATGTAAACTATTGGACTACGTGAGGCGCGTACATATTGGATTGGACTACGTGAGGCGCGTACATATTGGATTGGACTGTGTGAGGCGCGTACATATTGGATTGGACTATGTGAGGCGCGTACATATTGGATTGGACTACGTGAGGCGCGTACATATTGGATTGGACTATGTGAGGCGCGTACATATTGGATTGGACTATGTGAGGCGCGTACATATTGGATTGGACTATGTGAGGCGCGTACATATTGGATTGGACTATGTGAGGCGCGTACATATTGGATTGGACTACGTGAGGCGCGTACATATTGGATTGGACTACGTGAGGCGCGTACATATTGGATTGGACTACGTGAGGCGTGTACATATTGGATTGGACTACGTGAGGCGCGTACATATTGGATTGGACTACGTGAGGCGCGTACATATTGGATTGGACTATGTGAGGCGCGTACATATTGGATTGGACTATGTGAGGCGCGTCATATTGGATTGGACTACGTGAGGCGCGTACATATTGGATTGGACTACGTGAGGCGCGTACATATTGATTGGACTACGTGAGGCGCGTACATATTGGATTGGACTACGTGGGCTCGTACATATTGGATTGGACTACTGGGAATTTGGAGGATTGTGAGGCGCGTACATATTGGATTGGACTATGTGAGGCGCGTACATATTGGATTGGACTACGTGAGGCTCGTACATATTGGATTGGACTATGTGAGGCGCGTACATATTGGATTGGACTACGTGAGGCTCGTACATATTGGATTGGACTGTGTGAGGCGCGTACATATTGGATTGGACTGTGTGAGGCGCGTACATATTGGATTGGACTATGTGAGGCGCGTACATATTGGATTGGACTACGTGAGGCTCGTACATATTGGATTGGACTATGTGAGGCGCGTACATAGTGGTTCCGTTTGAGGCTTATATCTTACTTAAAACGGACACATATATAACCAGATCCTACTATTTAAAATTGTTAAATATCCTGCATTTATGCTTCGTATTTAAAATATAAATATTACTCTTGCCCTTTGACACCAGACCAATATTAATAATAATGGACTGCAAAGTACAAAAGTATGACGTCACGACAGTGTTTTAAAACTACATATATCATAGTGTTGGGTTGAAACATAATCGAGATAATCATAGCAGGCTAATGTAGAATATTATGTGTAAATAAAATATGACATATTTCGGAGAATTAAGCGTTTTAATTCCCTCCACATACATATCACAGACCGATCTGTAGTCCAGTGGTAACACGCTGGACTGGTAATCCAGGGATCGCAGGTTCGATCCCTCGTCTGACACTAATAAAATTAACAGTCTTTCAGATGGGACGTTAAACCGAGGTCTCATGTAGATGTTTTACATCGTGCACGTAAAAGAATCAGATGAGACTCTGGAATGGGTCTCTGTCTGTATCATTATCATTGCACTATCCTCCAAAAATCTAAAATGACCAATCTCTTCAGGAGGCGTCGCTCATATGGGCAACCGGTAGCGACGATAAATAAACGTAAAACACAAACACATCTGCTTGTGTAGCTCACCCGTCTACCTGATGTCTGTGATATGATATGTTTTATGTGCTGTGCTACTGACGTTCTGTACATTACAATGATACCTTTATGCTACACTATATGTCATTATATAGGAAGCCGATGGTTTGTATATTCATTTAGATTGTCGGATTTTCTCCTGGTATCTGAATCATGCCTCGATTCCACAAGTCAATTATAAGCTGGTATGATAATAATAATACAAATGTATGTAGTTCTCGTCTTGTTCATCGCAAGCAGAATGCGCGCCTCTTGTAGCGAATTTGTACTATATACTAGTAGACGATTTAATGATAAACGACTATGTAACAGAACAGGAAGTCGTAATAGCGCAGTGGATGCGCGTTCGCTTCAGATGCGAAACGTCCGGAGTTCGAGCCCCACTGGAACCGTTACGATTGTGCCCTTAGGCAAGGCATTTAAATTCCACGTTGCCTCTTCTCTCCCTCGTGGCGATGGATTCCATCAGGAATGATGTCTCGAGAGTGATTTATATAAGTTAAAATAACTTGTTTCGCAATGAAGCTAAAATAAATTTGTATAAACTAACAGAACGCTGGAACATTGTGATTTAGATGTATAAGCAGACTGACGTCCACTTGCAACGACATGGACTAAGTCGTGATAGCAAGGTGCATACTACCTGGGCTTCACGCCCCATGGAGCCGTTATGACTGCCCTTATCCAAGGCATTTAAAGTCCGCATACATGCCTCGTCTCTCTCCCTCGTGGCGAAGGAATCCATCAGGTATGAGGTCTCGAGAGTGATTAATATAAGTTTGTAAGAACTTGTTTCGCAGTCTAGCTAACATAAATGTGTATAAACTAACGACACGGACTATGGCATCGTCGTTAAATGTGACTAATAACATACATCTAATTACATAGATCATACTTGTAACGTGTACAGTCATATTTAGAGTGAGAGTCTTTCAGGATTGTTAGCATAATCAGCAATACATTGGCGTTGGACATTTACACACGCACAACCTACAGGAGAAAACCACACACTGTTTAGATGCTATAGTGTTCGATGTGTATCATATGATTGCTATTGACAGGTTCATGCGGCACTAACATTGGTGTTGGTTTGTTTTGGGGGTTAAAGTCACACCAATAGCTTACGTCATATGGCGAATCTCGAGCTATTACTGGTGGAGGAAGATCCCGTATATCCATCCATGCAGTATTGTAAGCACGGACGGACACCCAGGTAGAATTCGACCAACCGCGAAGCCAGCTGGATAGCTTGCTCACATGAAATAAATGGACACCACAGTGGGATTCGAACCATGACAACGGCAATCATAAATACATAAATACATACATTCATAAATACATAAATACATACATTCATACATACACATTTCAGGACACACGGATATTATCCACAAAGGTGACCATCAATGCCATTTAACTTACCTTTTCCTGACTGCCAGAAAGGGGACTCATAGGGGGCTTCATTGACATTGACCTTTGTCTATCCATGTTTATCGTCGTCTTGATTGCAGCACTTTGTAAACTATCTAGTCATTAGCTACACAAAAGACGACGGGTATGTTCCAGTGTTTGTTTATTCCCTATGCACAATACCGTCCACGTGCTTCGCAATACCGGAAACACGAAACAATTTATGACAATCCTTTCAGAAACAAAACGGTGGGAAAACTGTTGATTGTAGCATAAGTAACAGATCTTTCTAGTAACATGTATGTTTATTCTTGAACACAAATATTGTTATGACTATTTTGCAAACAAATTTCGTTATAACAAAACTGCTACACACATCTTGACTATCTTAACGATGACAATCACAAATATGAATTCAAACAAAAATTAAGTTAAGATTTCCAGTTTATCGTACGCACACGGCACTACAAACAAAACAGCAAATTCATGTTGTCTTCCCTCAGCACGAATTGATTGGCGTTGTTCTCAGTACCTACACTTATTACTGCCATCTACCGAAAATATATAGTTTATAACCTCCCTTCGCAAAGGTGTAAGGAAAGTAATTACTGATTGTGTGTGTTACTGACGAATGTGTTACTGATATCATAACAAACGCACATTATGTATGCAACAAAAACAGTCTACTAAAGCAGTTAGCGTATGTGGCATTGCAAGTCATAGTGCGTGGTAAGTTGTATTCCGATTAATTAAATGCAATATTTGTGTTGCATAAGAAATATTAAACGCACTACACCCGTTGACATGAGAACAGTCTGGTGTCATGACGTGCTGTGATTCAGTTTTCTGCATAATATAATACAAACTGGTTTTGTTTCTTTCAATAATGGGAGTAAGCAATCTATGATAAAGTGATGCAGTAGTTTCTACAATACATTATTCTGGTAGTTGTCCAGGACCCCAGCCCTGCGTCGCACATTAATGCCAATCCAAGCTCTCCATGACGTAATGCTTATTTTCAGCATTGCGAAGGTACATTAAGACGAAACGAATTATTGGAATGGCACAACACATCTGAGTTGATATTTATAATAATATTTCTGACGTATTTGCAAACGACGTAGATTTAGCAAAATTCAATAAATCTTACTTCCTAAATACCTTTAATGCAACGACACTCAAACCGCAGCAAGTTCTTACAACTTATATTAATCACTCTCGTGACCTCATTACTCAGTAATGGAATCCATCGCAACCAGGGAGAGAGAAGAGGCATGTGCAATTGAAATGCCATGACTAAGGGTACACTCGTAACGGCTCCAGTGGGGCGCGAACTGGGGCCTTTCGCACCTGAAGCGAACGCGCTACCACGGCGCAATAGTTAGCGCCATCAGTAGTTGCAAGGCATATTGGGTAATTAGTTAATTACACATCAATTATTGACAATCAGATGAATATTCACAAATGTTCTATTACGCTTACCTCTACATACAGAATAAATTCACAGACGGATATGTAGTCCAGTGGTAGTCCAGTGGTAACACGCTGGACTGGTAATCCAGGGATCGCAGGTTCGATCCCCCGTCTGACCCTAATAAAATTAACAGTCTTTCAGATGGGACGTTAAACCGAGGTCTCGTGTCGGTGCTTTACACCGTGCACGTACAAGAACCAGAGGAGATTCTGGAATGGGTCTCTGTCTGTATCATGCACCATTCTCCAAAATCTAAAATAACTAATCTCTTCAGGAGGCGTCGCTCATATGGGCAACCGGTAGCGACGATAAATAAACGTTAAACAAACAGAATCAATTAAATAGCATATATATAGAGCCGGGGTGGGTAATACCGATCTGTATGTTAGAACCGAACACATACTTATACATGCATAGCGTTGTTGAATTTTAACATTGACAGTAGATAGATACACCATCAATGCTATGTAACATACTTTACGTAACGACCTTGCAAAGAGCGGCGGTCTGTGGAGAGATTATAGTAGCAACACTATTGCTTCTTCTACATACAAACGCGGAAGTACCACCATATCTCGCCAAATGTTGACCCAATGACAGTGATGTTGATTTAGGGTGTGTTTGGTGCAGTTCCAGTGAGCAATATACAGTTCTTGTAATCCCCCCTGTCACGGGAGAGCGAAGTATGACAACATCTGGATTGGGCTCTTGAGAAGATACATATTGCGCTTGCAAGACCAGTCTTTGATCAGCTTGATTCCTCCGTCTTATATACCAATTTCGGATATTATAAACGTAGCAATAGACATCTGTCGTCATATAATGCAATATAAAGTATACCATGGTGTTGCGAACAGGACATGTCTGCCTATTATCAGGGGATATATTGACTGTTTCCATTACTCGATCAAGGACTCTGCTAAATAGTCTTTGAATGTCCTATCTCGTAGCGTTTAAGTTTAAACGTTATTTATTTTACAACGATTGCGACGCAAGTTCTAACAACTGATATTAATCACTCTCGTTGGCGCGGATGAAAGCGTATATGTGGTCATTCGTGTGGGAGGAAACCGGAATACCCGGAGAAAACCCATCTGTCCGATCTGGCGACCACCGTACCATCTCACATACTTCCCGGTCCGAGGATCGAACCGGGGTTGCATTGGTGAGAAGCGAGCGCACTAACCACTGCGCTAATCGGACAGCCTATGCCTATGTTAAATTTGATACCACGGAACCCGTGATCAGTAAAACAATCCCATTCTTTAATAGTTCTCAAATTGTACATATATATTCACTGTAACATTAAACTATCCAAATAAAGATGTCTGCAATTCTAGTTAAGAATTAGTGAAATGAGCAACGTGTTAGTGTACATCAAGTCGCTCTGTCCTTGTTGGTCATTTGCAACTGTCACCATCTCCTTACCAAGTGTGACTAATATGTAAGTAAGTTTGTATTAAAGTGACATGTACACATTTCAACAAATATATATAGCAACTATTAAACAACAAGAAGACGCACCCGGCCCCGTGGGCCTATAAGTCACCTAATATTAAGACCACCGCCGAAATACACTATACTATTATACCATATTTGATCATGGGTCATTTTTGACTTACTTCATATGTTATTATGTTTGCTTGTATTTGATGAAATAAAAACTACTACTATGCATTCAATAATAATTATATAGTGTGAACAGAAGTGATCTGATCATTAGATTAATAAATTGAAAATTGAAACATATGGCGCTATTCACAATTCATGTGGGTTATCAATGTAACAAGTAATTAAGAACATGTCCATAAGACACATGCGTCCCAGCTCCTTCTTTTATGACAATGTCAAATACCGTGACCTAATAGCGCGGTAGTACAAACAAATCAGTCGAACGCACGCACGCACAAGAGCAGATGTGAGTCTCTCACATTGGGGCGCAACAAGAATTGCAATGGTATACAATGGTATACAATGGTATACAATGCTATACAATGGTAAACAATGTATACAATGGTATACAATGGTATACAATGGTATACAATGCTATACAATGCTATACAATGGTATACAATGGTATACAATGGTATACAATGCTATACAATGGTATACAATGGTATACAATGCTATACAATGCTATACAATGGTATACAATGGTATACAATGGTATACAATGCTATACAATGCTATACAATGCTATACAATGGTATACAATGCTATACAATGCTATACAATGGTATACAATGGTATACAATGGTATACAATGGTATACAATGCTATACAATGTTATACAATGGTATACAATGGTATACAATGGTATACAATGCTATACAATGCTATACAATGGTATACAATGCTATACAATGCTATACAATGCTATACAATGCTATACAATGCTATACAATGCTATACAATGCTATACAATGGTATACAATGGTATACAATGCTATACAATGCTATACAATGCTATACAATGCTATACAATGCTATACAATGCTATACAATGCTATACAATGCTATACAATGCTATACAATGCTATACAATGCTATACAATGCTATAAAATGCTATACAATGCTATACAATGGTAACAATGGTATACAATGCTATACAATGCTATACAATGCTATACAATGCTATACAATGGTATACAATGCTATACAATGCTATACAATGCTATACAATGCTATACAATGGTATACAATGCTATACAATGGTATACAATGGTATACAATGCTATACAATGGTATACAATGCTATACAATGCTATACAATGCTATACAATGGTATACAATGCTATACAATGCTATACAATGCTATACAATGGTATACAATGCTATACAATGGTATACAATGCTATACAATGCTATACAATGGTATACAATGGTATACAATGGTAATACAATGGTATACAATGGTATACAATACTGCCATCGATTTCAGTCGGCCGCGTCACTGAGTGCACATGAACTTTTGATTGATTTATGTATGCATATATATGTCATACATGGATAAGGTATGTTGGATATAATAATACCCCGGTTGGTCCAGCTATGACTCAAGAGCACATAATTCCCGCCTACCTGCTATACGTAATATGTTATAAACGCTGGAAATTCACGCACCTCTGTTGATTCATTAGCTGTGAATGTTTCGATTTGTCATATGTTTATTCTGGTGTAAATTAGATGTGGAACAGAGGCGTGTAGTTGTAACATTAACGACACCCCCGAGATAAGCTCTCTATTTATCTATCTGTTTCTTTGGATTATCAGTAAAGCAACTAGTATGTGCCTTGAAATGTTAGCAGAACTAGATTTACACGGACACTCCATCACCCAGATGGTCTATTGTATGACATGCTTATTATGGAACCCGTCAGCCTTCATTTGTCGGTAAATGTATTCCTCAACACTCGTCAAATGAATGTCTCCATGTTTATCATCAGTCCCTGATGTTCGTTGATTTAGTTAATGCGCACAATTATCACTATTATTTTTTCTATTCAGAAATACTTCGAAAAATGTATGATATTTGCTTCGTTAATTGTTGAACTCTTGGTCAAACAAAGTTCAATGTTTAATAGCTATAGAGGAACATTCGGTAGGTTTTCATGCTACAGTAGCGGACATCGTTACAGCAGCATTGTGGGAAGCAATTACCAATAGTAAATACTCAAACTTCTTCAGATGATAACATTCGTAGAGTGTAGGAACAAACTACTAACTTTATGTTCTTGCTCATTGCTTTTGTCATGTTCTTCAAGTGTTCTTATTTAACACCATTTCCGGCAGTCAATCACGACAGCAATCTACATACGTACTTTGCAATTTTCATTTAATCCTGTTAATCATGTGACAGAAATGAGAGACATTGGTCAGGTACTGCCCCTGAATACTCCCTAAAAGTAGATAGGTCCTATTAAGTGTTTTCCTCTGTTTTTATCGTTGTTTCCTTTGCACAACATGCTAGCAATTTTATTCGACTATCGCTTCTTATGAGTTTTAAATCACTATATCTCGACGGATCTCATACAGTATATGCAATGGGTACTTATTTATAAATGAATGTTATCAGTTAATTAACACGATTTGGATAACATCACATTTATCATACCGCAACATCTGGTTAGGAACAACAGTAAAAACAAAGGATTCTAACTAAAAGGACATATTCACATTTTGGAATAAATCGGATTTTATCTGCCAAGGGAGGTAATAGAAAATTAGAGATGCCTCATTGTAGTTAACAGATTGTACATAAAATAAAGTTAATACTCGGGTACTAACATATGTTTTCCTATTCATGTTCAATGTACATGGCATTAACCCTTTCAACACCGCAGACCTCTAAATAGGCTTACAAACAGTGTATATCCAGATCAGGATCTGCACTTTTTGCCAGTAATATTGCTCTTTTTAGACAAAATTACCCATTTTGATAAATGAACTGGTCCAAATGTGATTTTCTGATTAATTTATTGGTTTATGAATATCATGGACCAGTCCATGTGAGTTACTTGGTGTTGAATGGGTTAATATATCTTACTATATCCAATTCATTTGCTAATTAACTATTTGTAATATGATTGTTATTGTTACATACATGTATATAGAGCACTACAATATTATCAAGTCAAACATGGTAACACGCTGGACTGGTAATCCAGGGATCGCAGGTGAAAGTATTAATATTGTATTGATTGTATATACAGGTTGCACTTAACTTAAAATAAACTATATCTCTATATCTCTCCACACGATAGCATATATATGTATTTGCTTAGGCAACTCCCCCAGACTCATCTAGTAGCATCGAAAGTACGATGCTCAATGTATGAGTCGTGCCTACAGACAGCTATCTATACCCTTCATTTGCATATTAATATGGTACTGCTGCAGGAATTGATTGTCGTTGCTAAACCTAAAATTACTGTGAGAAATTGACTTAATATTTACAAAATATATTATATTTCAAGATATTATGTATTGTTCTGACACAATTTAGTTATCATAGTTGCAAGAAAATAATAATGATTGTGGTAATAGTGTTACATGTTGCCGAATATGATTTATAGTAGCAGGAACTGTTTGTAGCTGCTAAAACAAAATCACCTTAAAACATGTGCACCCTCACCATGTCCCACTAGCTACGCCACTGTATACACAACCAATGCATTTCGCATAATAAACGGATACTATAATGATTCTAAACTTGCATATTCCACTTTGTTCCTTCATGTCGGCCATAAGACCTGGAAACTTACTGGGTTAATTGCTTGCGTATTCTGGAAAAAACAACAAAAGCCAAAACTGAAAACAAACACTAGAGAGCCACAAAGTGTTGAGATTTAGTGTTTTTTTACCTAAGCCCTGCTGTACCTTTACCTTTTTACTTATTCCACAGTATCTGTCTTCTAGTAAATACATACATCTTGGCATCGTTTATATTTCTAATGTTTACAATCAATCAAGACAATGTACGTACGAATATATCTGGCTCTCAAAGGAATGTTTAATTCACAAAAGAGGAAATATTGTTGGTGTTTAATGGTGGTGAGGTTAGCTTGAATTGGCTGCTTCTGAGACGAAACGTTAGCTCGAACCCTCTGACCGTTATTTAGTGACATACGCTGGTCAATGGCCAATGTGTGATCACGCTTGTTATACGTTGTCTGACGTCACTATGCGTGGCAGGTGTGCTCAATATGTCGCATTCAGTATACGTGTGTGTGTGGTTACGTTTATTTATCGTCGCTACAGGTTGCCTATATGAGCGACGCCTACTGAAGAGATCAGTCAGTTTAATGTTTGAAGGACCATCTCACATACTTCCCGGTCCGAGGATCGAACCCGGGTTGCATTGGTGGGAAGCGAGCGCGCCAACCACTGCGCTAATCGGATTAATTATTTAAACACACATTTAATTCCCAATGCAGACTAGGAATTAGGTGTGTGTTTAACTAATTAATGCTATGAATGGAAATATAAAACAATAAATATACTCGCAACAAAAGTGTTCATTCCCAGGGAAAGCTACCGATTCCTATGCTATTTACTGAACATGTAAACGTATACGGAATAATCCAGGGATCGCAGGTTCGATCCCCAATCTGACCCTAATAAAAATTAACAATCGTTCAGATTGGACGTTAAACCGAGGTCTCGTGTCGGTGCTTTACACCGTGCACGTAAAAGAACCAGAGGAGACTCTGGAATGGGTCTCTGTCTGTAGCATGCACTATCCTCCAAAATCTAAAATGACTAATCTCTTCAGAAGGCGTCGCTCATATGGGCAACCGTTAGCGACGATAAATAAACGTAAAACATACACACACACACACATACGTTAATTTGGATGATCATAAAATAACTGCAATACAACATATGGAAGTATCACAGACACTCACCATATCGTCATCACATGTGGCATAGTCTATGGTAGGTCGTACCGACAGTGATCTAAGCTTATCCATTCTTTGAATAGTGTATGGCGGTTCATATTGTATCACAGTTGTTATTTGAAAGGAAAACACACTGCATTTTATGCATGGGGAAATATAACATTGATAATCTTAAACAGCTGCTATATTAAAAGCACATTGTATCACAGTTTTATTTGAAAAGAAAATACACCTGCATGTTATGCATTGGGAAATAGAACATTGTTAATCTTAACCAGCTGCTATATTAAAATCACCTCTGTAAAACACAAAATAATACAACACGTGTTCATATGTCCAAAGTAACCAAATCAGTTGTTTGCCACAAATGAGTTGTCTCGCATCAGCTAGATGCAATGACATAGCCAAGTGTTTGTTGCCAACGACACGTTATACATGTACGTATGTGTCTAATAGAATCGTCCGTTGATTACTTAGATAAACGCTTACACCTTTTCACCTACGGCTCCAGTACAAACCATTAGTATCTGCTGCGCACTTTGTGTACCTTTGGAATAACAAGTTCCAAACAATATGATATGGTCTTCATTAACTGTGTTCATTCATGCTGATAGATATTTCTAATAGATGTCAAAACACTAGTATGGCCATTCGTTCATGTAAATAGAAAGAACGGGTAATAAATGTACAAGTTCAAACAGTGATTTTGTTTTTATTGTATAATATTGGATAAATAGAGGCATCCTACATGAGAGCAAGCTTTTTACAAACGTCGTTTTATTGTGTAATATTAGGTAAATAGAAGTATTCGACATGATAGCAAGCTGTTTACAAACGTCGTTTTATTGTGTAATGGTAGATAAATAGAGGCCTCCTACATGAGAGCAATCTGTTTCCAAACGTCGTTTTATTGTGTAATGGTAGGTAAATAGAGGCCTCCTACATGAGAGCAATCTGTTTCCAAATGTCGTTTTATTGTGTAATATTAGGTAAATAGAGGCCTCCTACATGAGAGCAATCTGTTTCCAAACGTCGTTTTATTGTGTAATGGTAGGTAAATAGAGGCCTCCTACATGAGAGCAAGCTGTTTACAAATGTCGTTTTATTGTGTAATATTAGGTAAATAGAGGCCTCCTACATGAGAGCAAGCTGTTTACAAACGTCGTTTTATTGTGTAATATTAGGTAAATAGAGGCCTCCTACATGAGAGCAAGCTGTTTACAAACGTCGTTTTATTGTGTAATATTAGGTAAATAGAGGCCTCCTACATGATAGCAAGCTGTTTACAAACGTCGTTTAATTGTGTAATATTAGGTAAATAGAGGCCCCCTACAATGATAGCAAGCTGTTTACAAACGTCGTTTAATTGTGTAATATTAGGTAAATAGAGGCCCCCTACAATGATAGCAAGCTGTTTACAAACGTCGTTTTATTGTGTAATATTAGGTAAATAGAGGCCCCCTACACGAGAGCAAGCTGTTTACAAACGTCGTTTTATTGTGTAATATTAGGTAAATAGAGGCCCCCTACAATGATAGCAAGCTGTTTACAAACGTCGTTTTATTGTGTAATATTAGGTAAATAGAGGCCTCCTACATGAGAGCAAGCTGTTTACAAACGTCGTTTTATTGTGTAATATTAGGTAAATAGAGGCCTCCTACATGATAGCATGTGGTTTACAAACGCAGGTGTATTGCATAGCTTTAAAACTGTTGTTTGTCGACCTCCAAATTCACTTTGTTATCTGAACATCA